>CM063510.1:45045738-45048238 GCA_032207245.1 Pardosa pseudoannulata | reverse complement strand
TTCCAAGAGTGACAGTATTCTTAAAAGTTCGAAGATCACTTTATATATTAGCAGCTTTCCGAGTCAGACTTTTAGATAAAGTAAGGATAAGCCAATGGTTGTGTAAACTTAAACTCCAATTCCTGTATTAATGTTCCAGTAACCAGTCGGTTATTCCTTTTCTTAATTTTATTCACTAAACACACAAACAAATTAACAAAAAATTACTGATATTTCATCTTGATGGATCCACAACTTTCAACACCTTCATTCTGGAATCCAAAAACTTTTTGGTCTTGAGGCTATTTCCAATTAAAATTTTCCTATGGCACCCTGCCCTAAGTATAACTAATGAGTAAAAGATAAAATTAAATTTAAGGTGTATGCCTACATTATTAAACAATATCGTCAATTTATTTGTTTTTTTTCTTTCATTACCATTAAATTAAAAATTAATAGGAAAATTATCCTGAAAATCACAGCATATTTTCTCCAGCCACAGAATCAATCTAAACACTAACATTCATTTTTTTTTGTAGGTATATTTTTACTCCACACTTAGTCTTTATCACAGTGAATGCCCCAAATACGATGCCTAAGATATAATTAAAATCCACTGAGCTTTATCAGTTAGAAGGGGAAATTCATCTTTTATTGGCCATCCAAAATTTGGTCAATTCCATGATGCCAAAAATTATGACCTTAGTTAACGACAAATTATTCAAGTTTATAAAAATGAACTAGACCAAGGATGAGAATTACATGGTATGCCAAAAAATTTGAAATGTATATAAATAAATATTATATAGGTACTACATATGAGGTACTGGAAATTTACCTTTCAATTGACTTTGATTTTGGAACTTTGATAAAATCCTAAGTGTTATTACTGATTTAAGCCAACAAAATTAGTTCTATACCTAAGTTAGACACTTATCAAACCTCACCAAAATATTCACATACTTACCCATTTTTAGCTTTTAAATTTGTTTTTATATAATTGAGAAACTTAGGTAATATCTGGTCTAAATAGTTATGTATGTTTTGCAGTATTTTCCACCGAATCTTATTAAAAAGTTGCAGCTCACAGATAAGCCTCGGAGCATAATTTGGGAATTCCTTTCATAACAAGATTCATACTTGAGAAAAAAAACCCCATCTACTGACATAAGATCCTAGTAGTCTAGATTCAGTTATTACATATTACATTGTTTCGATTCTATATCATTTTTGTACTAGCCGATTTGCGTCTGAGTAATTGAGGATCTTAAAGAAAGTTTATATTTATTTTAAAATTTATATATTTTATATTAAACCAGTAATATACACAATTTCAAAATTTTAAATTACATAAAATGAGAAACACAATTTTATTTAATTTTTTAGAAAATAAACTTAAGAAAAAAGCGTCACATTTGGCTATTTATCCTCGGACTTGGACTTTTTAGCAAAATTATTTAAAAAGCACCAAGTTACCTAAAAAATATAACTATCAGGGTTCGATGTTACCAAAGTGAATTAGAGAAAATCAAAGATACGCACCCAGATATTTATAATAATAATAATCGGTGATTAGCTCTAACCAACTATGGCATAAACGGGCCTAAGCAAGTAACATAAATTCAATGTAAAATAACTTTAAAAATTTTAAACGATCATCCTGTTACTCCTAAAAGCAGGAGAGAATTGACTTTTTAAAAAAATTTGTGCAATTAAAGATAAAAGAAAATAGACTAAATAAAGTATATTTATTCACACACAATCAAAACTTAATTAACTTAAGACACATTCTAAACACTATGGATATTAACTTCTTTAAAAGTTTTAGCAATTTTAGGGCATAGTTAAAAGAATAATATATTCATTGAAGTCTTACATATTATTGATAGGCCCAATAGAAAGAAAAAGTAATAGATTCCCATCATGACCTTGACCACCGAATAATTTGACCTGCTTAAAACCTTCCCAAGGTTCATCTTAATCACCATGCTAAATTTCGTGAAAATTGACCTTACTATTGAGGAATGCATAGCTAACATACACACATACAGAGGATTTTTTTTTATATCTATAAACCAAGGAATAGGAGAAAAGTGAGACTTTTAATGTCTCTCATCCTAGTATAGGAAAAACTTTTGTAATAGTATGAAGTAAAATTATCGTTAATTTTAAACGTTTATAAAAATACAAAAAGGTTGTGTTTTGTGAATTTTGAAAACATTCTAGGTTTTTTTAATTGCATTTTTTTGTCATTATTTCATTTGTTTTCATCAACTTTTACATTAAATTAAAAGAAAGAACTAAAGATAAATTCAGCAAAAATATCCTTTATAATGTGTCACACTACCACAGAAACAGCGTTGTAACTACCTTTTGTCTTCGTTTTGAATTAGGGGAGTTTTAAGACAATTAATAATTAACAACATTTATAACAAATAATATTTACTTTAACCACACGTACATGCATATAAAATTATAAGGGAATTGGTTAAAAACAAAAATAAATTAGTTCTGAAAGTCT
>CM063510.1:45008238-45040738 GCA_032207245.1 Pardosa pseudoannulata | reverse complement strand
CTGGTCTAATTATTTGACATTAAATAGATTCTAGACGAAAATATTTTTGAAAATAAGAAATTTCAATGTTTTCTATTTGTACACTTATCTGGTTACGAGCAACAGAGCACAGTTTTTTGATTAGTTTAGAGCGCTAATGTCTACTTTTTTGCTATATTTTAAGGATACGATGACATTCGAGCTTAATTTTTGTACCATCAGAGATTTTTAGCTTTGAAAGTAAATCTTTGAATTTCCCTGACAAGAGTACTAAATATGTCAAAAGTAGTGTCTTATCAAATGGGGAGGGTGTTTGCTGTATTAGTGTGGAGATAAGAATTAAAAGAGGAGAACGTTTCCCCTAAGAAAATTTCTTACTACGAACTTGGTCAAGACTGATGTCAACATAATTACATTTCTATAAAATATTAAATGTTTATTTTTCCAAATATTTTACAATTTATTAAAATTTGTCTTTTGACTACACCAGTTTTAAAAAAGAGAAATTAATAAACTTTTACAAAGATATACATTATTCACTATAATAAAAAAATCGTCATAAAATTGAAAAAAAAGGAAAAGTCTCATAAAAAATAAAGATAAAATAAGAAGTGCGACCCCTTATTGATGATACCCCGAGATTACGCCTAGTGTTGCTGCAGCCTAGAACCGGACCTCGAAATACACACACACACACACACACACACACACACACACATATATATATATATATATATATATATATATATATATATATATATATATATATATATATATATATATATATATATATATATGGAATGTAAAAATTTAAATAATTTAATCTCAGAATTATAATGACTAACTCCTATATTAAAAAAACCACCAAGTCCACGATTGCCTTTTTAGTAGCCTCTTGGCGTTAAACTCTTTTTAACAGATAAAATCTCCTTTCTTTTGACGAAATGAACTCTCAAACACTCTTTTGCTACGATTTCTAAAATTCTCACAACGACATTCTTAAATCCTCACCTAGAATTACTTCCGCACGTTGGTGGCGCTCCTAAGGTTATATGAGGCCGCATGGGTAATTTTCAAAAGAATTGACTGCTGGAGATGACCAAATAAAGCTGTGGCTAATGCAGCAGAAGATTTTGTCATCCCTAGGAAACTGCCGCCCGATACTGGTGCCTTTTATGCAATACTACTGCCCTTGAAGTTTGGGAACGCTTAATATTCGTAGTCATTTATTCTTTGGTGTTTGTCTAGATGTGATAAAAAGCCACTAGTCTTTTTCCTTAGAAAGAATTCACTTTAAAGTCTTACCCATCAGAATTAAGGCACTTAAACACTCAAAACGTGCTGTATAGAATATTTTTTTAAGAATACGTACAATTACTCTCACGCATTCATATACGTATTTTATATGTGTATATACATAAACATTTATTTATATATGAGCGTGTATATTAATGACTGTCCTTTTCTGGCACTTTTGAGTTACGAAATCATTAAGAAATTATCATTTTTTGCATTATTTGAAAAAAAAAGATAAATATACGAGAATCGATGTTCTTATGGTGCGTTTGTCATAGCTTCCAGTGAAATCAGAAGACACCGAAAGAAACTGAAATTATGTATACATTTTTTAATGCTGGTGAACCTATGTCATTTTTAGGCTCACCTGCTTTAAAAAATTTGTGTGATTAAATTGTGCAATAATATTTTTAAAATTTCCCTTAGCTAATACTTTTGTTTAAAATGATATGGTTGATATAAAACCTTATTTTTTTGTACAGAGTATAGAGAAGAAAAAGATTTGGGGTTGCAGAAGGAACTTTCCCCTCCCCTATTTGCAGAACACCGGATATAAATATGTCAAGGCGGTGCAACATTAACAGACGGTGCTCCATGGTTTTCAGCCACCCAGAACTTTTTTTAAAGGGGATTATGAACTTTTATTAAAGGGGATATTATTTTTATTAAAGGGAAGGGCAAAGTAAATTAGATCGGGAAACTAATGTAGGCATTTTTTATAAAACCCCTAAGACACCCCGAGAAAATTCTCCGGGGTTTTCAAATCTTGAGTCAAGAGCAAAAATTCCCGCCTCCTTTTGCTTTTCCCTCTTTAACCCCTCACCTAAATTGACTACTGAGACTACAGTTTACGCCCTCAGAGAAGGGGTCTAACCAATTATAACTCTACAGTTCCCTAGCGTACAATTTAGGAAATTTCCAAACAAAAAGGAGATGCGGTGTCAGATTTTCCTATTGATTTCCCCACAGATTTTAGCTGAGATGTTAACCCAGGTGTTGAGGGCCTGTCACTTATAACTTCATGTTAGTTGACCCCTCAGTTAGTTCTGTCCCTATAATGAATCCGTCCTCCAACGTTCTGTTAATAAAGGTCTTTAACTATAACGGTGTCATTTTTATAGTCCATGACTGCAACCACCCATCATGAAGTCCTTCTTATTACACACACACACACGCACACATATATGAGAGAAAGATAAATATAAATAAATACTTAAAATTACAGTAAAATTTTAAGTTTGTTTATTTCAGTAAATGTTTAGTAAATGTTTTTAAAACGCTGCATAAGAAATAATCCTTGTTCCTCTTATTTAAGCATGTTTAAAATATTAAAAGAGGCGCCTAAGGAGAATAATTTTTGAGAAAAAGCGAAATTCTTCATTTTAAAGAAATAGTGACAGTAACACATCTATTTAGTTTCCGTCAAGCCATAATACATATGAACACTATTATGTGCTGCCACCAAAAAAAGAGGCAAATGGGCTGTCGGGCACGCAGATAAAGAGATAAAGTTAATTGAGCTAGATGTTTTTCAAAGAATACAAAACATAAGTCGGAGCTATCAGTCGTAACTGCGTTTTTTCTTTTTCTATCTCTAAGTATCGAAGAAGTAAAAGAAAACTCGCTAAGAAAAGGAGGGAGGAAATGCAATGGCTTAAGTAGTGGGTCAGTGTCCATTTGCTACATTTTTTTTAAAGTATAATTCAGAGATGATGTTAAAATTTCCAAACAGGATTTCTTTTTTTACTTTTGGATAATAACCTTGAGTAATGAGTAAACACTTCAAATGCCTGTTCACTTGATTTTAGGGGGTCTAGCACTGTTTATATGATAAAAAAATTCGAACTTCATTTTAACCTTCTATAATTTAAAAGTTATATACTTAGAAAATGACATTTAATCCAAATTACTGCACTAATTATTTAACATTAAACAGATTCTAGAGGAGAATAATTTTGAAAATAAGAAATTTCAATGTTTGCTATTTGTACACTTATCTGATTACGCGCAACAGAGCTCAGGTTTTTGGTTAGTTAGTTTAGAGAGCTAATGTCTACTTTTTTGCTACTTGAGTATTCGTATAAATGAATAGTTAACCTTTAATTCGGTCTAAAGTCTGGCCGCTACACCGTACATGTATATTTATAACTACTATGTAACATAATTGTCAGTATTCGCCACAGCGGACATTAATTATCTCAAAAATGGAAAATGATATATACAGGCTTGCAACTGCTGAGGTATTTTCAAAAAGGTGAGAAAAGTGACAAATAATACAGAATAAGTGACCAAAAAGTGATTAAACATTAAAAAAAAAGCGATTTTTTTCTCTCCTCTAGATTACAGATACTATTTTTAAGATTTTTCTATTTAACTCTAAATCAAATGATTCATGCAAGACATGATTTTAGCGTCAAATACAAAAAAGGTTAAAATTTTTGTTTAACACAACTCAACATTGCTTTTTATTTAAGAAAATCTATACATTAGATTTGAATACATACAATACATTAATTTTATAATCACAATTTTCTGCATATATTAACGATGTTTTGAAATATGTACATAGATAGATTAGAGTATCTAAACAAAAATTGTGAAGTAAAAGAAAAAGAGACATGTGTGCTTTGACGTAAGTTACTTTAATGTATTAAATGTACATTTCAGGAACTTCTTTACGACTTTTTAAAATCACTCAATTCTGGAAGCCATACGACTAATTACATTTTAATAAGAAAAATAAGATTAGAGCGTCACATTTTTGGTCTTTTATTAAAATATTTTGTTATTAATTCAGATTTTCTTCTTCTAACAACAGACTTTTGCTGTGATACACCATAAAAAAGTGACTAAAAGTGATCAGTTGTAAAAAAAGTGACCAAAGGTGAGAAAAGTGACGGAATTACAAGCCTGTATATATATATATTTTTTTTTGTTTATTTTACAGAGATCCTAATGTCTACACAGACATGGGAAAATAACAGAAATTAAAAAATATTTGTAAAAACACCTTGTCAAATGAAGGGTTAAGATGAAATCAAAACAATATGATTTTCCTTTAAAACGATAAACTACCGACTGTTTCAGCCATGAAACTTAATTACATTTGATTTTTTTCTTAAATTTCCGAAGTCTTTTCTAAAAAATCTTTTTCTGTGTCGGACACAGTTTTCGTTTCACAGATCATCGTTTAAAGCAGGGGTCTCCAAACTACGGCCCGAGGGCCACATCCGGCCCGCGGACAGATTTTGTCCGGCCCGCGGAGAGCTAGCATACTTGAAAACTCCTTTTAGAGTACATATTTTTTATAGCAAATTAAATTTAGTTTACTGAAGTGCTGTAATTTTATGTTGAATAATTATTAATATAACATCTACATTGATATGGTCATGAGCTAACTACTCATAACATTGTTGTAGGCTTATTGTTATTGTTAGAGATAAAGAAACACAGAATTGTAATGAGTAAAGACATGTATAATATGCAGAAAATTTAACTTCAGTATATAATAACTAACAAATTATTGAAATGAATCCAACTAACATTTTATACATTTTAAATAAAAACATAACTTATAACAAGCATAATGACATATGAAATACTAATGAGATTTATGTAATTGAGATTTTCCACTGACAATAGTTTGTAGTTATGGACTAATTTTACTTGTACCAATTATTAAAAGTTTAAACCTTTTTTAAACGTTGCGTACTTTTTCGGACTTTTTTTTTTCATCAGTAGACTATTTCACTTTTTACCACCGGCAACAATGATAATATGATTTTGGCCCTCGGAACTTACTGGAGTAATCACTATGGCCCTAAGGCTGGAAAGTTTGGAGACCCTGGTTTAAAGGAACATACTACATTGATTTAGCTTCAAGCAAAGAAAAAAATTCTTAAGAACGAAGTACGATGAAAATACAAACAGATAAAAACGAACATTGAATTTTAAAATTAATATTTCAAAATTTTTCTAGTAAATTTAAAATATTTTTTATTAAAAATAAAGAACCAAAGCAAGTAAATTAATAAAAAATAAAATTAAAACTCTTATCGTTTAATAAAAATTCTCTAAATGGATAGTTTAAACTATAAAAAAATAAAATGTGGTCGATTTTCTCAGCAGTTAAAAGGTACGAGGCTCATTAGTTTGTAGTACACATCCTTATTTCACTGATAACATTCATATAGCAGTTATTTTAGCGCCATGTTCGTTTCAGCAAAGTACTAAACGTATAGCCCTTGCATGAGTATAAAGCCATTTTTAAAAGAAAAAAAAGAAGTGATCACTAAAAAAAGTACACAAGATGCGTTAAAAGGTTCGTAAAAGTTTATTTGAGACTGAAATTATTCTGAAAAATTGATTATTTGTAAAATAATGCAACCCGGAAATAGAGTCACTTATTAAGAGCGGAACTTATTTATCGCTAATTGCAATTAACCTAAAAATTCTGAGTAGCAGGCAGATGTATTTAGAAGTTCAGTTTGCTCTGCTAACACCATTTTCAAAGTTGAAAAATTAAAGGTATAGAAGGATTAGTTTATATTAAGAACTTAAATACTGATCGTAAGAGGTAAAATGCTGCTTTCTAAAATGAGTTTGATTTCTTTTGACTTACTATGGTCAAATAGTTGCAACAATAGACTTAATTACACTAAGTCGTGCTACTTTAAGCCGATTCTGAATGGCTACAATCACATCCTTGCCAACAATAATATTCGGGCTAACGAAACAGATCCCGAAAAGAAATGTGCAGCCCCATTTCATCCCAAGAGATCGCTTTTTAAGTTATGGGTTCGATTCTCTGCCAAACTAATCGGACAAATTGCTTGAAGCTTTTTTAATTTACCTCAAGTCTAACACAGATGTGAGCTGCATGTCCCAACAAAACCTTAAAGAAGGCTATCGTTGTCATATAATTAATGAGATTGTGGAACCTGTGGTACTTCTGTGGTGAAAATTTCTTGTTTAAAGGGAAATATCCCTTCAGCTATTGGTAAAGAAATTAATTGTTCAAATTTGTATAGGCCATGTATAGATGCATATAATCCCACGTACATATACACATTCTTTGTTATATGTGTATATGCATGCTTGTATATGTGTTAATGTATACCACATGTTTATGACAAACATTTTCCAAAAAGTGGAGATGCTTTTGATAGCAAAAGATGCCCAGTAAATGTCAATTTATCAGTAAAAGAGTATGATTATTAAGCGATAAATTGCCCCTAAATAGAGCTCATGGAATGTTAGAAATGGTAGAGTGTGATAAGACACGATGATGGTCGATGTGTTTACAAGAACAGGAGGTCGATGCCCAATAATGCCTGCATCAGATAACTCCCGGCAGATGCAACAACGTATGCATCTCGTTACGGAGAGCATTCCAGCCTTGAACGAAAGCGGTTGTTTTCCTGGGCAGTTATCAATATAATAATGTTTTGGGACTTTTTAAAGTCAGATCTAGAGTAGCATTGAATGTAAAAGAACAAATTTCGAACTCAGCAGCTTTTGGCACATTTCCCAAATGTTGTTTGAAGTTGATAAATATTACCGACAGATTGAAATCAGTGACTCATGCTGCAGTAACTACAACTACATATTTCTATCCCCACGATTCGCTCCACTCAAAATCAAAACAACAAATTGTACGAGGCATAATCTTCCCTTGTTAAACTGAAAAATTACCCGGAATTAATGTGTGTCTTAAAATCTGTTGAACTGTTCCAATTGTAGGAAATTTCATTATGTGAGTCGCAGTAGGTCCCGGTCTCATTAGCCCTCGTGTTGCAAAAAGTAGACCGTAGCGCTCCAAACCAAACCGAACGATGGCCGAATGGTTAGGGTGCTGGCCTTCAGAACCGGAGTTTATAAGCCGTTCGGGATCAGCTTTAAGCAGTCGTTCTCATTAGCCCTCGTGTTGAAAAAAGTAGACCGTACAGCTCCAAACCAAATCATCATGAGAGTAACGCCTGCAGCTGTTTTCCCAGAAAAGATAGGTATATAACAAGAGTGGACAGGAACACCCCTCGAGAGCAGCATCGGTTCTCGCAGAAGAGTGGTGTAATTTTGTAAATAAAATGTGTATGAAATATAGTCACCTAAAACTAATCAATGTCCAAAAAAACTAGTGCTATTTCGTTTCTTGTTTGTAACCAAACTCGATTCTATTTAAAAAAAATACGAGAATATAAATACCCAGTGCTGGAAAAAAATTATAAAGCCTATAGAAAAATTTAGAAAACTCAAAAAGTAATAGAATTGTTGATAACGTAAATTCTGTTTTCATTTGTATGATCAACATCGTAATAATACGCATAAACTTTGTTTAGAAAAACGGAAGAGGGAACATAAATTATGCTAATTTCTTACAACCAATCAAAAACAACTCGGAAAAAATTATAAAGCCGATGGTTCTTTGCCTTATTTGACAAAATGCCAGACTTGATAAAGCAGGTCTCCTTGAAAGTTTAGGTAAATGTAAACGTGTTACGTGAATTCGTTTTGTATTTGGTGTGTTTAATACAATTCCAAGAGGAAAAAAGTTATCCGATGATGAACAGATACAAATATTAATTTTAAATGATGCTGGAATATCTGGTTCTAAAATTGCAATAAAAATAGGAAAGTTCAAGGTTGAAGCAAACAGTTTTCTCAGAAATCCCGAAGATTACGGCAGTATGAAGCGTACAGGAAGATCGAAATCCTTAACTTGTAAGGCAATCAAAACAAATACGGAAGCTAGATTGTGGACAAAAAAAATGTCATCTTCCCAAATTCAAGAACTGTCACAATTATAATGTACAAAGAGAATGGTAAAACATGTTTTAAGCAATTACCCATTCTTTAGTTGAAAAAATTTAAAGGACCCCCTCTTTCTAAGTAATACAAAAATGCTCGCTTAAACTTTGTCCGAAAACATTTAACCGAAGGCACAAATTTGAGATATGTTTTTTTTTTTTAAGATGAAAAAAAATTAATTTCAATGGACCTGACGGCAATAAATTATTTTGTCAGGATTTACGACAGGAACCTCTTATTTTTTTCAACGTGTCAATTTGGAGGTGACTTTGTAATGGTTTGGGTTGTATTTGGTGCCTGTGGAACCACTCCAGTTGTTTTCATGCATAACAAAATTAATTCAATTGAGTATCAAGATATGTTAGGAGATAACGTATTACCAATTGTTCCTTTTATAACTTCAGGAGACTGGACATTTCAACAGGACAACATTTATGTTCATGTTTCAAAATCAACTAAATCTTGCCTGGAAGCTAACCAGGTGAAATGCCTTCAAAGACCAGCTATTAGCCCCAATCTGAATGTAATAGAATGTATCTTTGGAGAATTTCAGTCCGAAATGTTTACAAAATTGGAAGACAATTAAGTTCAAAGTTAGATTTGTTGAAGGCTATTAAAAACTGATGGAACAATATTGAGGTAAGGACTTTGTGTGGTCTGATAGATTCAAAGAACAAGGAAACACACACACACAGTCAGTCTTTTTTCACAGTCAGAAAAAAGGGTCTCACAGCGATTACTGATGAAATACATGTATCAACTTTATAATTGTTTCCAACTTTCTTTACTAACATTTACAGTTTACTAACATTTTGTTAATGCAGTTATTAATGAATTCATTTTTTCCTTTAGTTCCTTGTAGCATATAATATGTATGTATGAAATTTCATAATAGTCTGATCTTTTGTTTTTTAATTATATCATATTTTCATACGGATTTATAATATTTTCCTCCACTGTATTACTATACCTCTATTAATTTCTTTAAACGATAGATTTGCTTGTGGAAACTTTACAATTGTTTTTTTTAACAGTTAGCTACGAAATAACGTTGTCACTTCATTAGAGAGAAAGTTGTATTCTAAATACTAACTTTTATTTTATTAAAGTACGCCGTGAATCTCACGAAATTTCCATTTTTATATCTACTGTAAGGAATATGACTGAGATTCCAGTGAATATGTACCGTGCGTATAACTACAGTGAGACTCTTTCAATTGTAAAATGGGGCTTCATAAACATCATGCATGGTCGCCCCTATTATTTAATAATATTTTGATGGTTTTTAAAGTCAGAGGATTGAATGTGTCTGGCACTAAATATGGAAAAGCAAATCTCAGTCTTGGCTCTCTTTGGCGTGTTCCTCAAAAAATCTTCATTTTGATAAATATTAATAGGGATATTGAAATCTGCGATCCATATTAAATAGCTGTTTGTAGCGATTTTAATGACCACAAGTCATCCAACAGCAAACTCTTGCAAGGGAAATAAACTTTTCCCGTGGAATGAATTGTAAGATTTTTACAAGCCGATCGTCCTTGCCGTTGGTAACACCTGTGATAACAATTTTAGAACTTAGCAATGTAATTTTTGTTGAGTAGAAAGGCGATGATGCTCCCTTTAGATAGATTATTATATCAAAGACACACAGAGAATATTTTCATTATTTTCAGTAAGATACGAATAAGAATGGGTACAAATCACTTGACGTGTTAAAATCCTCCTTTTTACCTGGCAAAAGTTTTGACTACATTATCGCTTATTCAACTTTTCAAAGCGAACGAGATACTAATATCCCTCATCCCTTCCTAAGGTCTAAGATTTGTAATACCTATAAATGGTTAATCAGTAAGTAGAAAGCTACTGTACTCATGTATGACGCGCAATTAAAAAAAAATTGTGGTTTTTTTAAAGTACGTAATTTTTTTAAAAATCCTTTAAATTAAAATTTTTTTTATTTTTTTATGCCTTAATAAATTTTTTTTTTTTTAAGAATTAAGGCAAAAACTCGTGATTTGTTTTAGTCACGAAATAAATTTTACTTCCTACTGGAATCGGCCGAAATACATATGAATAAAGATTGGTATTTAAGGAAACAAATTCTACTCAATCGATGAATTGTTCATTTTTAGATGAATTTCGTAACCGTGTTTATTTCGTAGTCAAGTACATACTTTACAAGTTACATTCTCAGATACTTTTTATGCAATCTCGAAGCAAGTCTCTACTATAATTTTTTAGATAAATTAGTAATCTTAAATCAATAACTAATATAGCAACATATTTTTAAAAAATCTCAAGTGATAAAAACATTTTTAAATCAGCATTAATATTTTATGCTTGCATTTTAATTTTAACGATTTCATAATAAACAAAAATTTATAAATTGGTTATTAACATTATTAGTAAATATTTTGCGTACATTTAAATATTTTAATTTTATGATAATTATTCAGAGTTGAATTACTCATCTTTTAAAGTTATCTTTTGGAAAAAAATTACCTGCATTCATTTTTTTTCCTTTACCCAAATTACCATTAAATAAAAAAAAGTCAGTCCTTTTACAAACCCTACTCTGTACATTAATACATATGATTGTTACGAGGTTATTCGATTCTTTCAAACACACGTGTAGAAAATTACGTCGTTAGTGAAAGAGAAAAAATGAGGAAGGAAAGAAAGAAAACCCTGAGGTCCATCTAAGACGTTCTGAGAGCGTGTTTTTTCTTTCTCCTCCCTCTTTTATTTCCACTTAGGACGGGCCAGTTTCCGGTCAGCTACTAGTGTTACTTTTGGTGGAAAGGGGTAAGAGGAGACAGTTGCAGGCCGGCCGGAGGATTTCTTTAAATTCGCGGCGATTGAAAACTGATCGTTCGGCCCCGGCCTGCGTAATGAGGATGTAGCATATGGAAGAAAAGGGAAGTAGCCGAAACAATGAACGCATCCTGTTTCGGGTACGACGGGAAATCCCTCCCCACCTTCGACCCCTGCCTGCGCCCGCCGATTCGGATCGATCGGCTTTCCACAGAGACGTGTTACGCCCGGACTCCGATTACCTTACCTGTTCGTGACCGTGTTCCAGGCCTTGTTCCGGGGAGTCATCACCATAAATCAGAACACTGCACCCCTCCTCAACCCTCTTAACTGTCAGATTTGAGAAGATCCGAAAGATCAAGGCGTTATATCTGTACTATTGTATAAAGCAGGGGTGGTTAAACGGCGGCCCACGGCAGAAAATCACGAAATTTATAGCTGAAAGAAATATACTGGGCATAGAAAATCCAATATTCGATTGGTTTATTGATTATTATTGGTAAAGTTATTTATAAAGATAAATTTTTAATTGTTTTTTTGTTAATATATTAATAATAATAAAAAATTTACAATGGTAATGCATTGCTTTTAATAATCACCCAAAATACTATATTGTGGTTAATCGGTTAAAGCGAACCATAGAAAATATTATTCATTAATTTATAGATTATCATTAGTAAAATTATTTATGAAGTCGTAAATTTTTATATGTTTATTAATAATTTACTATTAATAATAAAACTGTAATAATAATGCATTTTTTCAATTTTCACCTAAAATACATACAGTACGGTTCATCGGAACAAACAGGCCTTTGAAAATATAAAACTCGATTGTTCTACTCATTATTATTAGTGAAATTATTTATGAAGATATAGATTTTATTTTTGTTAATTTACTAATATTAATAAAGCTTTAATATTAAAAACTTTTAAACAGGAGAATACCTTTGAAAGTAGTGAAAATAAAAAGTATGCAAATATAGTATAATAAAGCATTAAAATGCTCAACATATTTCCGTGTCAAAATTACCGGATTAATATTATCTGAAGCTATTATGTAACAAGTATAAAGCAAAAGTTGTAAGTATTTAAAGAGATGAAAAGTTCTGAATGTAAAGCAGAGAATTTAGAGAAATTTTTAATAGAATTATGCAAACTTACTATCCGAATGAGAGGAATAAAGAACTCTTATACAAGTTGACAGAAGATAAGAACGAATTTACCGGAGTTTTCAACGTCTTTTTTGCAGACTGCAAAAATTTCGCTGCTACTCTGACAAAATCCGAAAGTTGGTGTACATACTAATGACAGGTGCATAATAAAAGACATTCATAGGCGAATCAGTAAACAATGAGTAAGAAATAGTACATCTTTAAAATTATGAACTTTTCATGATATTTTACAGGTAATCAATGATGATTTAAAGATATTTCAGATGTATTTTAAAGCAATTTTAATGATAATGAATACTGAAAAGTAATTACTGCTACACACTTTTTAAAAAGGAAATATTTTTATAAATATGAATTACTTATGTATAATGATGCATTTTTTTTTCAGATTAGTTCATATTTTATTATCGAAGATACAGTAGTACGTAAATTATTAGCACAACAGAAGATCGGAAAGTTATTAAAATTAATTACAATGCTTAACCTAGCATACAACTTAATAGCGTATAGAAACTGAGATACATTTCCATTAGTAGAGTGAAAAGAAAAGATAAATCGCCAAATACACATAGTATTTGATTTATTTAGTTTTTCGTAACTTATGAAAATTTTTTAATTTGAATAAAATGTGTAGTTTTACGAAATAGGTTGTTTATTACCTAAATTATATTTTTATAAATGTATGTAATAAGATCTAAATGCTAATATAATTTTTTAAAAATATATTTAACCTTCTTTTAGGTTTGGTTTGGTTTAGAGTGCTACGGTCTACTCTTTTGCTCACTAGGGCTAATGAGACCGGAACCTATTGCTGGAAGCCGACTCCGAGGTTTCATTTAGGGGAACTTTTATTAATTAGACCAAATACTGGTCGCAATGTAACTGGTATTATATATATATATATATATATATATATATATATATATATATATATATATATATATATATATATATATATATATGTGTGTGTGTGTGTGTGTGTGTGTGTGTGTGTGTGTGTTTGGAAAGCATAGGAAAGAAAGTATGTGTCTATCGGAAGTATAAGGATATTTATGATTATATCATAGATTTCAAATTACACAGAAAGTCATAGTTTTAGTTGGACTATTTTTAACGAAAAGCTATAAATGTCGTTGAAGTAACAGGGAAGTGTAACAGTAAGTTACATTCGGTTCAGCCTTTTTTTACCTCTTTCCGTGAGTTATCGTCAAAGATATACCAGAACAGGACCAGCTTGAACTAGAAAGAAACTTCGGACTTCTCCCAACCAATAGAAGGATTCGTTGGTTTTGGGGAATTTCTGACCTTTTGCGTTCTGGAGTGGACCCTTATTTTTTTTCCGCGAGGCAGTCTGATTTTTTTTTAGAGGACAAGGCTGTGACCAGAGGAGAGTAAAAGGTGAACGCTGCTGGCTGAGGTTCGAAAACTGATAACATCAACCGATGTGACGATAACATAAAGCGATAATTTTAACATACAAATGAATAGAGAAAATCGAGACCAAGTGATTTCAATAACAATAAGCGATTGATAACAATAACCGTGATCACATTAAGCGGAGTCCACTGTATTTAACTTTTTGATGTATCCTGTCAAATGTTCGTTAAATTATTCGATGACTCGTGAAATTCTTTTGAAGGGTTTTATTCTGACATTTTTCTCTTACATAATCGTGTTTGGGAATATGAAAGAAAGAAAATACCACAGTGTCTGGATAAGTCTGTTTTTTGCTGAATTCTTCATAAAAGTACGGCCCATTAAATGATGCAACCGAACTTGCAAAATTGCAGTAATTGGACTTTCCTGTTTCTGCAACAGAATTTGTTAAAATACATGGGGGATCGCAGTAGCCCAAATTCACAACACCGTTACTATATATATGTTATTCATTCCTTCATATCATGTGACATTCGCTCATCAGTGTTCCACTTCACAAGCAAGAAGCAGCGAGAAAAAATTAACTAGTTTTTATTGTAGTTTATCAATGAAATTTGAAAGTATTTTTAAAAATCTTAATTTTATTTTCAAATACTTATATTTTGTTCTGTTTTTTTAAAGATCTACTAAAATTTTATACATATAACTGGGAATAGATTTTTAGATATCCCTATCAATTACTAAATTTTTTAAAGATCAATGTATTCTGAATGAAGTTTTATCAATCAATATATTCTCCATCAATTTTTAAAGTTTCTAAAGATTAATAGTAAAACCTTATATCACTAAAAATAGATTTAGACATTTTCAGACATTTCTAAAATTGTTTCCTATAAAACCTTTTTTTATTAACACCTACTCTGAAAAACAATGAAATTTGAAAATAATAAACAATCTATTGCTAATTCTTTAGTACTAATATATTTTGCATATAAAAAACTCCACGTCTTAGTATTTTAAATGTATGTAATTGAAAAAAAAACCACTGGAAAAAGTCATATAAAGTTTTCATTTGTAGAAAAAAATGCCCCTATAAATGAAATCAAATACAATTTGAAATATTAGAAATATTACCGATACAAAGTTTTAAAATATTCCTTCGTCTGTAGAAAAGTTATGAAGATAATTTGATTTAGTAAAAAAATTCAATGTTTTGATCATGTTTAGGGTACTATGTTCCCTTAATCTGGTTGTTACTCAATTTTTTGGGTATATAAAATGAGAACTACATCCATTTTTCTTCATTAATGATTTAGACTTTACCTTCAAGATATTGCGCCGAGAAGTATCTCGGAGAATATACGAAAAAACCTGTTATCAGACCGGAACGCAGGCTTACCAGCTGTCACTACTAGATTCGAAAAATTACAAGCATATTTTTTCGAGAGAAATTTTGTTTCCGGAAACAATCTTGTCCCTCCTCGATTGAGAAAGTAGGGGAAGTTCCTTCCTGTGACGTATGTTGTTAGACACTAAACAATAGTAAAAATGATATATTTTATGTTGAGCAAATGAAGGGTTTAAGAATTGAATCCAATGTGATGTTTCAGAGGAGAGTTGATACACTTCTAGGTACGCAAGACTAGGTACTTAAGATTATAGGATAATCCCAATATCTTTTCGAAAAGTTGTCTATTCGAAAAACTTAGTGGTTTGCCATTTTCAAAAGTAACTTTTTAATTGTTGTGAAAAGTATCAAAAAGTTCCATTCAGAGGTGTTCATTTTTTTTTCTACTATTATCGTGGATTCTGGTTTCTGCAAAATATATTTTGAATATTGTTTCGAAATAAAAAGTGATTCAATTATGTGAATAAAAACTTAATTTAATTTAAGTTATCAGATATGTTTTGAGTTAAAGAATCTTTAGTCTGTCAGAAACTTAAACGAAAAAAATAAAAACATTATGACAATAAAATCCGAAGTGTGTTGGAAGTATGCCAAATGTTAGTAGTGCTTTTAATTGTAAATATTAAAGTGTTTTTTTAAACAAATATTTCAGATTTTTTTAAAATCTATTAAGCATTCTGGGTTATTAAGCTTAATTATGAATGAATTATTCTTATCACTATTGCATACTATTTAAACATTATTGCACTTGAGTGAATATATATATATATATATATATATATATATATATATATAAATTACACTAATTTCTATAAATGTAAATATTTTACTTAATTTATTGCGTTCGTACTTAATTTATTTTCTTTTTGATCCAGCGGAATTTCTTATATATTCAACACAATATCACCAAAGATTTAATAAAATTGTCACAATAATTTACCTTTTAAATCATTTATATAAAGTTAACTAGATCTTTAAATACAATCCAAGATATTAAACGCAACTACGCACATGAAAATGTGAAACAAATCATCAAACTGTCTATAACAATATTGTTCTAGACAAGGGGTTCTCAATAAGGACGGCACGGGGGGCAGCGGGCGGGAGGCGACGTTGGTGGGCAGTGAACTTGTTTTGGGCGGTAGGGCGGAGACATGATTAAGTTTTGACTTTCAAACTTAATTTGAAAAATAATAAATAAATTTTATTACATTAATTATCTAATTTACACGATTTTCACCAGTAATAAAACAAACTT
Source organism: Pardosa pseudoannulata (assembly GCA_032207245.1). Lineage (NCBI taxonomy): Eukaryota > Metazoa > Arthropoda > Arachnida > Araneae > Lycosidae > Pardosa > Pardosa pseudoannulata. The sequence continues at coordinate 45,024,625 of CM063510.1, read as the reverse complement.
ACGTGGTAGCACCAGTTCCAGTTATTTTCATTCCCTGTGTTTTGCATGAAATTGGGCTGACATCCAGAAAAATATATTTAATCAACAACATTCGTATGGTTGGGTTTGGAGCTCTACGGTCTACTCTTTTGCAATACGAGGACTATTGAAACTTGGAATTACTATTTAAAGCCGATTTCGAACATCTATGCCCCAGTGGGACTCGATCCTACGAACTCCGGAACCGAAGGTCAGCGCCCTAACCATTCCTTTGAGCGTTACTTCAGCGTGTCTCGGTGAAAAAAATTTAGATTTGAAATTATTAAAAAAAATTACTTAAACATTTTCCTCTTATAATTGAGTACTTCTACCTTACACTTAAAATTACGGGATTTTTACAAGGGGCAGGGGGTAGCTTAAAAAAGGTTGAGATTCACTGTTCTAGAAAGTATTGTTCTATGTCTGTTAGTACTTTCAGGATCATTATAGACAAGATTTATTGCACACATACAGATATATATATTTCACAGTTTTTTTTTCTGAAGAACTCTTAAATTGGAAAACACGTTAGCGGACCTCCAAATTGATCTTGTTGAAGAAGCACGGCTGCAGTCCTCTATAATTCCAGAAGCTCGAGAGTCATCCGCTTCATCGACTTTTATCGGGTGCAATTTTCTACAAGGATATCGAATTGCAAGTGAAAGGTCAATTCTGGGCAACCGAACTGATGGGTGAATTTCATTAGATGCAGAAGCCAAAGAGGGCATGGGAGAAGCGTTCCAATCTTCTAAATTTCTTCTTGGTGTCTGTTAGTACTTTAAGAGAAAGACCACAAACGACTAAAAGGGTTCAGAGTTGTGTATTTAAATTATGAAACAAATATGAAATGAATTAAAACAACTGCAAAAATAGAGCTTTCACAAATGTTTAACAAAATATATCAAAGAAATGACTGTAAAAAGCATTTAGTTTTTAATGTATTTTTAAAATGCATTTTTTATGCTTCAATCTATTATGGTTTTCAAATAGTCTTAGGCAGTGGTTTTATCACACCTTCCTAGTTTTTTTTTCTTTGAAAATATAGAAACACCCCATGGTTTGGTTTGGAGTACTACGGTATATTGTTTTGCACACGAGGGCTAATGAGAAGGGACCTACTTCTTAAAGACGATTCCGAACGGCTACGAACATCTCTTGCCAGTAGCAGGATTTAAACCCATGAATTCCGCTTCCGGAGGGCAGTACCCTACCATTCGGCCATCTTTCGGCAGAAACACCCCATGAGATTCATACTTAAGCTTAAAGGTTGATATTCTAGCTAAAAGTTATGTTGTCACTAACGCCACCCGTCAAATGTCCTCAATACGTTAGAAGTGTCAGTACTTTCAGGAAGTGTCCTATGTAGCTGTGAGTGTTATATCTGAGCTAAATGAGACTGAAAATGATCAAATTGTTGGCACTTTTATGGTGGGTGTTTTCTTATCCAAGGTAGTCGAAGTGCTTGTTGTTCCTAGAGGCACAGTATTGAATATTCACTTCAAACAAGAAAAGTAGAAAAACATTATCCACTTGGTAGGAACGAAAATATGAGTGATCGTGACAGACGGTAACTGATGAGGGTTAAACAAAAAATAATAAGACAATTGCTGTAAAAGTCAATGCTGAACTGAATGCTGGACTTACAGTCCCTGTCAGCACCAAAACAATAATGGAGCTCCACAAGCAGGTATTTTCAGGGAAAGCTACAATTCAAAACAATTCATCAGTCATGCAAATGTATGTAATTGAAAATATTGTACCAAAGCACTAGAACCTAGATTATAGAAAAATGAAAGGTATTATTTTGGTAGCATAAGTCTTGATTCACACAGGTTACAAATTCTGGACGAGTTAATGTCAGGTAAATATAATACAAATCATTCGATTAAGACTGCTTTTTGGCAAGAGTAAAACAGGACAGTGTTTCGGTCATGGTTTTAGAACCTACATCGTGGTATTCCATGGACTTCATGATTACTCTGCAAGATTGTATTATTGGCAAGGATTTATAAGACCATTTTGGATGACCATATCCATTCATCTCATAGCACAATGTTTGTTCCCCAATGATGATGCTGTCTTCCAAAACGACAGTTTACACTGATTGCACCAGGATATGTTGCACCTCCCGTGGTGACCACCGTTACCATATCCTAATATTGTTGAGCCTTTGGGGGTCTTCTTTGGAGAGAAAGGTACATGATCACTATTGACCTGCATCATCATTTCCTGTATTTACCAATATTTTAAGGAAAGAATGGCTCATAATTTCATTGGAAACCATATGACTTGTATTAAACCATTTTAAGAAAACTACAAAGCCGTCCTGAATGTCAATGGATTTCCAACAACGTATTAGGTAAGCTAATATGTTTTAACCAGATGTTTCCGTATTTTTATCTAATCCACACACACACATATTTATATTAAATAATATTTAGTTCAATTAGGATAAATTAATATTTAGTTCGATTTAATCACGCCGTTTCCCCTTTTGTACCTGTGATCATTCGCAGCACAAAAAAAGTGGAGCAAATTCGATTTCCTCCTTCCCATTTAATTTGCTCTGCACAAGAACTAAATCAATTCATCGTTTCAAGTGATATGACCCGGCCTCCAACCTTTCAAACATCTATCAAAAATTTATTTTCTCTAGTTCTTTTCATTCTTTTGAGCTATCTGGTATGCTCTGTCATATTCTCTTTATGTTTTGCTCGTGTTTTATTCAACTGGTGTAAAATTATTCTTACTTTTACTTGATATAATATACCACTGATTTAATACGTGAAATACGCTGAAATAAATCTATGTATTAAATTTATATTTTGCTGGTAGCCAATGCAGAGGGTTTATGAATTTCTCGTGTAAAACTTATGTCTGTAAATCACAAGAAAAGTTGGAAGCCGAAAAGAGTATATGATATGATCTTTTTTAAGCATAATGGTTTTTCACAATGGTGGGACAACGGCTGAAGAGGCAAGACAGTGCCTTATGATATCAGAATGTCTCAGATCTATTTGTCGTGCATATTTCTATTCTTCAGGAATGGGGTTTAAATAGTTAGGCCGAAGTTTTAAAAGTAGCAGTCTTAGATTCACAAATATTTGGGCCATAATCCCCCAAACAAAATAAAACATCTAACAATGCAGTGGGGTTTTATATAGTTACTAAATTAAAAGCGTAAAATGTAGATTATTAGATATTTGAGATTTTTTTCCTTCCATCGTTTTACAATAAAAAATGTAGATAAAGTAATTTAGCAAATAAATGTTTTTATCCAATGAATATTTACGTACATGAGACAGCAAAATACAACTGTTTCGAAATTTCTGAACGGTACTCTACTTTAGACAGATCATTAAACTTCCAAGTAAATATATTTCTTTTAAATAAATGCTTATCTTTAATATATGAGATTTAAAAATTATACGAATATGTTTAGTTTATTAATAATAAATAGTTTTGAAAAGAAATCTTAAAAAAGAGTTTTACTTGAAATCTTAGAAAGGTATCTCAGTTCCTGACAAGTGATTTTTAAGTTAAATTTTTTAAGACGTCTTCATAATAAAATGAAAACTCTAAGGAAAGCCTTTTATAGTTTTAACTTGGAAGTTTTAGTTGCCATAAATTTAGTTAATTGCTTACTACTCCTAATGTTGTATAAGTTGACAAGAGTACATAAATTATAAATATGTTGATATTAAGTATATGTTTAGGTACACATATATATTCCATAAACCAGAGGTAGAGAACCTTATATGTTCATATTAAGTATATATTTAGGTACACATATATATGTCATAAACCACAGGTACAGAACCTTTTTATCATTAGAGGCCACATCTATATAAGCAGAAATAAAGGAGGTCGCGCAATTTGATAAACCTATAAATGTTTTTTGTGAAATTATTATACTTCTTTTATAATTTTATCATTTAATGTTGTCAAGATAAAATACTTTTACATCCAAGTAAGGATAATAACCTGTTATATCATTAATATTTAAAGTCATTTTCAATAAACAAATACAAATTTAAATACCCCTTTAGATAATAATTAAGTAGAAGTATTTTTAGACAAATTTATTACATTATAAAGAGACAATAGAATTATATTATTAAATTATAAAAACTAAAATAGAAACGATAAATTCCCTTATTTTTGAAATTGTAATTTATAAAATTAAATATATATTGATACTAGAGATAGCTTTTCATGAAGGTCGAACAAGAAACTCGCCGAGGCTGCATGCATTCTCAAGGCCGCACGTTACCCACCTGTGCTATTAATTATGCATTGTTTAATTAGTATAGTTTAATGCATGCGCACACAAGAAGTGGGGAGAGAGTACTATATTTCATTCTTTTCCTCAAACAAGTAATTTCTGAAAAAACTTTCGATTTCACTAGTTAGGTTATTTAATTCAGTCCTTGTTACATTTTACATTTGTCTCGAATCTGTATTGACGCTGAACCTGAACATATTCATGAAGAATTATTAATGCTCGAGTATCTTGGGCCATATATAACGCTCATTGTTTGAAAAAGTAATCCCATAATTTATCATTTATCTTTAATAGAATGAAAAAATGGGAGAATATTCAAGCAAGATACCAGAGAACACTTCATTTACAGGAATTTTTCTTCTATAAATATAATTGATAATACTATATTATATTTACGGATATTATATTACATTTGTATAATTATAGTATGCAATATTTAAAATTCATTCATAAGCTATTTACATGTAAATTTTATTAAAAATAAAAAAGCAAAAAAGTGTCTGAATTTTTAATATTAAAAACTGAAAGTTAAGGAACAGTAATTAAATTATTTGATGTATAAGTCGTAATATATAAGTAGTAACATCCGTACACGAAACTTATCGAAGTTAGTAGAAGTAGTTTTTCAAAAAAGTGTCTGAATTTTTAATATTAAAAACTGAAAATTAAGGAACAGTAATTAAACTATTTGATGTATAAGCCGAGATGTACAAGTCGTAATATATAAGTAGTAACATCCGTACACGAAACTTATCGAATTTAGTAGTAGTAGTTTTTAAGATATGTACTCAAACTAAAAGTATGAAATTTCAAAGTTGATATTATGTACAAATGTGACACGAAGTACAGCAGGTATTTTCGCTACACCTTTCATTTCATTTGAGATAAGGCAAAAGTAAAGATACATAAGGAAGGATTTTTTATATACTAATTATAATTACTGTATGAAACATTCATTTTAGTTTATAAAAACATTACAAGTAATATATAAAAGTATTTAAAAATTGGAAATTTTAAGAATTTAATAGTCTTGAAATTTTTTAAAAAGATAAGTTGTTTTTAATATAGCATACGTTTACGATATAGGATATCCTTAGCATATGTTACGATATACCATACCCTTAGCATACGTTTTCAAAAAGATAGTTATCTTGGATACGGCGTGTGTTCTAAATTATGTTCCTGTATGTGAAGCCTTTTAAACGCCTGTAAGTGACCGTATCGCAGAAATGGGGGGAAATTACTTCAGTTATGTACGCCACACAAAAGCTCAAGGCAACTCTTCTTTCATCCTAATTGCGAAATATTCTTGCTATCGCGAGAGCAGCAACCAGACCTTGGGAAGTGTTCGCCTTCACGAGCAGTCACCACAAACAGCTTCTTTCAGATGACAAATTGTTTGTGTTGGTATTTTAATTCCAATAAACTCTTGTAACTTAATAGATTATACGGCAGGGATTCTATTAAACATTACAGGTATAAAATAATTAAAAAGCCATTCATGAATTTTTATTCACTTGAAAGTGTATAATAGTCTTATTTCAAGTACTATATCATGTATAATCAATCATGTGCTTGTACGTTAGGAAAAGTCAAATTAAAACTTTAGACGAATATAGAAAACTATAGAAAATTCACGAATGCATATCATTAAACCAATAGTGCTAACAGTATCCAGTATGTTCAGACTTCAAAGTGGACAAAGTGAAATCATAGGCTAAAGACATGCCGCAATATTTTGTAGTTTCTAATCCCAGTTGGTCCAGCCAGCTAGATCAATTCCATGAGTCCACATACATATAAAAAATTTAAAATTAGAAGAGGTTTTAAGAGAACCTCATATAATTTAAAATCAATACAACTCATAATGTGCGCAGGCTTAGTCTGAGGTATAAAATAATTAAAAAGCCATTCACAAATTTTTATTTACTTGAAAGTGTACAATTCTCTTATCCCAAATACTATATCATGTATAACAACCAACAGCATCCTGTATGTTCAGACTTCAGAGTGGACAAAGTGAAATTATAGGCTAAAGCCCTGCCGAAATAGTTTGTTGTTGTAGTTTCTAATCCTAGTTGGTCCAGCCAGCTAGACCAACTCCAACTCATAATGTGAGCAGGCGTAGCCTCAGCTAACCTGCACTTTGTGCAAAGTCTAAAAATATTTTGTCCTTGTATATTAAGAGACACACTTTAGGTGGCCACTGGCAAAGCGTCCGTTTTCTAAAATAACAGTCATGAGAAGGAGGAACCTTCCAAAGATCCATGTACCTTTTTTTACTTTCAAAAAGTATCTTTTTAAAAGTGGAAGGAATATCTTTTCAAGAAGGCTCAAATAAAGCAGATTTAGCCAGAGAATATGCAGAAATATTGTAAGGCTTAAATACCTGTAATCAAGGGGAAAAATCAGTAAGATCACTACTTTAACTCCTACAAAAAGCTAACTAATAGGGTTAAAGTTCAAGCCTTCAAGTAAGTGGATTGACTAGTAAAATTTTACAGAGCTCTACTGGCCACTTCAGAAAATCCTCGTTTGGTTTAGTTTGGAGCCCCACGGTCTACTGTTTTGCTACACAAGGGATAATGAGGCCGGGACCTATTGCTTAGAACCGATTCCGAACTGCTACGAACATCCATGCCTCAGCGTTCTTCGAACCCGTAGGAAGTCCTCGAAGAAAAAATGAATGCACGCTTGTGGAAAACAGATTTTTAGATACTTTTAACAAATTTACAATTTTTTGCAAATCTTGCATGTTTTCATGTCTCCAGTATGATGTAAGAATAATTTTTACGACTATGTAGAAAATAAATTATTTTCGTCCTTGAAACTGTTTTCTGTTACATTTCCTGACATATCCAATCATGACTGCAACCACCCATAGTATTATTCGCTTTTACGACATATACTAGCCACTTTGAGCCCAGCCATTGGTCTTGGTAATGTTAAATCTCGCATTCTGTAGGTCGTCGACGAATGTGATAGTTTATTACCGATAAGTAATCCCAGTTATAAATCTATACTTTTACAGTGTTGTCTGTTAACTGCTGGCATATGAAATCAGATTCCATGTCTATGATATGGCGTAACTGTGTATCCAATTTGGTACCGATATGTTCTGATATGTAAGTTTCCATAGTGCACAAACATTTCCGTAAATTTCAATAATAGCTAGTCGATTTGTGACCAGGTTTCGTCTAGGTAAGAATAACAAAGCTTATATTCACTTAAATTTAAACTGCTCTTTAGATTGTATAACATACCAGCAATGTAAACAATTTCAAAAACAAAACAACACTTTTGCATAAAATGAATAAAATATTTTATCTAAATGTGATTTTCTTCGTAAACTTAAGAAATACAAACCAAAGAAATAAAAGAGCTGTATTTAAAAGAGTACTCGTTACACTTTACTAACATAAATGTAACAACATTTTGCTGAGATTATTCAAAGAGGTACCGTTCAAAAACTAAAATTATTAAGTGACATAAAATGTTAAACACTTTTAATTTTTCGAACGCATACTCAGATACTGGCAGAGGAATAGATTGTGTTTGCAACGTGGTAAAATAGCAAAATAAAATTAATTAAACAGAATGAAGTGTGTTAAGTAAATAGAAAAATAAAGCGCTAAACAAACCCTGGTAAAAAAAATAAAAATTTTAATATCTTGGCGACATTATAGACATCTAATCTAGGTCACTTGACACTCACTTCCGTTACTCATTTTCGTTAGACAGTTTTCCGAATGAAATTAAACACAATAACAATCATTAATAACCGAATTTTACTAAGCAGTTTACATGCCTTGGTGTTGACATGAGATCACCCGGTAGAATTAACCACAGTTGGGTAGCGTTAAAAACTTAAATTCAATTTAATTAATGAGGTAACACATTCAATGCAAGTTTTATGTGCTATATAAAAGACGAGGATTGATCAACTGAAAGCAATATTTTCGTTTCACGAACTGCATTGTCACAAAGGTTTACTACAGAAAGTTATTTCAAAAATTGAAATGAGTTCTCTTTAAGTGAGGATAGTCTGTGCCAACAGTGTAAATACACGCTAGTTTGTTTAACATAACATTTAAATACAAAAATATTCATACATAAAAATTAACATTATATAATCTGTATGACAAAATATTGGCTTCATAGTTATTAACCAGTTAAAATAATTTTAAACACTCACACGTAAAATATATAGGACTATTTATAAACATGCATATATCTATATATGCAGACGCACTCAAGAAATAAAAGCGTAACTGTTTTCTAAAGTTCCATGAGTCACAAGAAATTAAAAATGTACCTGAAGTCGAAATTCGATTTTAATTATTTTATTAATCATTTTACCACTCCACTTATTTGGTTGAAATAAAAAAGAGGATTCAGAAGTTAAAAGTACTGTAACAGCATAGTTAGCTTAAAATACATAATTTAAATAAACACATAATTAACTTAAATGTAAATAATTAACTTAAGTGTCTCAGAAATATTTTAATAATTGTAGATGTTATTTTGTAAATTATTGTTAAGATTTTCCTGTTCCGCTGTTGCAACAATTTTTATTATTCTATTGATTTATAAAACCGTACCAGAAGAGGGTGACGAGGGTTGAAAATAAATATGTTGTATGTAATTTTATGTTTTTGTTCTTATTATAATTAAGCATCGTTTTTATATGCTTTTTTATCGTTCCAGCTCAGAAACTAAAGTGGTGCAGTATATTTTTTAAATTTAAAAATTATAAAGAAATTACAAATAGTTTTCTTTGACAATTCATCATTTATGTTAACTTCTTTGTTTTCATGCTTTTACTCTATTGCCTTTTTCAAATAGGTTTTCAATCTTTATAACGTTAAACATTTCGCTTATGGTCTTTAAGAAGTATGTGTGTGTGTGTGGAGAGGGGAGAGCTCAAGTTCAACAGCCTTTCCCTTGGGTATATATATATATATATATATATATATATATATATATATATATATGTATATATATATATATATATATATATATATATATATACATATCTAGTAACTCCCCTGTATATATATAGTAACTTCTATATGCCTATAAAATATATTTGAACATAAGGTGTAAGTGCATATTCATGTATACAAAACTAAAGAGAGTCTACCCGATAAATGACAAAATGAAAAAATTAAATGGCTCAGACAAAAGGAAGTGCAGACTTGTCTGAACACGTTTAAGAGCTAATTTGAACTCTGCATCTTATGCTTTCGTCAACTCCAATCAGTTAGGAAGATTTGAGAGCAGGGGAGAAGGCGTGTGGAGTAATGCTCTGCTTTGACACTATCGTTCTTAAGGATTATATTTTATTTTTAGTAGATCATTTCCATCACTTTTCGTGTGCTGTTGATAGAAAAGTATAGCGCTTAAAGTAACTTCTATAATTTATTGAGAGAGAACTGTGCTTCAAAAATTAAATATATGATTTCACCTCCGTCAGTCAAGCACAGTATAGATTGAATATTGACGTCAACAATATATTTCTTTATAAAGATGAATGAATACTATGTTATGTTTAACGTCCACTCACTAGAATTAACGTCACTATGTTGAAATACCTTTTATTTTTTGTATGTCGTGTCAGTGATGTGTAAATTTCACTCATGCTTTGGATAAAAAAGAATTACATTAAGTTAAATGTATTTTATATGATCTATCAAATAGTAAACGTGTGTCAAAAGGCAAGGAAATTGCTTCCAACTCCGTCGATGAAGCATTAAGGATTAACTCTCATATTAAGAATATATTTCTTAATTAAAGATGGTGGATAAATGCTATGTTTGGATTCTGGTTACATTTCTCATTCACTCTTTATGAATTTTAATTAAGGTAAGTTTTTTATACTATTTTCATTTAAAACGTAATTATATATAAACAAATATTATAAAAAAAAACCTTGTGAAACAGAATTTTAAGGGATCTGTTTACTTTTTACTAACACAAATTAAATTTATTTTAAACCTTCTGTAGTTTAGAAAATTATATATTTAGAAAATGATACTTTTACTCATTGTTAAACAATTTTCCTTCTAGGATTATGTGATATCAAAATTAGACTAGATTTATCAGATAGTTTCTAAAAATAATCAAAATTTCAATTATTACAAACTTATTTCTTTTTATAGTTGTCCAATTGTGCTCATCATTTTATATATTATACATAATTTGTTTAATTGAAACTAAAGTAAACTAAAGTAAGTATAGTATTGTTTCTGTGATACAAAGATATATTAAAGATAAATCTATCAGTAAAACTCAGAATTTCTAAAAAAATTAATTTTTCTCTGTGGAGTGCATGTGATATTATTCATTTCCCAGTTTTTTGTTTTAAAAGCTTATATTTATTTAATTTATTTGAAAATACTTTTGCATGTTCATATGAATACCTGAGAAAAGTGGGTTGAAAAAAATTAATTAAAATTTTCATATTTTAAAAATTTTCTAAACTTTTAAGTTTTTGATGCCACATTAATAATTATAAAGGTAGCTTAACGTTTAGTAATTTATTTTTCCTAAATAAGTAGTTTTCTAAGAAATAGGAGACTGAAAATGATGTCAACTATACATAACTTTTGAACTGTACTTGTAAAAAACCAGTGAAGAATTTAAAATTTAATCCATATAAAATATATTTCCCTAATTTATTTCTAACAATGATTACGGTAAAAATTTGTAAAGATTATAAAAATAATTAGTATTTAAAATTAATCATAAGTTTATGAATATTACTTATTCTCTCAAATGAAATTCATAAAAATTAAGAATTTAAAGTAAAGTATTTCTATTAAGTTAAAGCATGATAAAACAAATTTATTATTCATAAAATAGTACATTTCGATGTACGGTATATATTTCTTTGATAAAATAATTTCTCTTTTACCTATGAGAGTTATTTTTTATAATTAACTTTTAACATATGTAAGATTTATACACTTTTCCCTGTAGTTGTTTGTCCGATTGATTATCAATAGATTATATTTTAATTATTAAGCATATTTGTATAACAATTTACAGTAAATTAGATTCTAAGAATTGATCTCACCTCTGAAAATTTCTTCCCCATATGCATAACAGATTTAAAAGCTTTAAGACAATACATATTTGTATTTTAAATTCTTCATTTGAATTCTTACATACATACACTCATATATATTTGTTCTCAACAGTGTTCAAATTGCAGTTAAATAATTTAAAACTGACATGTTGAATTAAATAATTTAAGATTGTTTTGATTGCGACAAACATTTTCAAACTATGAATTCGTATTTAAAATTAGTTATAAGTTTATGAATATTATTTTTCTCTCAAATGAAATTCCTAAAAATTAAGAATTTAAATTAAAGCACTGCTATTAAATTAAAGCATGATAAAACAAACTGTTCATGCATAATATAGTACATTTCGATGTAAGAAGGTATATACTTTTCTGATAAAATATATTTTCTTTTACATATAAGAACTATTTTTTAACTTAACATTAAAAATGTAGGATTTATACACTTTTCACTGTAGTTCTGTCCGATTGATTATCAATAGATTCTGTTTTTTTCTTTACTAAGCATATTTGTATAATAATTTAAAGTAAATTAGATTCTACGAATTGATCTCTCCTCGGAAATTTTGTTCTACATATGCATAATAGATTAATAATTAATAACCTTGAAAACAATACAAATTTATATTTTAAGTTATTAACATACATACACTCATATATATTTGTTCTCAACAGTGTTCAAATTGCAGTTAAATAATTTAAAACTGACATGTTGAATTAAATAATTTAAGATTGTTTTGATTGCGACAAACATTTTCAAACTATGAAGGATGTTCCTAAATGAAAAGAAATTTTTTAATAGAGTTTTTTAAAATGTACAGTTTTGAAAAATTTAATTACTTTTCATCCCAATTTATTCATTTACATAGTTAAAGTAATTTTACGTTCAAAATACTGATCTATCCTTTGGGAATTCCTTGTATATCTACATAATTAATCGGATTGAAGGCATATTTGTGTTTTAAAATGTTTAAAATATTGATTATTTACATTTCTATCCTTACTTTCCTTTTTTAAAATTAAAAATTTCCCCGATTAAATTTCTTATTTAGTTACAAACATACTCAAATTAATATATATTTGCAAACAGTATTCAGACTGAAGTTAAAAATATTAAAATTCGGAGACCTGCAGTAGTTCAGAAGCAAAGGCATAGACCTTACAACCTGAGGGTTGTGAGTTCGAGGCTCGAGTTGGTCCAAGATCTACCTTGTCCATTAATGGCGGGTGAGGCACGCAACGCCTTCCAAGCTCCCAAACAATACCTCTGAGGTGGTCCCCATTATACAATATCCGTCTTCTGCTTGGTCCCTGATTCCAAATTATGAGGACCCACTTTGTGTTCTCCTGGGGAGTAATGTTCGATGTCTATATGGAGCTGTCATAATGGAATGAACTATCTGTGTCTTGGTAGTGACGAATGCTATAAAAGCAAGTAACTTCTCTTTGAAAATAAAAATATTGAAATTTGAGAAAAATTTGTCATAATCAAAACAAACTAGGAGGGATATTACTAAATGAAGAGAATTTTTTTTTAAATAAAGCTTTGATAAAAGTTATTATTTCTTCCTCAGATATTACAGACTTTTACATAGCTAGCTGTGTTATCCTTAAATAATGTCAACTAATATGATTTTAGTATGTAGGTAGTGTGATGTTCCGGCTTGATTGAATTGGGCGCAAATGGTTGTTCCCCTCTCAGCATTAAGCGATTGGCATCATGGGCATTACTCTTATTAATTAAATGATTAACACATCCTCCTAACTTACCAATGCATGCAAATAAATGATCGGACTGGCATTTGTATTTGTTTTATTCTTTATTATATCAGGGGTGGCCAAAAGTCGACCGCGGTAGACTGGTCGACTGCGAAGACATTTTAGGTAGTCCGCGGGACCATCCCGATAATGACCTCTGATATTAACAATTTAATTTATGACTTATGACATAGAATTAATGAATTATATAAAATAAAAATTTGCAATAAGCTCGTGGCAGCCACAATATGATAAACTTGTTGCAGATATACAGTGCCAAATTTCAACTAAACGAAGTGAATAGGATGGTCAGTTTTTGATATAAGAATACTTTCATTATTTTCGTCAGTAAATTTTTATTTTGTAATTATTAATATTAAGTTTTTTTAGAAAAATTAGATAATTTACCATTTTTTCTTGTTACCGAAAATAAATATATAAACAGGTACGTTACGTTAATTTAGCTCTGTCATTGGTAGACCGCCTCCGATTTTTTAAATGTGGAGTGATAACATTATAAAACAAGACTAACAAAAATCTAATGAATAGCTTGTCTTTTTTTTTACTCTTTCATTTTCTATGGTAATTTTTTAATGTCATATATAACTAAAGTACGAATAAATACCATTTAACATCCCCTATATTATAATAATAGCCTAAGTTATCTGTCCATCTGCCCTCGAATTTATGCAGACGTTGGACTAGGAATGCATAAAGGCATCCATATTAGATTATTGATGAGTTAGGGTTAGCAAAATTCAAAACGAGTTCGATAACAAAATCTAATGAATAGCTTGTCTTTTTTTTTTACTCTTTCATTTTCTATGGTAATTTTTTAATGTCATATATAACTAAAGTACGAATAAATACCATTTAACATCCCCTATATTATAATAATAGCCTAAGTTATCTGTCCTCTGTCCCCGGTTAAGAGCAGGAGATTAAATTCATCAATTTATCACATTATAAGTAGATGAAAGTAAATTTTTTTTCTAGCATTATGACGTCATTCCTTTAACCATATCATAATCATTTTTTATTTTAAATTATTTAAATATCTTCTGCATTATTTGATACGTTTTATCACTGCATTTAGATATTACTTAAATAATTTTCTTTTATATTTGGCTTAAATAATAGATTAGGTACATATGTGGTAATTTTAAATTGAATCATTGGTTATTTTTTGTTGCAATGAAAATTTTATCTCCAGTATTAGCAACAAATTCTTTTCAAAAAAGTCTAGGAATCTATTTCACTGACTAATAAATATCTAGCATTTAAGTTATATATCTTTAAAAATTAAGAATTTTGTTCGCTTGTGTTTTTTTTTTTTATACATAACCACACGGTTTGATATCGATTCGCTAAATTTTGGACATCATTCATATAGACCGCCAAATAATCACTGTCACCAAATAATATTAAAACCTCTGCTGTTCATCCTATCACGTAATATGACAAGATAAATTAAATTCGGCAACTAACATGTGGTCATCAAAGATAAACAAATTATTGAGCATGTATCAGACAATTCTCAGCTAAAAAACAAACTATTTTTTTTCCTTCCTCATAGGGTACTTTACAATTCTGGAAAATTAAACATTTTACTGATCTCGTCATATGACGGGTTGTATGCTATTATCTATATAATATTGCTAAATTTTCTATAGTATGACATTTCAGTAAGAGATAAAGGGCATTTCAAAGAAAATTACTTTTGTTTAATGTATATTTTACATCCGTGTTCTTAGATATCTTTTGAAAAAACCTATATATAAGAACAGTAATTCATTTATTCTACTCGTGGGATGATCCCAAAAGCAAAACAAGCCTCATAACCATGTTATTTCAAACGTTGGTTACTAATGTGTAAGAGGAATTGGATGATTTTATTATGTACTCCGGGATACTTATAATCATAGGCAATTGTGTTTTTAACTATGAACGATCCTTTTGACCGTAAAAAAAGGGGGGAGGACATAATTTTGAATCGCGTGCACTGTCCCTGGTTCTTAATTTTTGACGATGTAAACAAAACTAACCGCAAAACCACCTCTTTTATTACCGCTTTTTTAATCCTTCATTTTTTAATTAATTATTATTTCCCTAATAATTAATCCTTGTTTCGTGGTCTCAGAAAATATTCGTGTTTTGGATCATTTAACTCCTTAACCTTGCGTTTATTACCTAAAGATTCGCTTGTATTTTGCTCATTTTCTGTGATTACATCAATTAAATTTACATTTACCTCTGTTGCCATGTGCACCTCCATATTTTCAATCTCCGAATCTACATTACTCTCCCCATTTGTATTATTGTTTAAGGAATTATTATTTACTGTCTTTATGTCTCTGAAGATTATAATCACCGGTTTTGATCCATTTGAAATTTTTGATTTTTCTGTTACGTCATTACTTTTAATCCTTCCACAAACCTGACATGAAAGTATAAAATTTTTTAACTTCATTGAAAAAACCTTTCTAATAAAATTCCTTTCTTATGAAATCGAATGTTTAATGTATACCTAAGTGCGTTCTTGGTGCCCTCTGTAACACAATTCGTCGTAGTTAGGTTACTTTAGTTTTTAAACTCACTTTGCTAATAACACATACTGTGAATCAAGCTTAAAGACGTGAGAGGCAAACATCAATAGGGTTGCGCAACAAGATATATGCTAAATGAGAATTAACCTTATCAAACTCAATAAGTCATATGAATGCTAACTGCTTCAAAGAAGTAGTGATTGCTTTAAATAGTCCTACTATTTCCATATAGTAAGTATATTTGAAGGTATACTTCAGTTAAGAGGTCTTAGGACTATTGATGGATAGGACAAATAATTAAGAGAAATGATCTTATTTTCAGGAATTAAATAAAAAATCTTTACAACTTCTGTTTAATAGATATTTTTTCTGCAAATAATATTCAGATATTTTATACTCCTTAAAAAATCATTAGTTATTTGAAAAATTAAATTTATAATTAGCTATTAACGGTGCATTATGCAATATTCAAAGATAGTTTTGCTCTAAAAAACATTAGAGAAAACGTTACTTTAAGACTTCATTTCAACTGACATTTTTTCTGCCTATTATATTGAGATATTTTATTTTCTTTAAAAATATATATCATTAATTAATTGAAAAATTAACCTACAATAAGTTTTTAACAGTGCGTTCTGCAACATTTAGACTTTTTTTCTTTTCTCTCTCTTTTTCTCTCTCTAAAGGTAT
>CM063510.1:44985738-45003238 GCA_032207245.1 Pardosa pseudoannulata | reverse complement strand
TCTCAGAAAAAGAATCATTATTTCATCGCAAAAGAAATTCACGAGATTTTTTTTTTTTTTTTTTTTTTAATACTTAGTAAAATCTATGTAACTGTAGTTCTGAATTTATTTACAAATCTAGACATATTTGTCTTAAAATTAAAATTAAAATATAGATTAAGACTGTACTTGTATTTAAAATGAATGTATTTGAATAATTTAAAAAACGAAAAGGTGTACTATTGTAATTTTTCAGTCATTATCATCGTTTGTTTGATTGTGTTTTTAAAAAAGGCATTAAAGACTAATTTGGTAAAACCGTATATTTTTGTCAACAGAAATAATTCAGGTTAGTTCAAGAGTATAGCAAACATTTCATGTTTGAAAAATAAAGAACAAAGTAAGGTGTATACATGTTTTTTCTCCATAAAATCAATAAAAAACAGTTTTACACAACAAAATTATAAATATTAAATAACTTCCACGTGATTTCCCTTTGTTGTTGTTACTCATCCCCCCCCCCTGATTCAGCACTCATACACCCTGGTATACCCCTCATCACAGTTACTCATGCACCCTGGTGTAGGAAAGACTACTCTAGGTCTAATAGACCATGTTCCAATATGCGACTGATCCCTGTCTAAGGATAATATGCAACTTGACTTCAGTAAGAAAACAGGAGGGCTGAAGGATGACTAAACCTCAAAAAAGGAATGCGCCTTTCGTCTGATGAGCACTGACCGCTTGAGCGAAAGAAAGACTTTGTTCAAGTTGTTCCTCATAATTTAAATGCAGGTATCAAGCTGAAGACCCACCCTCTCCCAATCTTAGACTGCCACTTCCAGAGGTATCGTTTTTGAACTTGGAGGACATTGCAACCACGAACATATATCTCGTGCCTCAGCCCACATTAATGAACATGATCTCGCAACCCTCTGGTTATGAGAGAGTTTCCTTTGCCAACTCAGCTACCGCGGCTCGGTCTCCATTTATAGCAAGCAAAATATCCGACCGATATTTGATTTTACACTAAATGTTTTGTATTCCTCCAAATTCTCACTACATATCAGGTATTCCTTAAATTATTTCAGTGGTTCGTTATTTTAGGTCATCAATATCCGGAACTTGAATTTGCACACTCTGTCTTTAACACACCTTTTTTTCTTTTTTTTTTTAAAAAAAAAAAAAGAGCTCTGGCCGATTGGTTAGAGCGCTGATTGTCGGTACCGGAGTACGTGGGTTCGAATCCCACTATGGTATGGATGTTCGTAGCCTTTCGGAATCGGCTTTAATCAGTATGTCCCGGTCTTGTTAGCCCTCGTGTATAAAACAGTAGACATAGCGCTCCAAACCAAAACCAAAAACCTCCAAAGAAAAGTCAAGGAGTGTGATGGTAGCTTATAAATGAGTTAAATACTACTTAAAATTCTGTCAAGTAAAACTGTTTTAAATTGACTTTCCAATAAAACAATACATACTGCATTCTATCCTTTTTTTTTAATTCAAAAATAAGATAAGCTGAGTAATTTTAGACCACACTATATTTGCTATTTTTCGAAATTTATTCTCATTTATGAGTCCAAATTCTCATTGAGTCGATTTCTTAATGGATGCGGCGCTGCTCATCGGTATCGCAATTCGTGTGTTCGAACCCACTACTGGCATGGATGCTCGTAGCTGTTTGGAATTGGTTGTAAGCAGTAGGTCTTGGTTTCGTTATCCCTCATATAGCAAACAGTAGATCGTAGCAATCCAAACCTAACCAAACCCTTCTAATTTTTAAACATTAATCTTTAACTGCTCAATTTGTGGTAACCAGAATCTAATTTGATTTCGGGATGCCTCCCACCATGCTACTTACATGAAACCTGTCACTGAAGAATCCGTTTTTATAAAAAGTTTTGATTATCAATTCTTATATCAGAAGCATTTTTTTCTTATTTATCGTTATTTTGTTGTTTACTTTTCTTGTGTACAAATTACAGCACGCGAGTACTTGTGTTTGAAGGCTAAGCACGAGTAGTTAAAGGTTAATAAGGCATGATACACATCACAGTATATCAAAGCTGTACAACAAAAATAGTTGTTCAAGGAATTACTTATGAAAAGGGTGTCGGGGGAGATTAAAACAGTGCTCAGAGAAGGTTAACACCATTCAAAGTTTTGTTAAAAAACTAATATATTTATAACTAATTAAAATTTGTAAAATTTCATAAAAACAATTTGATCTTATGAAACTGTCCCAAGTACTTTAAACAGCGTTAAAAACGAGTTGTGCGCATTGCAAAATAATAAGCTACCTAGAAAATTAGTGAGTGACCCGTATGTAGGTGCACTGAACCTCAAGAAGCTGATTCTCTGAACTGCAGCTTGGTGAATTCGCAAAGTTCTTGTGGTTTCCTTTTTATGACACGCTAATGGTCAATCAGTTTATTAGGATGTTTAGAGATGATAACAAAAGTCACACATTCTCTCGCACGTGACAATATATTGCGGTGAGTATATTTCTACGATATTGATATTAAATGCCCTTAAATACTTACTAGAGTAATTGGTGATTTAATTTTGCACTCCAACTAAGATTTCTAAATTGTAGAAGCAAAATGAAAGGTAATTTGTTTTATATTTAGATTATTTCGTACTCTAACACAATATTCAGAAATCTATGGAAATTACTTTTTAGTCTAAAAACAAAATTATGCTACAAAATTGCCCCCCTTCTCCTGTCACACCGTCTGTTAAAATTGATATTCTACCTGAATATTATCTTTTTTATTTTATGTTTTCTTTGTGAGTTTCGAGTGGCAACGAAAGATTTTTTTTTTTTTTTTTTTTTTTTTTTTGTTTTTTGTAAAAACATGGTTGTTGCTTCGTATGCGAGAACAAATGGCTCTTGAGTTGCTTTTGTATTTTGATATATTCATATTACTTACGCCATATTTAAAGATCTCGCATACGTAAATATAATAAAAGGTGTTTTATATTAAAAGTGCGTTGTTTTTGAGAAATTAATTAACGCCATTAAGAATATACTTCTGAACTACTTCAGTATCATACTTCTGATTTCGAAACCCAAACGGGACACCTCCGTCTTTCCTGCTGAAAAATTCCTACACTAAACTTCTACGTTTTTATATATACGATACAAAATAATGTTACTAAATAACACGGACTCAGTAAAACGTCAATGAAAGGAATCTAATTAATACTAATTAATAATTTACGTTACTTCTTCAGGCATTACCTAAATTTTGTGATATGTTTTCATTTAAAATGTTTTAACACTAGATTTCCCAAGGCAGTCATTTTGACTGTTTTTTAATTTCAATTAGAAAAACAATTATGAAATATAATGACACAATTTCATAGAATTTGGTGACTTTTTTCTATAACATATAAATGGGTTTATGAATAATTGTAGTTACTTCCGCCCTCCTTTATTATATAATATTAAAAATTAATTTTAAAGAAATTTCTTTACATGTTTGTTATTTTTTCACAATGCAGTCATTTTGACTGTTTTTGAGCAATATAGGTATACAAGAAATCTCGGGAAATCTAGTGTTAATCATCCAAATTCAGATGAACACATGTGAACAATCTGAATAAACCAGTTTCCGATTATTTGTGTAAGTATCATCAGAAATACGAGTAAACTATTGCTTTATTTGATTAATTCCAACTTTGATTACTTTTTATTTGATTATTTATAAAAAAACTGTCTATTTGCATACTTCGTTGTATTGATGTTACGTTTAATAATGCTTGTATTAAAGCAAGTTTGAAACAAATACGAAAGGAGATGTTATAGACAAAATTACTCAACATGAAAGAACGGGTTTGGTATTTTTCTAGTTAAAAATTTAGAGTACAGATGGTTGAAAAAACTGCAAAAAAAATGCATGTTAAAGAATAAAAATTAACATAAACCAATACCTTTGACGGTTTTGGGGTATTTAGACTTCTTCGATTATCGTAAGTAGATCTAAATTATTAAAGAAAAGAAAATGTGAAAAATATTCTAACAAACTATTTCTATAGCCCTTTCTAAGTGAAATAATCACCTTTGCTTCTTAATTGCTTTAGCTGTGGTAAGTCAATATTACGTGATGGGGAAATACGTCTATACGTCACAGACAACCGCAAAAAGTCTTTTTAGAAACAAAAGTTCTGTGGCTTGTATCAAAAAATATATTTTATAAAACAGTGAGTAAATGATACAAGGTTGTACAGAATTATTCGTTGTAGAATGTGATTGAATATAATATTTTACGATACGTTCTTTTCCTCAATATTACCCAATAACAATAATAAGAATTCGTTAAAAACTATAAAAATTACCATCTCAATTTTAGCTTCACTAGAGATGTCAGTATCAAAGTTATGTCTGACTCAGTATGATTACGACCACAAATTTGCTACTTGAGGTCAAATTAGATAAATAAATACTAGTTATAGCTACTTCTAAACGGCTACAAAAATCTATGTCAACAATATGGTTTAACCTACAAAGAACAGGTTCTAAAAGACAAAATCTTACTACTTCAGAGATTATCCAGCAATTTAGATTATACTTGCATTAAATCTACACCCAAAACTTTTATCTACAATAACAGGTGAATAATTATCAATTACCACTTCTGTTTAACGGATAAAGATAAAACTAATCTCATCAACTTTTTATCTTTGAAGTCTATATATATATTTTTAATACGGCGATTCCAACAACTTTTGCTAACTGATCTAAGCCTCCTATCACTGCCTTTTTCTGAGGCCTGGGAAGAGCATTTATCGAATCAAAACAAATCTTTTTATGCTAGTATAAGAGATTTGTGTATTATATAACATGCTGTAAAGAGAAATGATAAACGTATCTCCCTAGATGATAACTAAAAAATTAAAACCATAAAAGTATCATCCAAGACTTATTATATTTTTTGTAAGTTCTCCTTTTTATTAAAATCTGTTCTGAGTTGTTGCTACCTGCGTTTTATACATATATATATATATAAATATATTTAAACTTGTATATATATATATATATATATATATATATATATATATATATATATATATATATATATATATGTCATGATTTAAATTGTAGATTAATTTTAAAACATTTTAATTAAGGATTCTTTACTTAGAGTGACGCGGCGTGGCGAGTTAGCTACATAAATACGGTTCACGAGCAGTGATCTTGACCAGAGAGCAGTGTGCACTTTCCGCAGACAGAGTTGTGGCTACCCGTGGCAGCTAAGCCTGCCTTTGTTAAAAGTTAGACACCAATGTGCGACGCCATTGAAGATGATTGATGAGTAGTGTGCTCTGAGATTTGAATAAAGCTATGAATATGTACTCAGGACTCTATTGTCATTTAGTGGAACGTGTCATATATATATATATATATATATATATATATATATATATATATATATATATATATATATATATATATATATGTGTGTGTGTGTGTGTGTGTGTGTGTGTAATCCAATAATTATAAAACTGCTGGACAAGGAGAAAGCTAAACAGCTAGCAGTAGTAAAAATGCAGTCGGCCAACATTGAAGAGAAGGGCAGAAGTCTAATTAAAACCTTATTTCAGAGCTGCTAAAACGGACATCTTTACTAGTCAACGACTGACAAGAGAAAAGACACAAAAATCAGAACGGAAGTGCACCCAAGAGCGAAGACAGAAAGACTTTCCCCCTTACTCAGCGAATTTAAGAGTAAGATCAGGAAAAACGAGGAGCCGTCTGCCGGCGACAGCTGGGAAACGTGTGTAATAGGCAGAAAATTTACATCTATAGGATAGAAAGCTTTGGGAGATGGATGGAAAGAATTTTAAGTCGAGAACGCTC
Source organism: Pardosa pseudoannulata (assembly GCA_032207245.1). Classification (NCBI taxonomy): domain Eukaryota; kingdom Metazoa; phylum Arthropoda; class Arachnida; order Araneae; family Lycosidae; genus Pardosa; species Pardosa pseudoannulata. Next base: position 44,997,396 of record CM063510.1, on the reverse strand, counting down.
CTTTGATTAAGACATTTAGAGGCTAGGAAAAAGATTTTAAGGAATTAGAATGGGAGAGAGGAGGTTTTTAAGGAAATATTAAAGTTAAATAATTTTGATATATTACATACATATATTTAAATCTTTGTATACTTATACTGTCTATAGCTATATTTTATTTTGTTTCACGGAATTTCTTCTTCACTTTGCAAAATCCCCATTAGGTTAATAATTTTGATGTAAACATTTAACTAAAGTTAAATTAAGATGCTAAATACAATCCAAGAAATTACATGCACTCTACGTATATAATGTTGGATGCTCAAATGATGAAACTGTCTTAGATAACTTGTCTAGGTTCTTGCAGTACAATAAATACAGAAGCAATAAGTATTTTACTTCTTTGAAGGAAACAAAAGTAAATAAAACATAATTCTTGTTGCATTGATGGGAAAATTTAATGCACCCATTTTTGTTATTTTCATTTCCAGTGAAATTAGAACTTTTATACTAGACTAGCGTACCCGTGAAGAAACTCTATCCTGTGGAAACCCTACTCACCATTCCTTCCATATGATAGGTAAAAATCCTTGTGGTATATATTTATTTGTATAAAATATCATGTAAATCTAACTTTAAATTTACTCTTAAAAAAAATAAAAGCAATTCAAATTTAAACAAATTGAATGGGTGATTAGGAAAAGGGTAAAAATCTAAAATATCGAGAATTTATTCCCCTAAATACTAATATCTAGTTATATAAAAAATAAAGTGTTTTTATACTTGCCCCAATAAAATAAAATGTAATATAATATTTTAAACAATTTAAATTTATAAAACAGTTATATATTCTTTTCAATTTTCCAGAAGCAAACTTTACTGGACTGTTATAATTTTTCCATGTACCATTCATTTATTTTTTACTAAAATTATACTTAGGATATTTCTTTTCCTACTTTGTATAGGTTATTTAACACGAGACCTGCATTACAGAAATAATCATGATTTTGTTGTAGAAACTTGTTCTTACGAACGAAGGAAATTGAAGAATCCACCTTCAATGTTTTATAAATATTATTTACCTCCATTTTGAGACGTACCGATTAAAACTTAAAATTTTTACTTTTTAAATTATCCCATTCTTATTTTAACAATAATTTAAATTTAAAATTTAAAACATTTTTATTTGCTTCCTTTTCTGAATATTCTGGTTTATTATTTTGGTTTGGAATACTACGGTCTACTTTTTGTAACACAAGGGTTAATGATACCGGAACCTACAGTTTAAAGCCGAGTCCGAGCTACTACGAATATCCATGCCACTACGGGATTCGAACCCATGAAATCCGGTACCGAAAGCTAGCACCCTAACCATTCGACTATCATTCGGCTGAATATTCTGGACATAAATTACTGATTCACATTTATTTTGAAAGCTTAAATAATCATATATTATTTCTGTTTAATAAATCCCTTTTGCAGTCTTAATGAAAAAAGTGTCAAAAGAAAGGAAATTTTGAAGAATTTTACTTTTGGTCCTTAAATTTAGCCAGTTTAGGGACACGTTCAAGATTTCTCTAAATTATCTAACAGTTGTTATTCTCCTTAAGTACCAATATTGTTTCATTGCTCAGCAGTGAAAAATATTTCGAAAAGAATTAGAGTTACATTAAATTAAATTTACATCAGTTACATTAAATTAGACTTAAAATTTATACATTCTTAAATTTTTTAAATTAAAATTTTCAAACTAATATTTCAAAATTTTAAGAATAACACTTTTGTAAAAATGAACTCTATGTAAGCATATATTTACAAGGGGAAAAATCATACATAGTTAAAAAAAATTATTTAAGGATATGTGTATATATCAGTGTGTATGAATATGTATGATTATATACGAGTATGTATATATGTGTGTATGAATATATATGACTATGTATATATATATATATATATATATATATATATATATATATATATGCGTGTGTGTGTGTGTGTATGAATATACACAAGTATGTATATATGTGTGTATGAATATATATGAGTATGTATATTTATATGTGTGTATGAATATATGAATATGCATGTGTATGTATGAATATATATGAGAGTATGTGTGTGTGTGTATGTCTTCATTTCTCTAACACTGCCATTTTTGCTAAATATGAATTGCTATTTTTTTAGAAAAAATGTGAATTTTATATATATTTACCAAGTAATAAAATTTTACTCAATAAGATTTTTCTTTGTGTTTCATTACACAGGTTTAAAACTATTATATGTATTGATGTAACATTAAAATCGGTGCTATGAAATATAATATTGTAGTATCTTGTGGAAAGTGTTAATAACGAAGGTAATTATGATTTACTAAAATTCGTCATTAATAAAACAGGTAATAGGATTTTATTTGGTGATTTTTTAATTTAGCTAGTAGTTAGAGTAGTAAGTAATCTGTTTTTAGTATTATTTACAAATTATTTTAAATAAATGTATTTTAACTCTCTATTTTACAATTAATATGCTAAACTAAAGTAAGTTTTTTTTATATTCTTTGTATATAACAGCACTGATAACGATCTGTGGAATTAATTAAAAACAAATAATTAGTGTGTCATAATTTCATCACTTGTCGGTTGATTTTCTGTTAAGATAATAAAGACTGGTTTGATCAAAGAGGATTGTAAAATTTCAGTATTTTATCTATGGTTTTTTGAAGAATATAAATTTTATTTTACTTTTCGAGGATTATATTAAGGAGGATTATCGGGGATTATATTAAGGAGCCCGGGACTAACAGTCCCGGGCTCCTTATATGCGACAGCGAACTCCACTTTCTTTATCTATATTTTTAACATTTTCTCTCTCTCTCTCTCTCTCTCTCTGTGTGTGTGTACGTGTGTTCTTTATACCTTTCGGAATGGCTGGATTGATCTTGACGAAAATTTGCATGGTTATTCAGGTAAACCCTGGAAAGGTACTAGGTAAGTCGAATTGCTCAGAGGTCAAGGGTGCAATGGAGATGGAGCACTTATGCACAATTTTTTTCCAGTAAAAGGATATCTCCATATGCGAGACGACCACCGTTCCATGAGTTATTAAGGGAACGAGAGGGAAGTGTAGAGGTACAGAATCGAAAACATTTGGAACGAGCTAGACTGTTATCGTCGGACTTCCATATATATTTTTATGCTTTTAATTTGTCTGTTCATTAGTGGCGCAATACTCAATACGAGGGCCTGACCGATGCGTAGTGGAAAGGTTTCATAGAAACATCGCATGCGGCAAATGCGCCGCAACAAAGGAAAGCAACATTCAAGGTTTTTAAGCCCCTCAACGCGTAGACGTAATTTTATATTTATTTGGATGGGGGAGATTTTCACAAAAAGTACCCCTTATCAACACTGTTCTAGTAGTTGTTGCCTTTTCTCATTCTTTCTCATGTGCGCTCACGCACATATACCCCTACACACGTATATAATATTATAAACAAATTGGTAGGTTGATTTGTAGGGACCTAGTAAAATATTGTTATAAAAAGATTACCGCTACAGACAGCGTTTATCATTTGCACATTCTGTATTTATATATGTACCGTGCATGCAATATCTTAGACATAATTGCATTTAGAGATTTAATAAAAAGTAATTTAAAATATAAATATTTATGGCAAACTTCTTGAGGATTTTGCATTGAGTAAATAAGGAATTGTATGGAAACCAAACAAAATATCGTTGTCGATAATATATATATATATATATATATATATATATATATATATATATATATATACATATATATATATATACATACATATATATATACATATATACATACATATATATATATACATATATATATATATATACATATATATACATATATATATATATACATACATATATATATATATATATATATACATACATATATATATATATATACATATATATATACATATATATATATACATACATATATATACATATATATATATATACATATATATATATATATACATATATATATACATATATATATATACATATATATATATATATATATACATATACATATATATATATATATATATATATATATACATATATATACATATATATACATATATATACATATATATACATACATATATATACATATATATATACATATATTCAGGGCCGGTTCTGTCTATTAGCCGCCTACGTACAAAATAGTATTTAGCCGCTCTCTATCAGAGCCAACATCTAGCAGATATTGCATTCGCCTGTGTGCATGCAAGCACTGCACATTTAATATTCCTGGCCATACATATATATACCTATATATACATATATATACATATATATATAAATATATATATATACATTAGTATTTATTTAATAATTTATAATTGTTTACAACTGTTATTGTTAATGTATTAATGTGTAATTATTGACACACATATATATATACATATATGTATATGTATACACACACATATAACTATACACATAGAGAGAAATGTATATAACTATTTACGCTTATGTCAAAACATCATTAAAGCAGGTAGCAACTGTAAAAAGTAAAAAATAAAGGGAACTTACAAAGCTGTATCAAGTTTCCAGTTGATTCGAGGGTGATAAAATAGTGCTTAAAAACATGCTTTTTTCATTTTTAGCTATTATCTAGTTATTCACGCTTATCTTTTCGCTTTTACAGCATCTTATGTAATGCGTAAACGATTCTTAAGCAGACAAAGATTTTCTTGGATCTGATTCTCGAATATTTCATGGGTAGTAGAGAAATAGAAAGGATAAAGGGCATTTAGATCAGTATAAAATGCCTAGGTAATAGATCTTATGAGCCCTCGTGTTGTAAAATAATGACCACTGTGTTCGAAACTCAGTTTAAGGAGTTATATAGTAGCAAAAAATACCTGGCGTACCATACCATTGTAGCTTACCATACCTGGTCTAATGAGCTTAGGTACTGGCCCTTTAACCCCTTTAACCTTCTAAAACCGGTCGAATGATACCACATGGTATAAAAAAATAAACCCAGCTCTTTAAATCCGGTATAAGGAGCTCTTGCATTACAAAAAATTGACCGTAGCATTTCAAACCCGGTCTAATGAGTTCTCGTATTGAAATAAATTACCGCAGTACTGCTCCAAATTCGGTCTAATGAGTCCTCGTGTTGTTAAATATTGGCCGGATTCTGCAAACCGTAAACCTGGTCTAATGGATCACAAAAAAATTTACCCTAGTGCTTCCAGCTCGGTTTAGTAAGATTTCCGTGTTAGAAAAGTTGACCGTAGTGATCCAAACTTAATTAGCCTACGTATAACAAAATATTGTCTGGAAGTGCTCAAAACTTGGTCTAATGAGCTCTCGAATTGCAAAACATTTACAATAATATTCTAAACGATTCCAAGATGTTTTATTAACGTATAATTATTTTCAGCATCCGGAGACCATGGATTCAAATCCTGTTTTTGTAGCAGATATTTAATCAGATGGCTATCAGATTAGGATCGGCCCTGTATGAACGAACAGACAAAAGGCAGGCACACACACGCGAGCACTTCCATTTATATAACTTTATAAAGACATTGTTAAGATTAAATTATATATATATTTTAAATTTATGGGATTTTTAGTTTAAAGGAATAGCCAAAGATGTTGCCTCCAACAGTTTGTGCTCCCTCCCGAAAACAAATCCTGGCCATGACCCTGTGCAGTGACTTTAGATTCTACGGTCCAGTATTAGCGTCAATGTTTTTTAGAGTTTAGAAAAACTTATCGTAGCCAAATGAGTCCAAGGGAAAAATCTGGACTGCATGGTCTCTCCAACATGTCCAATAGTTCGTGAACCACAGGTAATACATTTAAACAGTACATTTTATTAGTTGAAATTAAATTAATTCATCAATAAAATTACCCTATAAGAAATAATTCAACTATTGATTATTTTCCAAAGAGAAGAGGGCAAACTTTTATAGCCACACTTCGGTTACATTGAAAATGAATTCACACACTCTCGTATATAAATATTAGCGTGAACGTGGTGAGTGTTCATTTGAGCACGACTTAAAAGTGCAAGGTGTGCTTGGCTCCGCACGTGTGTGAATGCATGCGTGTTGCACGCGAATGGGGACTTGTGCGCATATATCCATATACCAGACAGCAGTTATTTTTGTCAGTTTTATCTGCATACATTATTTTATGCTATCATTTCATGAGAAAAGTTAGGAAAAAATATCCTCTACACCCTGATTTTTTTAGTGAATACAAGCATTCTTTTATGCTCACCTTAAATGAGAGAAATTAGGATAAAATATCCACTACACCCTGATTTTTTTAGTGAATACAAGCATTCTTTTATGCTCACCTTAAATGAGAGAAATTAGGATAAAATATCCACTACACTTTAAGTTTTCAGTGAATACAAGCATTATTTTATGCTCACCTTAAATGAGAGAAATTAGGATAAAATATCCACTACACTTTAAGTTTTCAGTGAATACAAGCATTATTTTATGCTCACCTTAAATGAGAGAAATTGGGAAAAAATATCCTCTACACCCTGAGTTTTCAGTGAATAAAAGAATTATTTTATGCTATCATTAAATGAGAGAAATTAGGAAAAAATATCCTCTACACCCTGAGTTTTCAGTGAATACAAACATTATTTTATGCTATCATTTAATGAGAGAAATTATGAAAAAATATCCTCTATACCCCGAGTTTTCAGTGAATACAAATGGTGAAATTAAAAAAATCGTAATTTAAAAATATTACAAAAAAGTTTCTATACCATTTGATACAATGTTAAAATTATAAGTGAGTACTTTTAGAGAACTACGATATTACGAAATAAACTATAAAAAATAAGGGAAAAGAGAAGGAAAATGAAAAAATTTCTTTTATTATCCCTGCGGATAAATTAATTTAGGAAGTACTTGAATTGATTTCAGAGTGATAATTGGTCTTTATATTGTTTTTTAACCATTATTGTAACAATGTAAAGAGGTATAGTCATAATTACAAAACATCGTATCTTCTCAATTATTTAAATTATTAAAGCAAAATATTTGAAAATTATACTACAATGGTATATGAATAATAGTACTTGTACTGCATCTTCCAACAGCCAGTAAAACGGGAAATACAAAATATGGAGTAAAAACACTCTTTGGTGTATGTATCAGTGTATTTTTGTACTGAACTTAAAGCTTAGATGATTTTTCTTAAAGCTTAGAAATTATTTCTTAAAATTTTTTTTCTATGAACTTATAAAACATCGCACCGATTTTCAAGAAAATAGTAAAAGATAGCCACTTTTCGGTTGCGGTAAAAAAAGAAATCTCTCAATTGTTTTAGTTTTTATGGAGTAGCAACGTTTTAAAATTCATGCGAATAAAACATTAAAAAATTATCCCTTTAAAAAACCACTACTTATATTTTTATGATTTTTTGTTCGCAAATGATCGCGGCAATTCTCGCTTCCTCCACAGGTCAGCAGAGTCAAATCATTTATCACCATTGTTTTTAAACGTAGCAATGACAATTGGTGCTTTTGCGAACATTTTCTCGCTTTCCAACTAGAGCAAAATGTTTAACGGCTTCTTTTATTAAAGTTGGGTAAAGCATGTTTCATTTTCGCTTCCAGGCCGGCTTCACTTTTGATAAACATTGCAACATTATTTCAAGTTTCTATTTTAAAGCATACTTTAAATAAATTTCAAAATTTGCAATAAATCAATGAAAAATTCTGGATTAACATACTCCCTAAGTCATCCAAGGATAGAATACAATATTAGGTTGGGGAAAAAGAAATCCATTATTTTTACGTGAAATTAATGGCTTTATTTAACATGCTTCCGATTGTTCGATTTGGGTTAAATATGCACCGTTTTGTTGCATAATTTGTTGCCATTTTAAAGTTAGCTTTATAATGCTTCTCTCACAGAAGTCTTAGTCCTTATTGGTGAAAAACTCTAGTAATCGATTTTCACAATTTTCTCTTGATCCCAATTTCTTATCACTCAGGAAGTTATGCAATGCGAGAAAAAGGTGGTAATTGCTTGTTGCCAGGTCCGGACTATATGGTGCATGCATTAAAACTTCCCAAACGAGCTCCCTGAGTTTCTGGCGAGTCGCTATAGAAGTGTGTGGTCTGGCGTTGTCCTGATGGAACACAACACCTCTTCTGTTGGCCAATTCTGGCCGTTTCTGGTTAATAACTACCTTCAAACGGTCCAGTTGTTGACAGTAGAGATCTGACTTTAGTGTTTGGTCATATGAAAGCTACTCATAATAAATGATTTCCTTCCAGTCCCAACAAATACTCAGTAGAACCTTTCTGGCCGTTAGTCCTGGTTTGGTCACCGTTTGAGCTACTTCACCACGCTTTGACCATGATCGTTTTCGCACAATACTGTCGTATTTGACACATTTCTCATCCCCAGTCACCATCCGTTTAAGGAACGGGTCGATTTCATTCCGTTTGGCCAAGGCTTCGCAGACGGAATTTCGATCCATCATGCTTTTTTTGGTGTTAATTGGTGTGGCACCCAAACAAAGAGCTTCTTTTTGAATCCAACTTTGCGCAAATGGTTTAAAACTGTTTTATGGTCGATCTTTAGCTCTTTGGAGATGATACGCCTACTAACATGCTTGTTAACTTCGATTATTTCTGTTATTTTATCGACATTTTCGACGACGAGTCTGCTTGTGTGAGGTGCATCTTTAACATCAAAAATGCGGAATGAACGGAATCGACGAAACTAAAATTGCACTTCATTACGTGTTACAGTATCGGCCCTATAAACATTCACAATTTCAACCGTCTGGCTTGCATTTTCGCCTTTATCGAAGAAAAACTGTAAAATGTACAAACTTTTCTCTTTGTTGACTTTCATTTTTAACGCCCTGTAACTCACAACTGAATGGACCAAACAAAAAACAGTAAAAAATTTTTTTTAGTGTGAAATGTCACTTTAACGAGCCCAAATTTGAAATTGTTTGATCGATACTTTACGATATATAGATCACTACAGCCATCTACCGAGAAATATAATGGATTTCTTTTTCCCCAACCTAATATAGTGATTTGTCTTAGTAAACAAACATTTTCTTGTTGCATGCAAAATCTGAATTTGAGATAAATTCCTGATTAATCTATTAAGTTTAAATTACAAGACACAATTCAGTAACAGTATGAATTTTTTTAATATATATTAGTCTAGTCCAGGGGTGGCCAACCCGCGGCTTGCGAGCCTCATGCGTCTCTTTGAAGGATTATTTGTGGCTCTCGATAAACGTACCCGAGTTCCCTTTTCACTTTTGTGTTATTATATTTTAAAAATTTATTACAACTGATGGAGCTCCGACAATGCTGGGTAAAAATATCGGTCTTATTGGGCTTTTAAGAGATCAATCTCAAATTCCACAATTCATACCGATTCACTGCATAATTCACTTAGAGCATCTCGTTACAAAATATTTAAAATATCCTCATGTTATGAGAATAGTGTAACGCATTGTAAATTACATTCGCACCAAAGCAAAAGATAATCGACAATTCAAAAATTTACTTGGCAATCGGAGTAAACATTGCGTTAGGTGAAATTTTAGACTACATAAATTATTTTCGAACATGAACTCGTAATCTCGAAAGTTATTTTTTTCCTCATTTGATTATTAGGCAAAAGAGATAAAAACCAAAAAATAAAGTGACAGCTTGACATTATTATTTTTGCACATTCATTTGAAAAATCTAATGTGCGTTTCATTACTAAAGCAATTTTAAATTGCTGTTTTCGCCAGTTTGTTTCACTCCTATTGCATTAAACGCCCCGTAACTGTAAACAAAATTTCGCAGCCCTGTGATCTGATGTATTGGTTTACCAGTTGTTTTAACACTGTTATCCAATTTGGAAATAAATAATCCCAACTTATATTCTGGTATGTACACACCCTATTTGTCTGATGGCTCTTACTGCTTGACAAATTACGTAAGTCGTCTACCCTGATAGTTTTAAGGTGTCTGGTAGCTTTTAACCCTTTTTTAAAAAGGCCGGCCAAAAAATATTAATGTCAAAAACACAATTTAGAACGTTGTATTGCCACAAAAATTACAAAAATACAAAAATAATCAAAATTTTTATTGCAGTTTTGTATTTTGATAACATTGCAGAAAATAGTCAAATATTGTAATATTACAGGCACATCGACTTTTTTTATCTTTCTTTTCGAATTTCCATTTCAGAATAAACATTATTATCAGTAAAAATTATCTCGAATTATCTCGAGTGTGCACAGTTTGGCCAGTTTAGAGCGCCCGAGTTAACTCGAGCTTGCACGTTAAGGGGTTAATTGTTGAAAAATCGAACTAATTTCAAACTTCTATAACTTAAAAACTATTGCTTAGATAAATCCACCAGATTATACAGTGGTTAGCGTATTGTGCTTTCACTCGATGGGTTTGAGGTTCGATTCCAGAGTTAAGGCTTGGTTGTATTTGTATGTTGTCCCCTCAGACTGAAAGCCGGTGATGATGCCGTACTTGTATAGTGCTCCCATAATATAAAGGGTAATAAATAATTCAATTGATTATGTATGGTAAAATGATAATAAAGGCAAATTCCTTTCATTTGAAAAATATTTTTTTTTTTTTAGATAAATGAAGTTTTGGCTGAGTGTTAAGCTATCTTTCTGTTACTATGCGACAAATTCTAGATTTAATAAGTTAAAAAAATAATTTCGTCTTTTTTTTTTATTATCTGATTGCGCACTTTTGAAGATCTATTCCTATGAATCTACATCTTTTTCTTAGTTGAAATTAAATTAATATTATATTTCTTCAAAATGATGAACAGTGAAATTAATTTTATATGTTCTTAACAGATAAAAAAAGCTTTATTAATTAGCTTAAATGTTATTTTTTTAATTTCCCAAATTTAATTCATACAGCTGTTAATCTAATTTACGTCTCAAAAACAGTGCTATAGTTCATCCTTTTAAAGGCAGGTTATATTGCTTTAATTTTAACTAAAGAAATTATGTATGATCACGAAAATAAGTTATCAATATTGTATGCAATTAGATTATTGTAAAAAATAATAATAGTTGAAATTTTATTTATTTTAATTTATCTGTTAAATGCAGAAAATTTTTTATGTCTCCTAATCGAGAAAGAATGTTAGCTTAACAGTCAGTAAATTATTTTTTCGAACAATTAAGTTATAGAATGACGATTAGATATAATTAATTATATGGTAGCTAATAGGTATCTAACTCCTTAAGTTGTTCATGTGGTCAAATCGAAGTCAATATGGGTTTTAGATTAATCATCTTCAGATGGTGCGTGTGTATCTCTTGATTTCTTACTTCTCTCCCATCCGAATTTCCAAAAAGATTTTCGGACTCCAAGATTTGTTCTACATTTACTCCGTTAATACTATATTTACTCTATTCATAGTGCATGCCTTTTTCAAACTGGGCACATCCGAAAATTTGGCTGCACATTAAAGACATCTGTTAACCAGACTTTCTATACGATCTATTCAATGGATGAGTTCTTAAGATGATAATTTATTCAGAAAAAAATTATCTTTGGAATAATAACATTGGAAAGTGAAATTACTTTGAAGTAGCTAGCTCGGACTCCTCAATGTTTGGTTTAATGTTC
>CM063510.1:44963238-44978238 GCA_032207245.1 Pardosa pseudoannulata | reverse complement strand
GTATATATATCTCTAGAAAAATCTGTCTCCGACAGCGTGTATCTAATTTTTATTTGGAGATTTCCTAAATTGTCCGCTAGGACCATGTAGGATTATAATTGGTCAGGCCCCTTCTCTGAGGGCGTAAACTGTAGCCCCAGTGGTCATTTAGGTTAGGACTTAAAAAGGGAAATGCAAAATGACGTGGGAATTTTTAGCCCTTGTTTTAAGTTTTGAAAACCCCTGAGAATTTTTCTTACATATATATATATATATATATATATATATATATATATATATATATATATATATATATATACATTCTTGAATGCGGCTCTCCGATGGGTGCAAGACCTCCAGATCTTTTTTCCCTTACTCTAAATAGAAAAGGTCATCTTAAACAAAGGTAACAGCAGAAAGAAAACTTTTCTTAAGACAATTTTGCAATCATTCACGTTCGTCACAATTTTCCTAATGCAGGTGATCGTGATCTTGTGGGATTTATTCTATACAAGTTTTCCCTTTCAGAGGTTCTACAAATTTAAGATTCAGATTCCTGCATAATGTCGATAATTGCTCAAAAGTTTTCGAGTAATTGTTGTACTCACGAGGGCCGAAATTCCATACTGAAACTTTTTCTAGAAGTGTACAGAAAACTGTCTTATTTACATTTCATATGAATTATGAACCAAAACTTCTGAATCGGGTTAAAATACAAGTGATAACTAATAAATAGACAACTGCCATCATGTATAATAAGGTTTCTCAGAGTGTGCCATGGAACCAGGGCCGTAACTAGGGCGTGGTATTTGCCACGGGCGCAGTAGTCACAGGGGTGCCGCACTGCGATGAAAATGGAATACGAAAGAGGACAATTCGATCCGAGTAGAAACAATAAAAAGTTGAAAAATAATTTTTTCATTATGAAGTCCAATTTTACTTATAAATTCCAAAATGTGTAAAAATTATTTTTTATGAATTTTCTTAATTTTTAAAATGCTTCTAGAGACTAAACTTGTTATAGATTCGTATAAAATTTTTTCTAAACACTTCGAAAATGCCTTAGTATAAATCCGAGTATTTGTTTTAAATTTTGAAGTTATTAAAATCATTAAAACTAAATTTAAATTTTGAAATTCGTCAATATTTTATGAAAATTTAACATAAAAATAAAAAATATTCCTTTAAATAAATTATTCCATTTATCAGTAAAATAACATCCCCAGAGTGTTGAAAAATATTTTATATATTAATAAGGCAAAAATAGAAGAAAAAAATAAAAATTAATATACTAGGAAGATTTTAAGAATTAACAAAATATTTTGTGATTTCCTTCTGAATATATGATATAGAAAAAAAGACATGTTTATATATTTTCTCACTATATTTGGCGGCAGAGGCGCAGACCAGTTTTTTTTTTTTGCCACGGGCGCTAAAGGCCTAGTTACGGCCTTGCATGGACCACTAAGTCTCCGCAACGATCCTAAAGGAGTTCTGCTAGAAATTTTAAAGCACCATCGAAAATTTAAAGAAAATTCATAAATTCATTCTCTAATTCTTTATTCATTCCTTATATGGAATTAATAATAGTAAGTAATAAACTAGAAGTGCAATGATAGGGACCAGAAAAGTGATGTGACAAACCACGCGGGACAGTATAGCACAAGAAGAGATGAATTATTCATGAGTGTATCATTTTATTTGTATCATTTTATTAAGCTTCTTGCATCCATGTCACCTTTGTTAATGTTATCTATATATTTATACTGATTTACGTTGTTTAATTTTTAAGTTTATCTCTAATAACTGATAAATAATAGGCCCTTAGTTTGTCATTGAGTAATATTTATTCAAGGGTTCCGTTGCTATGTACATAGTAAGAAAAAGGTTTCGTCATTTCATTAAACAAATTCTTGCATCTATGTCACCTTTACTGTTATCTATATTTTTATACTGATTTATGTTGCTTAATTTTTAAGTTTATTTCTAATAACTAATAAATAATAGGCACTCAGTTTGTCATTGAGTAATATTTATTCAAGGGTTTCGTTGCTATGTACTTGGTTAAAAAAAAGGGTTTCGTGGAATAAAAGGTTTGAGAACCGTTGTTTTATATATAAGATATTAAGTTCTTCAACAGACAGAGGTGGCTTTTACAGCATACCACTTCGTATTTAAAAGTATTTCTAAATGGCACTAATATAATAAAAACGTGAATCACCCTCTAAAGTTTATCGACCCTTCGTTTAATACAATGCTGCGAAGGCCATCTAAATAGTTTCCCCATCTCTTTATTAGCTCTATAGGAATTAAACTACATGACCACATGGAATGTAGTCGTTTTGACTGACTGCTGTCTCTCCTGTCATTCATGGCTCACTGCCCTTTTTCCCCTAAATAGACGAAACAAAATTTTGACAGAGCCTGAATGGTCTGTGTTACAAGGTGTCTGCGGAGGAATCCTGCCTTTCGGAAGAATTGCGAAACTGATACTGTGGAAATGGCCCGATATTCTGCTGCCACTCACACGAAATGACAGCCAGAGCTAAAAGCAGCCACGGCCTGATTAGAGTTCCCGTCTGCTTTCTGTCTTTTCAAAATAAATGCTGCAGGAGTAAGATATTAATTACCTTATACCAAGCTCTGTTTGTTTGTTTTCTGTAATTTTTGTAGATAATATTTTTTTCTCTCTATAAAATAAAATAATTTAAAATTTTGAAAAAATTATGAATTCAAAGAGTAAAAATAATGTTACGTTGGCCTAGTGTTTGAGAACAAAGAAATTAATACTCATTAATAAACACGTTGACAAATAAATTTTTGATTAAATGAATTTATATAATTAAATAAATGCCTAAGGAATACAACTGTAATCAACTTATCATTTGTAGATATCGAAGACTGCTCTCGAGTCCGCGCCGACCCTAAAAAACAATATGGCGATGATTTTTCTCAAAAGGTCTAACCCGCAAGCCGCGGATGCCAGCAGCTTTCACCTTCTACTCTCCTCTAGTCACAACCTTGTCCTCTAAAAAAATCAGAGTGCCTAGAGGAAAAAAAAACAGGGGTCCACTCCAGAACGGCGAGGGGGGGGTCAGAAATTCCCCAAACCAACGGACCCTTCTATTGGTTGGGAGAAGTCTGAAGTTTGAACTAGAATATTCAAACCGGTCCTGTTCTGGTATGTCTTTGACGATGACTCACGGGAAGATGTAAAAAAAAAAGGCTGAACTGAATGTAACTTATTGTTACACAAAGCCAGTGGCGTACGCAGAATTTTTTCAAAGGGGGGTTCATAATTTTCAAGAGGGGTTCATAATTCTAAAAAATAATAGCCCGCATAATTTCTACTAAAATTTTTATTTTTGCTATATTTCTTAAGCTTAAGGGGGTGTTTACACCCCTAACCCCCCCTTGCTTATGCCTCTGCACAAAGCAACAACAAATACTTATGCTGTTATGATTAGATAATTATAGGTCAAATCCATCCGTCATATTTATGCTACCATTATATTAAATAACCACATGAGAAACAAGAATGTGCATTCCATTATTACTTACACTGCACAATCCAAATTAGGAATCTGGAAAATTCCATATAAATTTGTACTTCCTTATTTTTAATACATGTTCCTACAGTAAACTGCAGTATAACCACTAACTAATAACTTCCCATTTAGCAAGTTTAATGCGAAAATAAACATTCAAAAATAAGATATCTTGTTTTTAGTCAATATACTTGGAAATTTAACGTGTTATTACTAATATCTTTTAATAAAAGATCTCAAATGTCCGGTTAAATATTAATTATTTTAAAAGTAAATAACTTCAAAAGTACCTTCATAAAAAATTTCATAAAAAATTTTCCATGTGCACCCCTTCTTTATATAAGAGGATGATTATTATGTACAGATTAAACCTTTTAAAATTCAGACTTTGTGTTTAAAAATACACACAGGTCTAAATAATTACAGTGGTACTTTTTTTCTGGTTTGTTGGTTTGGAGCGCTACATTCTACTTTTTTGCTGTATGGGGGTTAATGAAAAACCGGAACTTACTGCTTAAAGCCGAGTTACGGTTAGAAAAATACATGCCTACATTGGAATTCGAACCTATGAACTCCGGTAAATAGCATCCCCCGCACCCATTCAACCTTCGTTCGGATATTGTCGTTGTTGTTAACATATTATCTGTAACTGTTTGTTTATGTACACACAAATGACAATTGTCTACTTTTCACAGCATATCAGTTTAAACTTTTAGTTTACAGGCTATAAAGAAAATAGTTACTTAATTTTAAATGAATAAAACAGTTTAAAATGCACCAGAAAAGTTTCAAATGCTAATAAAATAAAAGGATTCTTGTTTTAAAACTATTAGTAATATTAGTAAGTTATTAATAATATATATTATGGTAATATCTAATAGCATCAGAAGTTGAGTGGTTCAAGTGCTAAATTACAAACATAAAGATAATTATTTTAAGTTTTTTCTATAGCAAAAAAACTGGAACCTTAAAAATCTTAAAATGTTTTATCTCTGCTGGTTTATTATACTCTTACCAATACAATCATACTATTTAGATAGTAGATTCCAAATTTACTGGGATTCTTTGAATTCAACTATTAATTGAAATACAGTAAGTAGTTGAGCTTTTTATTGTTAAATGGCTACAGTAGAGCTTATTTTGTACTTGGATACTTACTTTTTGTTACTTTTGTTACTAGATAGATATCTAGTTTACGTTTCTGCAGTTAACCTTTTAATGCCTATCGTCTCATTTTATATATCGCTAAAAAATAGCTTGTAGAATTTTTTTTGTTTTCTTAGAACGAGTTTTCCTTTTGAGAGTAGGTAGTGGGGAATATTATAAATAATCTACAAAAGTTTCAAATAATTTCTATTATTTATATATTTGCTGGTATACATCTCTTTTAGAAGTTTCACAACATTTGCAATTTCTGCAAGCAATTTTCGAGACACAATATTATCAGCTATATATGATAAATTTCGTAAGTGGATATGGTACAACCTGAGTTAAAAAAAGAATGCGACCATAAAATCTTTCACCACATTTATTTTCTAATCTCTCACATAACCCTATTCTAGTTTGGTTTTTTCAAAATCTAAGAATACTAATACTTGTTGCCAAATGCAAAAAAGTAAATTTTTACAAGCATTTACAAAATAACATTTACAAATACTGAAACATTTTAAAATTATTTACATTTAAATTAATTATGGTTAAATTATGACTTAAAACAATTACTTCTTAATTAAATATACCGTTACATATTTTCTATTTGGACCGACATTTTACGATTTTTCGAACAGCACACATAAATTTAATTTTTCGGTAGGTACATGGATTGAAATCATAACAAATTGCTTTATTTATTATAAAAATCTACTTTATACTACTTATATAACACGTTATACCAAATAAATCTTTTCTTGAACTTTTTCTTTTTTCATAAATGGCATCCTATGATGATTAAAACTATAGCTGATTACTAACGTGGCGTGCTGTCGAATTCAAAGTTGTTTAAACTTCTTATTTTATTCTGTGAAAACGTAGATTTAAGATATCTATCCATATACAATCGGCAGAAATGATTCGGGCATTGAAAGGTTAAATCAGTTTTATAAAAACCCACTTTCCCGAATCCTCCAATCAGGGGCGTTCGCAAGGGGTGTAGGGGTTAACCCCCCCCCTTGAGCTCAGACAAAATGGCAAAAATAAAAATTTTAGTAGAAATTATACGGGCTATTATTTTTTAGAATTATGAACCCCTCTTGAAAAAATTCTTCGAACGCCACTGCCTCCAGTCATATTCATCAGGACCGGAACTTGGGGCACCACACTGTGCACAAAATGCACTCCATGACGGAAAGGGGAGATCCGAATGAGAAACCCCCCTCCCGGCATAGGAGCAACGAAAATTTGAAAAATAATTTCCAAAATATCATAATTTTAGTTAAACGGTAGGATTAACAGATAATAAATTAGAATTATTTTTTTTTAAGTATCTGAGAAAATCGGAATTTATCGGAATAGATTTCAACAATCCCGAAACACGGAAAGTTTATAAAGAAGTTTTAAAAGGAATTCATCAGCTGTAAATATGCAGAATATATTTCAAAATTTAGTAACTACATAGAGAATCTGTCTGCTTCTAACTACAGTTTCGTGTGAGCGTTTCACCAGATTGATAAAGCGTTGTGAGCGTTTGAGAAAGTCAATTCTACGTTCCTCGATGGGACAAGAACGACTAGGAAATCCGGAAACTATTGAAAAAGAAACCGCAAAAAATTGAACTACGATAAAGTCATTTCGACTTATACTTAATTCATTGATATTTGATATATTTGATTGACTGATAGATTATTTATATTTAGTTTATATTTTCGATCCATATTCCATAATTTCGATTTATTTTCGACTTTTTCGTGGATGTTAAATCTGAGAAAATAATATTGTAAATAATTGTTTATTAATTTTTTTTAAATACAGAAATATAAAATTCTTAGTTTCTTAATTTGGGAATTGTGTTTTCATTCTGAATACATTACATATAGTGAAAACACGTTTACATATTTTGTCTACTACAGTGGACTCCGCTTAATGTGATCCAGGTTAACGTTATCAATCGCTTATTGTTATCGAAATTACTTGGTTCCAATTTTCTCTATTCATTTGTATGTTAAAAATTATAGCTTTATGTGATTGTTACATCGGTTAATGCTATCAGTTTTCGAACCTCATTTTAACTGGCAAAAGAATATTCAGATTTATGTAGGTTATTTTCTTTTCCTTCGCTGTTGTTTGAATTTCCGAGATTTTCCTTTTATAGGCAAAAGATAAATTATTCGGAATTTTTTCAGTATGCAATGCTTTTCATTTTGTCAGATGCAATTCTTATCGAAACTGAGAATTTATGCACTTTTCTTGCTCGCTTACATGCAGCTGGAATGAACAAAAGCGATGATAACTTAAAACAAGATCGAAATTTAAAATCACAGATTTGTTAGAAATATCAATGCTTCTAGTATTGAGAATCAACAATGATCAATATTATTTTACAATTCTTATGTTTTATGGAAATACACATTACAAAAAATGTGTTTATTCAATTGTTTTAAATTTAGTACTGTGAATAAAAGAAATTTATCAAATAGCATTGTTGAAATTGAGATCAATAAGGATCAATTTTTTTTTAATTTTTGAAAATAAAAATAAAAGTGTTTAAAATTATTTAAATTTAAATTTTATTGTTAATAAATTCTTTTATTTTTATCAAAAATAACAATATAAATTATTTTATCAATTCATTTTTTGTACATAAATTAATGTTTTTTTTCATTTTTTAAAATTAATGAAATTAAATTTTAAATTTTAATTAAATCAATTAATTATCAGTCCATGTAATTCATCAAAAGGAGACTATACATTTTATCTTTCCATGAAAAGGACCTTTACATAAAATGAAAAAGAAAAAAAAAAAAAAAAAAATAAAAAAAAAAATAGAAAAAAAAAAAATAAAAAAGGTAAAAAAGGAAGTGGAAAAGAGGAAGGACGCTGTTAGAACAATTAGGATTTAATTGCCTTAGAAGGAAAAGCAAAAGGACAAGGTTAACAATTTGGTCATTTGCAAAAGAGGAGGAGCGACAGCGGTTTAGGGGGGAGAAATAACGTTCCCGCTAGTCAAAAATGTCTCTCTTATAGTAAACATTTCAGTGACATTGCAAAACTGGAAATTTTCCCATCTTTCATCTGAACATGTGCCATTTGATGTGGCCGAAATATGTCCCACCTTAGAAAATTTTGCGGACCTAAATTCACGAAATTTACAACTGAAAATCGAGCTGATTTTAATAAATAATATTCCATTGTTTTATCGATTTTACATCCATTATAATTATTTATGAATAGTTTAAATGTTTAATTGCTGTATTGTTGGTTTGTTGTTTGGTTTAGAACGCTACGGTCTAGTGTTTTGGTGGTAAATGAGACCGAGACCTACTGCTCAAAGCCGATTTTGAATGGATGCCAACATCCATGCCAGCAGTAAGATTCAAACCCACTAGCTAAGATACCAAAGAGCAACGACCTACCCATTTATCCATCGTTCGGTAACACGTTTGTTAATCTGAATAATAATAATTATTATTATTATAAAAGGATGCAACAGGGCTTTACAGATTGTTACAGATGCTTTGGGAAAAAAAATTTCAACCTTCTGCGACTTTTCAGTTGTGCCCCCTCCCCAACGTAATTACTCTTTATATTGAAATTTTTCGTTATTTATAGTTCCAAATGCAACTAAAAGAGGTAGTGCACAACTAGACGTTATAACAGTCCGACAAAAAAACTTCGACTATCTACGGCTAAACGTTTTTGAGTTATGCAAGATAGAGAAGTACATACAGACGTCAAGAGTAAACGAGCCATAACCAGTTCAGGAACAATCAAAATGGATATTTAAAGTTTCCTTATACGCACATTGAAACTTGACACTGAAACTGGTCAAAATAAGTATTTTCGGTGAAATTTGAACAATAACATTTTAACACTATTACAATACCTCCGTTTTGTACAAGTCAAAAAAGTGAATCCTTTAATAAGCATAAAAGGCGGGACATAATTTAATAGGCATCATGTGAGGTCATGTAGATGTATTGTAAATATTTTTGTTTCCTATTACTCCTTGTTTTGTACCCAAAAAAAAATTTCCTTTATATACATTTTATTTAGGGACTTGATCTAGAAGAAGAAACTATAAATCCCTAAGTTATATGCACGTCTGTCCTCGATTTTATGAAGCGGTTGGACCTGGAATGGATAGAGGCATCCATAGTTAGCAAAATTCAAAGAGAGTAATGTTTATCTTCTAATAAACTATCGATCCGATTCTAAAACAAATTGGTATAAATATGCTTCATATCACAACAAAAAATACTGCCTTCTTTAAAACGTTCGAAATCCACCCCTTTCCTTCTTTTCGAGCTTTTAATGTCATTATTTCAACTCCTATTTTCCCCGGTTAAGAGCAGGCGATTAAATTTATCAATTTATCACACAGCAAATAGGTAAAAATAACATTTTTCTAGCATTATGACGTCATTCCTTTAACCATCTCATTGAATCATTTCTTATTTTAATTATTTAAATTAAAATAAGGCATAATTTATTTAAATTATGCCTTATTTTCATACGTTTTATCATTGAACTTAGATATGACGTAAATAATTTTCTTTTATATTTGGCTTAAATAATAGAGTAGGTACATATGTGATAATTTTAAATTAAATCATCGATTATTTTTTGTTGCAAGATAATTCTCAGCCAAAAAACAAACCATTTTTTTACCTGCCTCATAAGGTACTTTACAATTTTGGAAAATTAAAAATTTTACTGATCCCGTCACATGACGGTCTGTAAGCTAGTTTCAAGTAAATGTTATAAGCAAAATGAATAATAAACATACGTAATGATAACTTACAAGCCTGGAAAGAACCGGAAGTTAAAAATGAACGGAACCCGAGAAATGATCAGGTCCCGTCACTATCTGGTGAAATTTGCTCCCTTCAATGTTTCGGTTTAAAACACACGTTAGACGAAAATCCCCCCACGAGCAAAAAATAAAATTAAATGCGAAATATTTAAAAAAAAAAAAGAGAGAGAGAGAGAGAGAGAGATTTGAATTTTCATGCTAACAGAGGAAAAGTGATACTGGCGGAAATTATAGGATTTGGATTACACTGCATATCCTTTTGCATAATTAAAAGCAATAAACGTGGGGATATTCCTATTGATATTTTTTACTAAATATTATTTGGCAATTCCCCTGACTTTGTTATCGAAAAATATTTTACTATTACAAAATCTTTGGTACAAAACCTATGTTGTGAGATACACTACGAAACACGTTTCATTAATACGTGGATAATTGTCTGATAATCATATTCCCCAAATTCCTACGTATGATTCCTGTTAACTTTTTCGTACAAGTACTTATGTACACTAACGTACACTTACATGTTTAAGTGTATTTACATAACATTTTTTACACGTTAAAGCATAACATGACCTTGTTGGTATGACAAATCACGTGTTTGTTTTGTAAATCGGATGCCCCCGATATTAGAGATTTCATCTTTAAGGGGTTATTAACTGTTAAATCGACAAAAAGTTGGATTTTTAGAAAAAATATATGTGAAATAAAATTTAGTTCTGAACATTTTAAAACAATCCGCTTAAATAATTGCAATATTGAGAGGAGTTATGAATAAAAACATGTCAGCTGTTTACTATAAACAAATTTTAACTTACAAAATTTTAACTTGATTTTTCTCAAATTGTTTTTTTTTTATGTAACACGCATCTTGTATACAATATAATTTTCATCCGATTCAACCTAAATTTTCTTGTATATTTCCCAATATATATATATATATATATATATATATATATATATATATATTGCAATAACAAATTTTTAAGGAAAAAAATTCCTTTTTTCTAAAGAAAAAAGGTTTTTTTTAGTTATTCTGAGATATTTTAATATGTTTTAAAACAATAAGTTATTTTTAAATTTAATTATGCTTTTAGTAATCATGCGCGTTAACTTTGATATAATTTTCGTTAACAACAAAATGTCTCTTTCTAACAAAACTTTCTACCAAAAATATTTTTTATGTTTCAAAAATGAATGAGATATTTGTGTAGAGATAATAATTTGCTCTAACTATGTTAAACAAAAATCATGTTTGTAAAACTGGTAGTTTTCAAGGTATGAGAAGTCGAAAAGGAAAACATTTTTTACGTTTTTCGACGTTTAAAAATCGTACGACCCCTTAAATTGTACAGTTACTTTTTGGTACTGATATTGTACCATTAAAATGATAATTCGTACACCTTATATTGGGACGTAATTTTAAAAAAGGACAAAGTGATCTATTAGAGCATACGAAACAGCAATACATATAAATATCTAAATCAGCCACAAGATGCAACATTAAATTGCGAATGTTATTTAGACATTTGGAATTTGAATTCGCCCTTAAGTTCAGAATGACTTCGTTATTATCTCTTGCAATACCTAAATTGTTACTTAATTTTAGGCCACGAATCTTTATAATCTGGATTAGAATCCCAGCAACATTGTTTCTTCATTTAGTAAATTACGAGTCAGTTTATTGTAACTCTAAATTTTAATGCAACTGTGTAAATTATATTTACAAACTAAGTAAACATTAAAGTCATTTATAGGTAACAAGTCATTATTTAATCCAAAAATGTGATTCTAACCAACATAGTCATATAATATATTTATTGCTACCGAATAAATACAGCACGTAGCGTAGGAAGCCAAAGTGGGCACGCATTTTGCTAGAAATGGCAAAAATCCCTATTGTAGAATATAATATTAACTAGATATACACCTTTGCACCTTCATATCTTTTTTCACTCCCAAAAATTTTATCTTTAAATAATGTCATATTTTGCAGGGGGGGGGGGGAGAGCAGCCAATTTGGACTCTTTCTTAGAAACCTATGCTACGCCACTGGATGGATACATAGATAAAGTATAAAACCTGTAATTTGAAATTCCTCAAAGGACAAAAGGCATGTGTGGGAGTGTGTGTATACATATGTATGTGTTATGTTAATATGTTACATATATATATATATATATATATATATATATATATATATATATATATGCAACATATTCAAGAGTTCGTTGCCGATCACAATAATAAAGTTATAATCGCAATCACATAAGGTAATCGTAGTTAATAACTTTTATTTCCATATCGGAATACGTAGGCTTTAAGCCACACACAACATTCCGTCATCCAATGGAATACTTCTCTCGCCCTGTCATGTGACCATGAAAACCGGAAACACAACGACGCCACTCTCATAATTTAGAACATTGACCAACTTCAATATTTACTGTTACAATTTTACTTTTGAAGAGAAAGAGTGGAAATTTTGAGCGGTCTTGTGGAAATTTTGTAACACATTGTTTAAACGTTTGCTTGCACACACACATACACATACAAACGCCCACATACATACTATATATATATATGTGTGTGTGTGTGTGTGTATACAAATATATATATAAATATATGTATAAATATATATATATATATATATATATATATATGTATGTGTGTGTGTACGTATACACACACAGAAGAAGTCGATAATCATTTCAACCCAACACATTCCAACAAAAAGGGAAAAAAATATGAAGTTAAAATGAAAGCAAAATATGATACTAAATCAGCGACTTCACAAGTAAATTACCTGTGTGCTTATAACATTATTCGCTCCCACCGAGAAAGGCCCCGAAGAGTGCCGCTATACCCTTCGACACTTTCCGACCCCCCGACAACCACTAGCAAGAGCAAAACCAAAAGGTAGGCAAATCCGTCGAAGCGGAAAAACCCACTTCCGCCGGTTACGCGGATAAAATAAAAAAGAGAGAGAGAAAGGGCGCCCGAATTTATATATATATATATTTGGATCCCAAGCCGGTTGCAGCAGCTGATGGCGGAAACCCCGCGCAACGGAGCGCGCAGCCCGGAAACCTTTTGTACGGGCCCGCGTGGTCACATCCCCGTTCCACTTCGAACCACCGTCGCATACGGATTCAGTATCCAGAAGGGATGCGCAGGTACGCCCAGAGAGGTGGACATATACATAAATATGAATATATATGTATATAGAGGGGAAGTGCATATTTATGTATATATGTACGCATACTCACGCATATGAAAAATCGTTCTTATAATACACGATTCACTTTAATGTTACATTTTTAGTGAAAGGGTGGACATTTTGAGAGGTCTTGTGGAAATTTTGTACGATATTGCTTCCATGTTTAAATGTACACACACATTATATATGTGTGTGTGTGTGTCTGTGTGTATACATACATATATATATATAATCATATACATATATGTATACACACACACATATATATATATATACATACATATATATATACATATATATATATATATATATACATACTATATAATACACATATATATAGCAGAAGTTGATCATGAGAAATAAAAACAAATCAAGACATAGCACTAAAAAACAAAGGTTTATCTAGATACCCATAAACATCATTAAAAAAATTAATTTTTTCTGAAAAATGTGATCAATACAATAAAGACAACTTAGTACTGTGTATCTTATAAGAAAAAGAATAAAAAAGCAGCATCTCATGCTACAACGCTGAGAAAAGATGATTTAAACAAGATAACAGTTAGTGAAACTAATCGCTAGTACTCTCAATGGATTGAGAAAATATAACCAGGGAGTTAAAATATGAGGAACAGTATCCAATAGGCCAAATACTGACAAATAATTATTATAATGTGACACTTAACCTATAACCTAAGAATATAATAAGTTGCATTAGTTAATAACATTATTTGAACCTAAAATAATATTATTATTCAATATAATATAATGTCGACTTATTTATGCTCGACGTTCTTCGAATTTACTCTTTACTGCCTCAGAATAGAATACAACCATGGTAATTACTGTTCGTCTGGATATTTAATATATTCTTACTACTCTATTTGTATGCATATAAATATATATATATATATATATATATATATATATATATATATATATATATATATACACGCACACAAGCACGCGCACATATAAATATATATGTATATATATACATACATATATACATATAAATATATATGTATATATATACATACATATATACATATACACACATATATGTATATATATAAATACATATATATATACATATACATATATACAGACACACACACACATACAGACATGTAAATATATATATATATATACATACATATATAATCAGGGGCGTAATTTGTACGTTTCAACTAAGGGGGCAAAAGTTGAATCAGAAATTTAAATATGAATAAAATCTCAAAAAATTGGAGAGGCAAAATAGCAAAATTGTCCCTGCTTTAAAAATTCTGACGGGGTATTTGACCCACCATGCCCCTCCCAAATTTTGCCCGTGTATAGAATACATTCAGGGGGGAAAAGTAATTTTTAATCATTTTAAGAAACATTTATTAGAAGAGCGAACTTAGCCTCCAGAAATGTCTAATTTTCTCTTCCTCCAATCAGGAAATGAAAAAAATAGTAGATAAGAAAATAGTTACTTCATGGAAATTAAATGCAAAAAAAATTTTGATGTACGATGACCTTAGATTCTTTGTAAATATTTTGAAATGTAAACCGCAGCAAAACGTGTGTCTTAAGGGTGTTTTTACTTTCCTTCGGCCTCTTAAAAGTAAAATAAAGACGGAGGACTGAGAACCGTGAATGAACAACCTGTTGAAACTGTCTGCGCGTTTAAGATATCAGATATACTTGGTTATTAAAAAACTAGCCTTGGAAATGAAACACAGACTTTCTTATATTAGAAAAAAACGTCATGATTAGAAATACAAACTATTTTTTCTTTAGCATTATATCTAAAAGAAACTATTAATGCATCAAAAAGCATTCAAGTTAACACTGATGTGTTTTCCCCCACATGCGTGTGGGAACACAATAACTCAAAAATCCAACAAGGCAGTTGAGTGAAATCAAGTGCGAGGTTTTTACATTGTGAATTTCAATCAACTTTTGTGATCGGGTGGATTGATCCATCAACAGGAGTGTTATTTCAGCGTGACAACTAACAGGGTTTGGTCGTGCGGCCCCAGGCCAAAGGACTATTTTGGGATCTCCTATATTACCGTACACATCTTAGTCACTTAAATATGTAATTCTACATTTACTTGAAGTTTAATTGTGAAATAAAAAAAGGCTACAAAACATAATTTAATTTTAAAAAAGTATATTATAAATTTTATTGCTATTTATATATATAATCACAAATTATATTTTGTCAAAAATGAGTACTCATTCAAGTAGTCGTGAATAAAGGAACATTGACTACATTCTAGATAACTTTTGTAATA
>CM063510.1:44943238-44958238 GCA_032207245.1 Pardosa pseudoannulata | reverse complement strand
TGAAAATAGATCATTGTCTCTGAAATTCCAGTATTATTTACGTTAGAGATTATAAAATAAAGTCTAGTTGAAACGGGTAAGTTTTAAAGCATATGCATTTTAATTAACCGCTATAGCTGTTTATGCTGCAAAATATGGGTATCATCATCATCATAATTATTTTTTTTCTCTTTATATTTTCTAGGAATATTTATGGAAACAATTACATTTTTTTGTAAAGTCTATAAGGTATACTTAAAATTTTTTTTATCATATATTATGCAAAATTGATGCACTTGGAGCATTTTCAATTAAGCTAATTATGAAACAATAATTAATAACTCCAAAACTAATTAATATTTTGCCTTCAAACTTTTAAAATATTTATATATAAATACTACGAATAACATAGTCAATTTTCAAAATTATTCTCTGCAATTAGTAAATTGTTATTTTTGTTTTCTAAAAGTGGACATTAAAGTGTCATCTTTTTAAAAAGCATCGTTACAAATACATATTAATACGCCTATATCTTTGCATGATTGCAGATCGGTACCGATAATAGCTGTCAGAACAAGATTTTTCGTCATATAGAGGACTGATTGTAGTTAGTTGTTATAATTAAGATAAAAATTAAATTTGACGGCTAATCGTGTTTGCAATTAAAAGGATGAGGCGCTAAATTAGACGTTAAAGAACTTCCAGTTTTGAGTTAAGGCACAAAGAGTTATTACTATACGTTATGTTAAAATTATGTTACATTAAATTTGCCGATATTTCTATACCCGTTATATTAAATTTCGGCAAAAACTGAAGAGCGGTTCGGTTTGATCAAGTGGAGCCTCTTTTACAACAATATCTGCCATTTGAAAATAGAATATTAAAGATATTCTAAAAAGATATTCTTGGCTTTATTGAAAGTTACCCGTTGTTTCCTGAGCTTTAGGATATACAAAATACTTTTTATTCAACCCAGATGAAAAGAAAAGTTGCATACGAAAAGTTAATTGATAAATTGAAAGTTAATAAGCCTGGTGAGACATCTGAGTTGTAGAAAAAAAAATAATATGAGATCTGCTTTTATTAAGGAATGCTTCTAGTGAGGATGTTATTTAGCAAACCTTTGAGAAACTCATATTTTTGTTGGATTTTGGAACTAACCTCCCCCATTCACACTTACCTGAACTGACAACACTGGGGAGAAAACTGAAAGAAAAACTTTTCCTCACACACTCTCGGTTCAGTCTATCATTAAGATCTGTCATTCAGACTCAGTCCAACTGCGCAGTTTAATTGATAGTGCATGGGCAGCTTTAGAAATTTCTTTCAGTTTTTTTAAATGGCAAATGTTATTGAGTAAAAATCATAAATTAAATTTTCCTTGGGCAATGAAATTTGTACCGTAAAATCAACGTTTCAAATGACACAAAACACTTTTACCAAAGGAACCTACAATAAAGATTTTGATCTTCTAATTCAAAAGAAATTTAGCTTTTTGTTTTCTATATATCACTACAGCCTTCTAAAGCATGCTTGTAATACACCACTGAAATCGCCTGAAAGACAAGTTTTAACACTAGATTTACGGACCGAGCCAATTTGACTGATTAAAAAGTTGATCACTATATAAATATATATATATATATATATATATATATATATATATATATATATATATATATATATATATATATATATATAACTTTAATATCACTTTTCAAAAACATACGTTGGTTTTTAGTTAAGTAATAAAATATATGTAATCTTTCATTCCTCTTCCCCGCAGAACCCCTTCATTTCGCATTATCAAATGTGGTATACCTATTTTCACGGTCGTGAGCCAATTTGACTCATAGAATGGTTTAACAGTTAATCGCATAATAAGAAATTTATTGTTCGACTCAAGTAAATATTTCACGAACAGATTTTATTTTCCAATTGGCTGAAGAGCTAAAAAGTAAATATAGAGAAGAAGTCGAGAACACTTCCATTCCAATGACAGAAATTCATGCTACTGACGCATTGAAGAATTGTCAAGTTCAACAATCATGCAAAATGAACAGATGTAGAAACCATTGTGCTAAATGGAATAGAAATGTTTGCGGAAAATGTGTTTCAAAACAGATTTTGTATGTAAAAAATGTTTTCCGTGAATTTTTTGATAATAAACATTTTATTTAACTTAATTTTGAACTATTTTATTTGCAAAAAACTTCAGTTTTCTTGTAACAGTCAAATTGGCCCACTTCATTAAAAATAGGTATATGATCAACATCCGTAAATCTAGTGTTAATAGAGATTATACACTAATTTTGAAAATTTGATCAACCCTTTGGAATAATCAACAGCATTGCAAAACTGAGGGATAAAAGTTAATGGGGTTTTAAATTTAAGCTAAATGTCTCCTGAATTACAGAATGGATATGGTTAATTATAGAATCATTCAAAAGTTTGTGTTATGAGCAAGTTTTTAATGCATTTAAGGAAACGCATCACCTTTAAACTATCAAAAATTCGATTTTTTATTTTTACACTTTTAAAATTTCTGCACATTTTTATTCGTTTAGAGGAAACTCCATTTAAATATTTGAATTAAAACCTGTAAAACTATACAATCTTCACATTTAATATCATAGATTTTATGGAAATTATAAAAACTTTAAATGCACTTTACTAATAGGTTGGGTCTCATTAGCCCTCGTGTGCAAAACAGTAGACCGTAGCGCTCCAAACCAAACCAAACTAATAGGTTGCTTTTTCAACTAGCGCGCACTCTAAATAAAAAAAAAATTGTATCTATTCATTTCAAAATTTTACAGTAAATACATTAGACCTACGATCAAACGCTACCTACTTTTTCGTTGTTGTTTTTTTCCTTTAGTATTTATAGTAATTGAAATGGGAATTTTTATTTTAGCTTTTTTGAAAATTCGATTCCCTGATGTAATATTTCTGATTCTTTTTAAAAATATATATAGGTGAAGAATTACACCTAATAATTATTGTTTACAAAAAAGCAAAAACTATTAATGAAATTCAATTTGTGTTGCTCTAAGTCTACGAGCAAGGTATCAGAAAAGTTTTAAAATCTTGTAAATAAGCCTTAACTTTGCACTTTATACAAAAAGTTCTTATTTTTTAGAAACAGAGAAAAATAGACAGCAAATACTGAAAATCCCATTATCTACCATAATAATTTAAAAAAAAAAAAAGAAATAATGAAAAAAATATTTTCAGTTTAAAGTTACTTAACCCCTTGAGGACCAGCACGTAAATGCTATACGAGTCGACTGTTGTGAAAACCATTGCCGTTTAACCCCATCTAGTAATTAAATTTAGCATTTAAAAATTCTAATAAACGTTCCGATCTCCGATTACGCATACGTGAAGCTGGTCTCTCAGTATCAACAGGAGTTTTTGCGTTGAATCTACGCTGGGCTGATAAGAGTGGAATCGCTGCGTCGCGTCCAAGAAACGTTGACTGCAAACGGGTTAAAGGTGATGCGTCTCCTTAGACCAGTGATTCTCAACCTTTTTTAAACTGCAGTCCCCGAACAGAGATGAAATGTGATCAACGCCGCCCTCCTTTTTTTAAAAAAAGGGTAGGAGAAGTACTCAGTTATACGATGCAAAATGTTGAAGTAGTTTTCTTCAATAGTTTGTTACTGAGATACGCTCAAGAAACACTTAAATGAATGCTGTTGATTAACGATATTTTTCTGAAAGTCGGTCCAATTTCACACACAACATAGGGATGAAAATTATTGGTTCTGATACCACCGCGTAAGTTTGTTTAATTACTGGTAAAAATCATGTAAATTAGACGGTTAATGTAATAAATTTATTTGGCATTGTTAATATTAAGTTTGAAAGCCAAAACATGCTTAGATCTCCCCCTTACAGCCCGACACAAGTTCACTGCCTACCAGCATCACCCCATCGGGGGCGGTATAGCCCACTTTGAGAACCAGTGCCTTAAACGATTATAGACAAAGATTTGTTCGGAGGAGTAAATTACTGGCTATTTTGGTGACATTCTGATTTTGCATTTCTCCAGTAATTGAGAACATGTAGCTCCCTATTAAATACGGAGATTCTTATAAAAATTTTGTCATCTTGACGGAAATTATGTTGAATCCGCTTCATAGTAACCTCTTAAAATCGAGTTTTGTAAAGGTCCGGAAAGGTTTAGTACATTCTTCTCCCGTTATAATCTGTAAATTGTTAGAGATAAATCTGGGCTGTTTTAAATTTTTATGATTCAACTTCACTTTATAATTTCCCTTTAATTATAAGTCTAATGACAATTTGTTTTAATGCATAGAAAAAATTAAACCCATCTAATTAGCCATTCTGGAGCAAAAAATTCACAATAACACCCTATTGAACCAAATCTTATTTGTTTACTAATGAAAGTTTCTACTAAAAATCTATACAATATCCTAACTGAAACAATATAATACTGAATAATAAGGAGTATTATTTCCTATACTTTTTCGTTTTATCACAGATACAAGTGACACAAAACATACAAACATTTGCAGCAATATAGTTCAAAATCATACCCATTAAGTCTACAGGCCTTATCCTCTACCTAAATCAAAATAAATTGTTTGAAAACTTTGTGCTGTAATACAAGAAATCAACACAAGAATGTGCGTATTTCTTCTGTGACAACAAAAAATCTTCAACTTATTTATTTTAGTTCAGGTTAAAATATGATAAGGCCTTCAATAGATTGAAAATTTTTCACTCACACGAGAAATCCGCTTATTCTTTAACGGGAAAAGGAATCCAAAACAGAAACTGTTGCCCTTTTCAAAACGTACATGTGACGTGGGATCAAGTATTTGAGCTGGATGTGGGCCATTTTGGTGGTCATTTCAGAGTGTGTCCGAAATTGACCAACTTTAATTCCATGACCTATATGTATACAATTAAGCATTCTAAAGGACATTTTCCAGTATCCGATCAGGTTCAAGGATGAATATAGATCTACGGCGTACAAAAAAGCACGTACCGAATTTTAACCCTTTAGCCCAAGGATGGGTAAACTTTTTCGTACTCGGGCCAAAAATCAAAAAAGTAATAAGTTTGACGGGCCAGGATAAATTTTTCTAAAATTTTAAGAACAATATTATTACGATATATACAGTATTACGATTTAAATATGTTAATAAGATGAAAGAAATTCCGATCTCATTTTTAAAAGTTCTTTACATTGAGGTTCGAAGTGAGATGTAGTAATTTTAAGGATCGAGGCTAGATGCTCATCTGTCAGTGTATTTCTGAAATTATTCTTTCTTCGGTTGATAGCTGAAAATATATGTTCACATATATAAGATGAAGCAAACATAGCAATGACCTTCAGGGAGAGAGATATTAAAATTGGGACATGATATTTAACCAAAGTAGAAAATGAGATGATATATCATATATAAATATATATTTCTTTTAATTTGTTTCGGACCGGCAACTTAAAATTCTATTCGTGAGTCGGATAAAGCCTTCCGGCGGGCCGGAGTTAGCCCACGGACAGTAGTTTGCCCATCCCTGATCTAGCCCATCGCATGATTCCGAAAAAGTAGCCCACTGTCTTGCAGCACCAAAGTGAGCGGGTTCGAAATATTTGGCTAGCTTGGATTATCGCAGTATTAGGAATCGCCTTTAAGCCTTTAAACTAAGTAAAGTTGAACATAGCGTTCCAAATCAAACCATCCACCTAGTTCATTCCGTTAATCGGGGATTGAATACATATAGTCAGAAAAGCAAACAGCTCTAAACAGATTAATTTTTTTTTTTTCAGTTCATGGATGCTACATTTTCTGGGTTTATGCGTACGTACTTACATCCTACAATCCCTCAGTCATCTTCCTCCACACCACCAACCTTTCACCTATTACTGATACCGAAATATTCTCCTAAAATAGGTATGTTGAAATAAATTAAAGGATTTTTTAATATTGCTTTATGTTTTTAAAGAAGTATACAAATTAAAACAAAGATTGCAAAGGAGAAAAATTAATGGAACATGTGAAACTGTGTTGCATTACAAATTTTCAGGAATTCGGCTCAAAACAGGACAAATACAATGTCAAATCCCAAACTGTATTTAATTTCCTTCTATGCATTTTATGTAAGAGATCGAAGAAAGCTTTCGTTCAACATACATCGTGATAGCAAATAACAACATGATTTTTTTTCTTTTTTTTTTTTTTTTTTATAGTAAAATAACTTGATACATCACCTGGATAAGTCGATTCTTTCAGCGATTGTAGTCATTGTTTCATGGATAATTTTGCTGATAGAGAATTCAGTATTACAACTGACACTATTAGAAAAAAATCTCACCTAGTTTTAAAATCATTAATATACTTAAATTATTCTTCATATTTGAATATATCGTTCTTTTTATATATATATATATATATATATATATATATATATATATATATATATATATATATATATATATATATATATATATATATATATATATATATATATTTATATATATATATATTTATATATATATATATATATACATATATAA
This sequence comes from Pardosa pseudoannulata, assembly GCA_032207245.1. Lineage (NCBI taxonomy): Eukaryota > Metazoa > Arthropoda > Arachnida > Araneae > Lycosidae > Pardosa > Pardosa pseudoannulata. Next base: position 44,951,706 of record CM063510.1, on the reverse strand, counting down.
ATGCATATATATACATATACCTATGTACAGAACCTCGGCAAGTAGGTGCATGCATGCATGCAGCAGGGGCTAAATTTTGAGGGCGACCAATGGAATGTCTACGAGGTATACGCATTGATAGGGGGCGGCGAAATACTATCTGACATGCAGGTACACAGAACGGCCAAATACTACCTTGTACGCAGGCGGCTAACAGCCCAGAACCAGCCGTGTATATATATATATATATATATATATATATATATATATATATATATATATATATATATATAGAGAGAGAGAGAGAGAGAGAGAGCTTATTGACCATTTTCTTTCACGTAGCGTCGGTTGAAAACAATTTCTCTAAGACAAAGTAAAAAATACGGAATTTTTATTTTGTGTGTATTTGGTTAGAAATTAAAATAGCTTCTATATAATTATAGTAGTAAAAGGATTCCTTTATATTTTCCTTTCCCTGGCGTTCGAACTATTTTTCTCAGCAGTTTCGTCTATCCCATTGTTATTAGCAATTACCATGAATGCCTTTTTCCACTTAATGCGGCACTAATTATTCTCGAGATAATACGAGATTCCTCCAACCCGATAAAGCGTTGTTCCCATGACTTGATTTTCCCCTTTTAGAATTTAATGTACTGCTGAGTAACCCAATCACGACGCAAGAAAGTTTTTTTTTAAAAAAAAGGAAGAAAAAAAAGAGCTCTTTGGATGTGTTGTCGAGCGCTTGGAGAGGCGAGGCGTCACCCTAGCTGGAGCGGAAGTATCGCGTCGTGTGTTTGTTCTGAAAGAGTAAACCCGACTCCATTCCTACAGGTGCTCGCTCGCTAATCTGGGGAGATAGATCCCAGAGGACTTTGCCAGCTAAGGGGAGGTGAAAGAAAAAGTAACGAGAGGGGAGAAAAAGACAGAAAAATAGCCCCGTTCGACGTCGGTTTCGAATAATTGTTGAAATAGCGGGAAAGTACCAGCACAAGTGGGAAATGTGTGGGCTTCATAAAACAAAGCTATTGTGTTAATTATTATTTAATTAAATAAATTACAATAATTTAAAAATTAACCCTTTGCACTCCAGTAACTCATAGAGGATACCAATAACTCCAGCACTATATTAGTTACAAGTACATACCTGTGATGTAAAAGAAAAATTTAGTCGCAGAAAATGGAGTATAGTGATCATTATTGAGTAGGCTCACTGTATCCGCGACAGTGGATTTAATGTTAGCATTTTAATGTTGCAAATACGGCGGTAACGGAGAACAAAGGGTTAATAGAATTAAATAAAGATCAGTGTGAATGCGTCCCAGAAATTACTGGTGACAATAGGCAATTGGTTTGTTGGTTTCGACCCCATTAATAAATCATACGTCTTCTCATTGAAAGAATTTAATTTTATACTTTTCGACAGAAATGTATTAATATAAATACAATACATTAGGGCACAAGATATCAATGCCTACATGAGACCTATTTTACACAGCAATGTAAGTGATTAATACTTGAGTTTAAAATTTACCGAACCTTTATGTACTGGTAATTTAATAAAGAAAAAAATTAAAAGGTGAACCAGTTATTTCATTTTTAGAAAAATAACGTAAAAAGTAATAAGTACTAAATGCGTATAATTTTTGGATTGCGCGTCTTTAGGGCAAAGGAAAAATATTGTATCTTAAAGTAAAATATAAATGTTCATATAGAGACAAAATATTCAGTACTAAATTTAATTTATTACTTATTGATAATGAAAAGCATAAAATTGCTAAAAAATATCTCTACTCATAAAAAATAGTTCGGATATAAAGAGTATTTTTTATATAAAACTTAACATTAAAAAAAAACTCGTAGAATTATTAATCATTAACACTAGATTTACGGACCGAGCCAATATGACTCATTAAAAATTTGATCACTATATATATATATATATATATATATATATATATATATATATATATATATATATATATATATATATATATATATATATATATATATATATATATATATATATATATAACTTTAATATCACTTTTCAAAAACATACGTTGGTTTTTAGTTAAATAAAAAAATGTATGTAAACTTTCATTCCTCTTCCCCGCAGACCCCTTCATTTCACATTATCAAATGTGGTATACCTATTTTCACGGTTGTGAGCCAATTTGATTCATAGAATGGTTTAACAGTTAATCGCATAACATGAAATTTATTGGTCGACTCAAGTAAATATTTCACGAAAAGATTTTATTTTCCAATTGGCTGAAGAGCTAAGAAGTAAATATAGAGAAGTCGAGAACACTTCCATTTGTAGCAGCGCGCAACGGCCATCTGCGCGCGCACACTTTTGTTTTAGCCTAAAAGGACAGACTGTTAGAGAGTTCGTTGTGGTGTGTTGGTGTGTGCGAGGGCCTCCTGCTCTCTGCATTTTTGATAATGTTAAATATTAAGTAAAACTTGTAAATATGTGTAAATATCTTAATAATTAAACGTAATTTGTTAAATGTAGATACATTTTTTTTATCTCTGTTGGATGTATAGTGTTACAGATTGGCGCCCAACGTGGGGCTCGAAACACGAAGCCGAAGACATGACCACAGATAAGTGATTTCTTTTCTTTTTGACAAGCACTCAAGGAACTCTATTAATTTTGTCATCCTGACAAATGAAGAAGAGATTCTGATTTGAATTCACCCTGAATTCGTTTTGTTTTATTATGATCATCCAGATCAAATTTAAATACCGCATGCCAGTTCCTTTAGTGCCTGACGATTGAAATTTGAATAGTTTGTGGTTTCGGTCCAAGTTTTGAATTTTATTTTTCTTAACATTTTTATTATTAGGACTTATGGATATTGTTAATTTCAATTGTTTTGATTAAGAATTTATCGCGTACTGGTACGATATTAAATTAATTTTAAGCTTAGTTGACTATATTTATATTCTTATTCATTAATCAGGCATAATAATTCAATTAAAAGAAACGAAACATTTTCCAGTCTACTTAGAACAACCTTTTATTCCATCACAATTTTTTTATAAAAACTTTACAGCAAAACCAAAACTTGCAAACGATAAACTTGTTACAAACTGCAAACGATTTTTAAACGAAAAACAAATCATTGAGTCTGTGCTACTACATCATTCCCTCCCCAGTAACAAAGTTACGATACTAATTAAATACATTAAAAGACAAATAAAATTAATAAATATAAATTAAATACTACAATTTGTACAAACTAAAATTTACAAAATATAGTTCCGCAAGTATAGTTCTAAATATAGTCTTTATAACGAGAAGGCGGTTTTATTTCTCTACCTGAACGAGAAAGGTTGAACCGTAAATGCTTAGGCGATGAAGCTTCTTTTTGCAAATTTTGTGTCTGCGATGTCACTGGAGGAGTCTCTGCAAATTGTTGAACATTCTCGGTTGGATGTGTTGAATAGTTATTTTCATTGACTGGTAATAAGTAAGCAGGTTTTAATCGATCTAATGACACATTGACATTTTTGCCTTTTACTTCAATCGTGAAATATTTTTCATTTCGAGCAATTACAGGAAACGGTCCTTCATAAGGTGGTTCTAGGGGCTTTTTAACCCTATCAATGCGTATAAAAATGTGAGAGCAAGTTTTCAGATCTTTATGGACAAAAATTGGTTTGTACACATTGGTTCTTGCTATTCTTGGTCTTATTACTTCCATAAATTTCTGTAAATCTTTTGCAAAGGTTTCCGATGTTATGTCAGTACTTGGTTCGCAAAAGAATTCTCCAGGAAGTCGTAGGCTTTGACCGTAGACCATTTGAGCTATTGTGAATTTCGAATCTTCTTGAATAGCGGTTCGTAATCCTAGAAGTACTGTTGGTAATGTGTCTACCCATGAGAGGTTGTTGTGAGCTTTTAATGCTGCCTTAAGAGTTCTGTGCAATCTTTCTACTTTACCATTGCAGGAAGGATGGTACGCAGTAGTATGTTGAAGTTTAATTCCACATATTTTAGATAAAACTTGTAATGTCTCACATTTAAATTGTGTACCTCGATCTGTAATAAGTCGAGATGGTGTTCCAAAACGAGCAATCCAGTTGCTATAAAAACTTCTTGCGACTGTATCAGCTGAAATATTGTCTAAAGGAATTACTTCCATCCAGTTGGAAAATCTGTCAATACAAGTTAAGCAATAAATTTTTCCTTTAGAGGGAGGAAGAGGTCCAATCAGATCTATGTGAACTACAGAAAATCTTTCTGATGGAATTTCGTATTCACCCAACTTTGTTTTTGTATGCCTATTGATTTTAGATTTTTGGCAAGAAATACAAGCTCGAGTCCATAGTTGAACGTCTTTTCTAATGTTCGGCCAAATAAATTTTGAAGTCATCATTTTAACAGTTGATTTTATTCCTGGATGTGATAATCCATGAATATGTTGGAAGATTTGTTGACGAAAAGATTGAGGAATATATGGTCGAATATTTTTGGTTGAAGTATCGCACCACAAAGATTTTCCAGAAGGTAATGGATATTGTTTAAAATTACATGAAGAATTCGTACGCAAATTTTGTAATTCTGTATCTTGATCTTGCAAATCAGCTATTTTGTCATAATTTATTAATGAAACTTCATTCATTCTGGATAGAGTATCGGCTATTATATTGCTTTCTCCTTTAATATATTTAATATTAGTTGTAAATTGAGAAATGTATTGAAGTTGGCGGCATTGGCGGGGTGCGGCTTTGTCAAGTTTTTGATGGAAAGCAAATATAAGAGGTTTGTGATCTGTATAAATAACAAACGTTCTGCCTTCTAAATAGTGTTTGAAATGTTTGATTGAAAGATAAATGCCTAATAATTCTCTATCATAAGTGCTGTATTTTTGTTGAGTTAAACTTAACTTTTTTGAGTAAAATGCTATTGGCTTCCAAGTTGAATTTTCAAATTGTTGTAATACTGACCCTATTGCCATATCTGATGCATCTGTAAATAAAGACAGAGGTAAATCAGAATTGGGAAATGACAACAGGATAGTGTTTGCAAACTCTGCTTTGCATTTTTCAAACTGTTTTTCAGCGTCTTCTGTCCATGAAATCTTACTTTTATCATTCTTTTTTGCTCCTTTTAGAAATTCGTGAAGCAGTGCTTGGTTCTTCGCTGCGTCTTTTAAATAACGACGATAAAAATTAATGAGTCCTAGGAAATTCCTCAATTGACGAATTGTTTCTGGTCGTTTATAATTTAGGATAACTTGTACTTTCTCTGGCAATGGACGAGAACCTTCAGGAGTAATTAAGTAGCCTAAAAATTCGACTTGGGAAACAGCAAAAACAGATTTAGAAATGTTAATTCTTAAACCATATTCATTTAATCTCTCTAATACTAAATTAAGGTGATTTTCATGTTCTTCCTCAGATTTTAGAAGCTATGAGAATATCGTCTAAGTAAGGAAAAACAAAATTTAATCCTTGAAAAACTTGGTGGATAAATCTTTGAAATGTTGATGGGGCATTTTTTAAACCAAAACTCATTACATTAAATTCAAATAAACCAAAAGGTGTAATTATAGCAGTTTTACATTTGTCTTTTTCAGCTATGGGAATTTGGAAATACGCTTTTTGCAAATCTATTTTTGAGTAAACGTTTGTATCCTTCAATATGTGATGAAAATCCTCGATTCGTGGTATTGGATAGCGATCGGGTAGAGTCTGAGCATTTAAACGGCGATAATCTCCACATGGTCTAATTGAACCATCCTTTTTTGTAACTAGATGCAAAGGACTTGACCATTGGGATTTTGACATTCTTATAATATTGTTATCGAGCATGAATTTAAACTCTTCTTTGGCTATGGCTAGACGCTTAGGATCAAGTTGGCGAGCTTTGGAATAAACAGGTTGGCCAGTAGTCTCTATAAAATGTTCAACATCATGTTTTATTTTTGAAGGAAAAAAATTAGGCTTACAAGTTTCAGGATACTTTGAAAGAAGATTTGTAATTTTTAGAGTTTTGTTTAATGTACTGACGTTGTTACTATTTGAAATAGCGGTAATGTCACCCTGGATACTGAGTTGAGTTACCCTATCAATTAATCTTTTGTTTTTTATATCAATAAGTAAATTATATTTATGAAGAAAGTCAGCTCCTATTATACCTTTGTTTACTTCGGCAACTATAAATGGAAATTGAAATTCTCGACGTAATCCCAAATCCAGGCTTAAAATTTGTACACCATACGTTGAGATTTCAGAGCCATTAGCTGCAAACAGTTTGAGTTCATTCTTTTGTTTGTTTTTGGAGGTAGCTGGAATTATGCTCACATCGGCACCACTGTCGACGAGGAAGTGCAAATTTGATCTTCGATCATGAACGAATAAACGAAATTTGCGACAATCCTTGAAATCTGTAGTAGAGTTTGTCGCCAAGTCCACTACAGGTTTGAGTTTTCCTGATTATCTTGCGTTTTCTTTGTCCAACTACAAGGAGATTTACATTTTTCGGGGAAGCATCTGGATCCAAATCGAAAATGGTAGTAGCATAATTTTCCATTGGGATCGAATTTTACACGTCGACCACTTCGAGATCGAGATCGATGACGAAAATTAGCATTCCTTATTTTTGTTCTAGCACCAGCACGCATATTTAATTCAGCCATTTGTTGTTCTAAATGTTTAATTCTATCAATTAATTCACTACTATAATTTTGAGTAGTAGTACTTGCGCTGCATATCTCTTGTTTAGAACTCATATCGTTGATTTTATCAGCCATAACAGCTAAACTATCAATATTTTCATTACTGACAACTAAAATATTTTTTATAGCTTCCGGTAATTTTCCTAGCCAAAGTGTTTTAATTAATTTTTCGGAAACATCAGAAGTGGCTATTGACTTCAATTTTTGCAACAGTTGGCTGGGTTTCATGTCGCCAAGTTCTATTCCAGTGATTAATTTTTGAATTCTTACACTTTCACTTTCCTTAAATAAATTTAAGAGTCTAAATTTTGAATCAGAATATTTAGTTTTACTGGTACTGCTAACTATGTCCCATACATTCTCGACATATTTTGGATCAAGTTGTGAAATTAAATAATTAAACTTCGTTTCCTCAGCTGTTATTCCGCTGATTTTGAATTGAGCTTCCACTTGGAAAAACCATATTTCGGGTTTATCAACCCAAAAAGGTGGTATTTTAACACTCACCTTGCATAATTCCTTGTCATCGTTGCTGACTTCACTGTGAACATCTGTATTTTCCGGTATAGAATCCTGCATTTTTGTCTTCTTATGACTTTCCGGGTCACCAAAAATATCGCGTACTGGTACGATATTAAATTAATTTTAAGCTTAGTTTGAGCTATATTTATATTCTTATTCATTAATCAGGCATAATAATTCAATTAAAAGAAACGAAACATTTTCCAGTCTGCTTAGAACAACCTTTTATTCCATCAAAATTTTTTATAAAAACTTTACAGCAAAACCAAAACTTGCAAACGATAAACTTGTTACAAACTGCAAACGATTTTTAAACGAAAAACAAATCATTAAGTCTGTGCTACTACAAATTCATAAAGATAGTTAATATTTCAGTGTTGAATATTGGTGCAGTTTCAATTTAATTTGAATTTTTGTATTAATAACAAAAGATATTGCTCAGGTTAATGTTCTTTTTTTGTGTTGCTTATTATTTAATTTTCCATCGATGATTCTTTTTAATAGAAATATTATGTATCTGAAATATTTGTATAATTAAGAAGTATTATTTTATTCCTTCAAATTTATTGATACTTCCGGTTTCAAATCGAAATAATATAGTTTAGTTGATTAATCAGATGTATGCATATTATGTCATTCTAATGAGCCATTCTCGCAGTAATTGAGTTTTACCATTAATTTTAAGTTTGGCCTGAAAAGAATAAAAAATGGCATATCTTGCTAGAGGTAAAAAATGCGACCTTTTGGTTTTGGCCGCAGAATTAGGCATCGTGTTGGAACCCGACGCCACAGTAATAAAAATTAAAGATGTTATAACCGGATGTACTTCATATGACGAAGAATTCACAAAAATATTGTTGGATACAATTATTAGCACCAGAAAAGAATCCGAAGTAAAAGAAAAGGAAGCAGAAACCGAAAGACGGTAAATGGAATTTGAATTAGAGAAACTAAAGTTACAAAATTTAAATCATGCTTCGGAAACAGGAACCGTTCTTGCCGATAGTGATACGGATGTATCTAAATTTGAAATTAAAGGGTTAATCCCTCAGTTTGACCCGAAGGTAGATGACATTAGTACGTTTTTAAACCTTTTCGAGAGACAACTGTCATTTTTGAAAATACCAGAATCAAAATGGGTGGTATATCTGATCGGGCTTTTACCTATTGAAATTTCAAAATTAATTGTTATAGAATCGGATTCTCCGGATAAACCACCGGAATATGGGGAAATAAAAAAAAATTTTATTACGTCGATTCAAGATGAGTGCCGAG
>CM063510.1:44716647-44943138 GCA_032207245.1 Pardosa pseudoannulata | reverse complement strand
AGCAGCGCGCAACGGCCATCTGCGCGCGCACCTTTTTGTTTTAGCCTAAAAAGACAGACTGTTAGAGAGTTCGTTATGTTGTGTTGGTGTGTGCGAGGGCCTCCTGCTCTCTGCATTTTTAATAATGTTAAATATTAAGTAAAACTTGTAAATATGTGTAAATATCTTAATAATTAAACGTAATTTGTTAAATGTAGATAGATTTTTTACCTCTGTTGGATTTATAGTGTTACAGATTGGCGCCCAACGTGGGGCTCGAAACACGAAGCCGAAGACATGACCACAGATAAGTGATTTCTTTTCTTTTTGACAAGCACTCAAGGAACTTTATTAATTTTGTCATCCTGACAAATGAAGAAGAGATTCTGATTTGAATTCACCCTGAATTCGTTTTGTTTTATTATGATCATCCAGATCAAATTTAAATACCGCATGCCAGTTCCTTTAGTGCCTGACGATTGAAATTTGAATAGTTTGTGGTTTCGGTCCAAGTTTTGAATTTTATTTTTCTTAACATTTTTATTATTAGGACTTATGGATATTGTTAATTTCAATTGTTTTGATTAAGAATTTATCGCGTACTGGTACGATATTAAATTAATTTTAAGCTTAGTTGACTATATTTATATTCTTATTCATTAATCAGGCATAATAATTCAATTAAAAGAAACGAAACATTTTCCAGTCTGCTTAGAACAACCTTTTATTCCATCAAAATTTTTTATAAAAACTTTACAGCAAAACCAAAACTTGCAAACGATAAACTTGTTACAAACTGCAAACGATTTTTAAACGAAAAACAAATCATTAAGTCTGTGCTACTACATCATTCCCTCCCCAGTAACAAAGTTACGATACTAATTAAATACATTAAAAGACAAATAAAATTAATAAATATAAATTAAATACTACAATTTGTACAAACTAAAATTTACAAAATATAGTTCCGAAAGTATAGTTCTAAATATAGTCTTTATAACGAGAAGGCGGTTTTATTTCTCTACCTGAACGAGAAAGGTTGAACCGTAAATGCTTAGGCGATGAAGCTTCTTTTTGCAAATTTTGTGTCTGCGATGTCACTGGAGGAGTCTCTGCAAATTGTTGAACATTCTCGGTTGGATGTGTTGAATAGTTATTTTCATTGACTGGTAATAAGTAAGCAGGTTTTAATCGATCTAATGACACATTGACATTTTTGCCTTTTACTTCAATCGTGAAATATTTTTCATTTCGAGCAATTACAGGAAACGGTCCTTCATAAGGTGGTTCTAGGGGCTTTTTAACCCTATCAATGCGTATAAAAATGTGAGAGCAAGTTTTCAGATCTTTATGGACAAAAATTGGTTTGTACACATTGGTTCTTGCTATTCTTGGTCTTATTACTTCCATAAATTTCTGTAAATCTTTTGCAAAGGTTTCCGATGTTATGTCAGTACTTGGTTCGCAAAAGAATTCTCCAGGAAGTCGTAGGCTTTGACCGTAGACCATTTGAGCTATTGTGAATTTCGAATCTTCTTGAATAGCGGTTCGTAATCCTAGAAGTACTGTTGGTAATGTGTCTACCCATGAGAGGTTGTTATGAGCTTTTAATGCTGCCTTAAGAGTTCTGTGCAATCTTTCTACTTTACCATTGCAGGAAGGATGGTACGCAGTAGTATGTTGAAGTTTAATTCCACATATTTTAGATAAAACTTGTAATGTCTCACATTTAAATTGTGTACCTCGATCTGTAATAAGTCGAGATGGTGTTCCAAAACGAGCAATCCAGTTGCTATAAAAACTTCTTGCGACTGTATCAGCTGAAATATTGTCTAAAGGAATTACTTCCATCCAGTTGGAAAATCTGTCAATACAAGTTAAGCAATAAATTTTTCCTTTAGAGGGAGGAAGAGGTCCAATCAGATCTATGTGAACTACAGAAAATCTTTCTGATGGAATTTCGTATTCACCCAACTTTGTTTTTGTATGCCTATTGATTTTAGATTTTTGGCAAGAAATACAAGCTCGAGTCCATAGTTGAACGTCTTTTCTAATGTTCGGCCAAATAAATTTTGAAGTCATCATTTTAACAGTTGATTTTATTCCTGGATGTGATAATCCATGAATATGTTGGAAGATTTGTTGACGAAAAGATTGAGGAATATATGGTCGAATATTTTTGGTTGAAGTATCGCACCACAAAGATTTTCCAGAAGGTAATGGATATTGTTTAAAATTACATGAAGAATTCGTACGCAAATTTTGTAATTCTGTATCTTGATCTTGCAAATCAGCTATTTTGTCATAATTTATTAATGAAACTTCATTCATTCTGGATAGAGTATCGGCTATTATATTGCTTTCTCCTTTAATATATTTAATATTAGTTGTAAATTGAGAAATGTATTGAAGTTGGCGGCATTGGCGGGGTGCGGCTTTGTCAAGTTTTTGATGGAAAGCAAATATAAGAGGTTTGTGATCTGTATAAATAACAAACGTTCTGCCTTCTAAATAGTGTTTGAAATGTTTGATTGAAAGATAAATGCCTAATAATTCTCTATCATAAGTGCTGTATTTTTGTTGAGTTAAACTTAACTTTTTTGAGTAAAATGCTATTGGCTTCCAAGTTGAATTTTCAAATTGTTGTAATACTGACCCTATTGCCATATCTGATGCATCTGTAAATAAAGACAGAGGTAAATCAGAATTGGGAAATGACAACAGGATAGTGTTTGCAAACTCTGCTTTGCATTTTTCAAACTGTTTTTCAGCGTCTTCTGTCCATGAAATCTTACTTTTATCATTCTTTTTTGCTCCTTTTAGAAATTCGTGAAGCAGTGCTTGGTTCTTCGCTGCGTCTTTTAAATAACGACGATAAAAATTAATGAGTCCTAGGAAATTCCTCAATTGACGAATTGTTTTCTGGTCGTTTATAATTTAGGATAACTTGTACTTTCTCTGGCAATGGACGAGAACCTTCAGGAGTAATTAAGTAGCCTAAAAATTCGACTTGGGAAACAGCAAAAACAGATTTAGAAATGTTAATTCTTAAACCATATTCATTTAATCTCTCTAATACTAAATTAAGGTGATTTTCATGTTCTTCCTCAGATTTAGAAGCTATGAGAATATCGTCTAAGTAAGGAAAAACAAAATTTAATCCTTGAAAAACTTGGTGGATAAATCTTTGAAATGTTGATGGGGCATTTTTTAAACCAAAACTCATTACATTAAATTCAAATAAACCAAAAGGTGTAATTATAGCAGTTTTACATTTGTCTTTTTCAGCTATGGGAATTTGGAAATACGCTTTTTGCAAATCTATTTTTGAGTAAACGTTTGTATCCTTCAATATGTGATGAAAATCCTCGATTCGTGGTATTGGATAGCGATCGGGTAGAGTCTGAGCATTTAAACGGCGATAATCTCCACATGGTCTAATTGAACCATCCTTTTTTGTAACTAGATGCAAAGGACTTGACCATTGGGATTTTGACATTCTTATAATATTGTTATCGAGCATGAATTTAAACTCTTCTTTGGCTATGGCTAGACGCTTAGGATCAAGTTGGCGAGCTTTGGAATAAACAGGTTGGCCAGTAGTCTCTATAAAATGTTCAACATCATGTTTTATTTTTGAAGGAAAAAAATTAGGCTTACAAGTTTCAGGATACTTTGAAAGAAGATTTGTAATTTTTAGAGTTTTGTTTAATGTACTGACGTTGTTACTATTTGAAATAGCGGTAATGTCACCCTGGATACTGAGTTGAGTTACCCTATCAATTAATCTTTTGTTTTTTATATCAATAAGTAAATTATATTTATGAAGAAAGTCAGCTCCTATTATACCTTTGTTTACTTCGGCAACTATAAATGGAAATTGAAATTCTCGACGTAATCCCAAATCCAGGCTTAAAATTTGTACACCATACGTTGAGATTTCAGAGCCATTAGCTGCAAACAGTTTGAGTTCATTCTTTTGTTTGTTTTTGGAGGTAGCTGGAATTATGCTCACATCGGCACCACTGTCGACGAGGAAGTGCAAATTTGATCTTCGATCATGAACGAATAAACGAAATTTGCGACAATCCTTGAAATCTGTAGTAGAGTTTGTCGCCAAGTCCACTACAGGTTTGAGTTTTCCTGATTATCTTGCGTTTTCTTTGTCCAACTACAAGGAGATTTACATTTTTCGGGGAAACATCTGGATCCAAATCGAAAATGGTAGTAGCATAATTTTCCATTGGGATCGAATTTTACACGTCGACCACTTCGAGATCGAGACCGATGACGAAAATTAGCATTCCTTATTTTTGTTCTAGCACCAGCACGCATATTTAATTCAGCCATTTGTTGTTCTAAATGTTTAATTCTATCAATTAATTCACTACTATAATTTTGAGTAGTAGTACTTGCGCTGCATATCTCTTGTTTAGAACTCATATCGTTGATTTTATCAGCCATAACAGCTAAACTATCAATATTTTCATTACTGACAACTAAAATATTTTTTATAGCTTCCGGTAATTTTCCTAGCCAAAGTGTTTTAATTAATTTTTCGGAAACATCAGAAGTGGCTATTGACTTCAATTTTTGCAACAGTTGGCTGGGTTTCATGTCGCCAAGTTCTATTCCAGTGATTAATTTTTGAATTCTTACACTTTCACTTTCCTTAAATAAATTTAAGAGTCTAAATTTTGAATCAGAATATTTAGTTTTACTGGTACTGCTAACTATGTCCCATACATTCTCGACATATTTTGGATCAAGTTGTGAAATTAAATAATTAAACTTCGTTTCCTCAGCTGTTATTCCGCTGATTTTGAATTGAGCTTCCACTTGGAAAAACCATATTTCGGGTTTATCAACCCAAAAAGGTGGTATTTTAACACTCACCTTGCAAAATTCCTTGTCATCGTTGCTGACTTCACTGCTAACATCTGTATTTTCCGGTATAGAATCCTGCATTTTTGTCTTCTTATGACTTTCCGGGTCACCAAAAATATCGCGTACTGGTACGATATTAAATTAATTTTAAGCTTAGTTGAGCTATATTTATATTCTTATTCATTAATCAGGCATAATAATTCAATTAAAAGAAACGAAACATTTTCCAGTCTGCTTAGAACAACCTTTTATTCCATCAAAATTTTTTATAAAAACTTTACAGCAAAACCAAAACTTGCAAACGATAAACTTGTTACAAACTGCAAACGATTTTTAAACGAAAAACAAATCATTAAGTCTGTGCTACTACAAATTCATAAAGATAGTTAATATTTCAGTGTTGAATATTGGTGCAGATTGAATTTAATTTGGATTTTTTGTATTAATAACAAAAGATATTGCTCAGGTTAATGTTCTTTTTTTGTGTTGCTTATTATTTAATTTTCCATCGATGATTCTTTTTAATAGAAATATTATGTATCTGAAATATTTGTATAATTAAGAAGTATTATTTTATTCCTTCAAATTTATTGATACTTCCGGTTTCAAATCGAAATAATATAGTTTAGTTGATTAATCAGATGTATGCATATTATGTCATTCTAATGAGCCATTCTCGCAGTAATTGAGTTTTACCATTAATTTTAAGTTTGGCCTGAAAAGAATAAAAAATGGCATATCTTGCTAGAGGTAAAAAATGCGACCTTTTGGTTTTGGCCGCAGAATTAGGCATCGAGTTGGAACCCGACGCCACAGTAATAAAAATTAAAGATGTTATAACCGGATGTACTTCATATGACGAAGAATTCACAAAAACATTGTTGGATACAATCATTAGCACCAGAAAAGAATCCGAAGTAAAAGAAAAGGAAGCAGAAACCGAAAGACGGCAAATGGAATTTGAATTAGAGAAACTAAAGTTACAAAATTTAAATCATGCTTCGAAAACAGGAACCGTTCTTGCCGATAGTGATACGGATGTATCTAAATTTGAAATTAAAGGGTTAATCCCTCAGTTTGACCCGAAGGTAGATGACATTAGTACGTTTTTAAACCTTTTCGAGAGACAACTGTCATTTTTGAAAATACCAGAATCAAAATGGGTGGTATATCTGATCGGGCTTTTACCTATTGAAATTTCAAAATTAATTGCTATAGAATCGGATTCTCCGGATAAACCACCGGAATATGGGGAAATAAAAAAAAATTTTATTACGTCGATTCAAGATGAGTGCAGAGAAATTCCGACAATTTTTCGTGCCAACACAGAAAAAATCCAGACTCCACGTGGAGAGATTATTTCTATGATTTGAGAAAATTTTTTGAAGGTTGGCTCAGTGAGCTTAATATCACTACATTTGATCAGTTAAAAGATCTAATAATTTCTGATCAAATCAAAAAGAAGTGTCCTCCGGATTACAAAGATCATTTTTTAGATCACTGGAGTGAATTGAGCGATCCAGTTGCTTTAGTTGATAAGCTAGATGCTTATGAAGAAAGTAGAAACTTAAAAGGTAGAAACACGAACCATGAACAACATAGAATGGAAAATTCTAAGCCGAGTAACAATTTAAGAAATTTTAAGAATAGTGTTAATTATAAATACTCAACGAATAGAACTGTTAATAAAATTAACGAAAGACCTATTAGCTGCTATGGCTGTGGGAAACCTGGTTTCATAAAGGCAAAATGCCCTACGTGTTCCCCAAACATTAAAGTTGATTCCGCCCAGGTTAGTTGCTTGAAATTTCAAACGTGTGCGATACAAGAACCCAAGGCAATGTTAATGAAGATTAAAATAAATGGTATGTGGGGTTTAGCATGTGCTGACACTGGAGCCAGCCACACTGTTGCTGGAGAAACCCTGTATAACCTCCTCCGAGAACAAGGGGTAATTTTTCGTAAAGTGAATTTAAATATAACACTCGCGGACGGAGTGCCGAAATTCTCTGAAGTTTATAATACCGAAATAGACATTGAATTGTTAGGGGAAAAGAATTCCTACTACACTATTTGTATTACCTACAGCTAAGGACAATCGAACTCTCCTTGGTACTGATTTTTTATCCAAAGCTGGTGTTAGCTTGGATACTCAGAACAGGAAATGGTATTTCAACAGTAATCCTAGAAAAAAAATTCAATTTTGAGAAAGATACATTTATACCAGCTTGTGTGCCACATAAAAACTCTTTCGAATCCTCAGGTAATTCGCAAAACATTAGCACTATACCATCCGATAAAATTATTGTGTCTCCTGAGCTGAACATTTGCGTTTTGAAAGAAACTGAAGGCAGTCACTTATCTGCCGAGGAAAGGTTACAATTATGTAAACTGTTAGAAATGTTTACGGATATCTTTCAGCCAGGGGAAGAGCCTACACCTAGAATTAAACATTATATAGACACTGGTAATAATCTCCCTGTAGCTATGCCACCATATCGCATGTCTCCATTAAAGAAGGACATTCTTAAGAAAGAGTTAGAGAATCTTTTGGCCAATGGCACAATTGAAGAATGTGAGTCACCGTATGCCTCACCAGTGGTGCTAGTTCCAAAACCTAATGGTCAATTTCGCCTTTGTGTGGACTACAGAAAGTTGAATTCCACTATAAAAACGGATAAATACCCTCTGCCTAGAATGGATGATTTGCTGCATGAAGCTAAACATACTCCTTACATGTCAACCATAGATTTAAGATCCGGATATCACCAAATCGAGGTAAATCCCACTGATCGAGATAAAACAGCTTTCGTGTGCCCTTTTGGTACTTACAGATATTGCCGCATGCCTTTTGGGCTTAAAAATGCTCCGGCGACATTTCAAAGACTAATCGATAACTTCAGAAACTCCCTGAATGATGTTTTGGTTCTGTCGTACTTAGATGACATAATAATTTTATCTGAAACTTTCGAGAAGCATATTGATGATTTAGGAAAAGTATTATCAAAATTGCGTGAGTTTAAATTACATGCTAACAGAGAGAAGTGTAATTTCGCCTGTAACCGAGTGAAATACTTGGGACACTACATTACCAATTCTGGTCTTGAAGTTGACCCAGATAAGGTTGCCGCCATTCAAAATTTACCATCTCCAGGAATTTAAAGCAAGTCCAATCCTTTTTGCAAACTTGCTCGTGGTATAGAAGATTTGTACCGAACTTTTCTGACATAGCAAGGCCCTTAAGTAATCTCACGAAGAAAAATAGCCCTTGGAAATGGGGAAAAGAAGAGGAAAACGCATTTAAAACCCTAAAACATCATCTGATTAGTCCTCCTGTTCTACGACAAAATGACCCAAATAAGCCATACATCTTGCGAACCGATGCTAGCAACTACGCGCTTGGAGCAGTGCTGTTGCAAGGTGAGGGAGCTGAGGAGCACCCTATTGAATATGCGAGCAGACTATTAAACGATGCAGAACGGAACTATACAACCACAGAACGAGAAGCGTTGGCAGTGGTTTGGGGCCCTAAATAAATTTCGGGGATACATCGAGGGACAAGATATAACAGTGACATCAGATCATCAACCTCTTCGTTGGCTAATGAGTTTAAAATCTCCAACTGGAAGACTTGCTCGTTGGGCTTTGCAAGTCCAGTCGTTTGCCCCAAAGATGGAATACATACCTGGAAGAGCCAACGTTGTGGCAGATCTCTTGTCAAGACCTTTCTGCCAACACGCTGAAGAATATTGCCAATTCTGCAAAATTGCCATTGATATGCCAACACGAAGTCCCAGAGAATTACGAGAAGAACAACTTAAGGACGCAGACCTTAAAAAGATCATTGAATCATTTGAGAGTCCTGCTAAAGATGAAAATTTTACAAATTGGCTAAATCGGGGATATTTGTTGAATCAAGGAGTTTTATACCGATATTCACCAGAAGCAGAGACAGAAGAAGCCCAGTTAGTAGTGCCAAAGCATGAATGTGAAAGAATACTGAAAGAATATCATGATGCCCCAATGGCGGGACATTATGGTGTAGAAGGAACACTTAGTAAGATAGCGAAGCGGTACTACTGGACTGGCATGCGTAGATACATTACAGAGTACATAAAGAATTGTGAAGATTGTTGCCGATTTAAAGCTAGTAATCAGAAACCTTCAGGTTTGCTACAAACACCTGTATATAACCAACGTTTTGAATCAATTTCAATTGACTTATTTGGACCATTACCCAAGAGTCCTGATGGTAAAAAATGGATATTTATAGTAGAAGACTGCGCTACTAGATGGACTGAACTTTTCGCATTAGAACATGCTACAGCTAGGGAATGTGCTATCACCCTGATAGAAGAAGTTTATTTACGTTATGGATTCCCAAGAAGAATAATAAGTGACAATGGAAGTCAGTTTGTTAGTTCAGTGATGCAGCAAGTTTGTTATCTTCTTAATATAGATCAGGTGTTAACCCCGGTATATCACCCACGGGCAAACCCGGTGGAGAGGAAGAACCGAGACTTAAAACCAAGATTGGCAATCCTTGTCAAAGGTAACCACACTATTTGGAGTGAGAAACTCCCAACCATACGTTTTGCCCTGAACACAGCAAGATGCGACACAACAGGTGAAACAGCAGCATTTCTTATGTTCGGAAGGGAACTTCGAACAACAGACGATGTTACTCGCGACCTTCGCGCTATTATCTCAAATGACAACTTCGTGCCCGAGATAACGCCCTATTTGAAACGTTTGGAAAATTATATGAATCAGTTGAAATCTGATATAGAATTGAAACAGGATAAAAATAAATTTTATGCTGATAAACATATCAGAAAAACGCCTCAATTCAAAACAGGTGATAAAGTGTGGGTAACTCTCCACCCCAAAAGTCAAACCAAATCCGAAAGAACAGCTAAATTTATGCCACGACGCGATGGCCCATATGTTATTTATAAAGTACAATCTCCTACATCTTATTTGATTGCTACCCAAAATAATCCTTTTACTCCCATAGGAAAATACCACTCATCATGCCTCCAACCTTATAGAGGGCAAGGGATGAGCAACCCAATGTTGCCCCTGAAAAGAAGAGGTCGACCAGTTGCTGAAAGTAATCAACAGCAAGACTCTACCCCAGTCAGAAGATCACCTAGACTTCACCCATCGACATGAGGACATTAGTCGATGGTTGAGGGGAAGGATGTAGCAGCGCGCAACGGCCATCTGCGCGCGCACACTTTTGTTTTAGCCTAAAAGGACAGACTGTTAGAGAGTTCGTTGTGGTGTGTTGGTGTGTGCGAGGGCCTCCTGCTCTCTGCATTTTTGATAATGTTAAATATTAAGTAAAACTTGTAAATATGTGTAAATATCTTAATAATTAAACGTAATTTGTTAAATGTAGATACATTTTTTTATCTCTGTTGGATGTATAGTGTTACACATTCCAATGACAGAAATTCATGCTACTGACGCACGGAAGAATTGTCAAATTCAACAATTATGCAAAAGAAACAGATGTAGAACCATTGTGCTAAATGTAATAGAAATGTTTGCGGAAAATGTGCTTCAAAAACAGATTTTATATGCAAAAAATGTTTTCAATGATTTTTTTTATAATAAACATTTTATTTAAATTAATTTGGAACTATTTTCTTTGCAAAAAACTTCAATTTTCTTGTATGAATCAAATTGGCTCACTTCAGTAAAAATAGGTAAATGATCAACATACTTAAATCTAGTGTTAATTTATAAAAAAAAAAAAAAAAAAAAAATGTGATAGAAAAGTTGGTATCGGATTGCATTGAGATGCTTGAGGCATTCTCTGTGAATGGCACTTTATGTACGTAGAAATGAAATAAATGCTGTTACGAAAAAGATAAATTCTCCGTATATGGAAGATTAACGTTAGCTAGCAAAATATTTGCAGGAAACAAATTTCATCTTTAATTGACTATCGTAACCAGAAATTTATGATGCTACAAAGCATATGAATAGATAATACGGTGCCACAAATACTTTAACCCTCAGTTATAATAAGGAAAATTTGTCTCACATGTTTAAATAATATCATTGGTGGAAAAAGGGCCTTCGGCCTTAGGTGCCCCCAAATCAACAATTCCACAGTTCCAGAATACTCTATATCCATATTCTCGTGCCGAACGATGGTCGAATGGTTAGGGTGCTGGCCTTCGGAACCGGAGTTCGTGGGTTCGAATCCCACTGTAGCATGGACGTTTGTAGCCGTTCGGAATCGGCTTTAAGCAGTTGGTCCCGGTCTCATTAGCCCTAGTGTTGCAAAAAGTAGACCGTAGCGCTGCAAACCAAAATCCATATTCTCGTTGAAAGCACTGTTGAGAAGTTTTTGGCACATGGGCCGAGTACTCCGATCGTACTTACTAATGCATCTTGGGTTAAGGATGCTCTTAAGCTTCTTTAAATTATTCGAGATACTCTATTGCTAACAAAACCATAAAAAATTTACCTCCAAATTTAATTAGTTACTTAACTTCTATCATTAACAGTACCCAAAAACTTACACTTCTCAGACTCCAAGAAGACTGCGGTTGTATGCCCAATCCCTAAACACCCAGCTAATCTCACTTTTGCAGAAAATTATTAGCCAATCAGATTACTCAGTTGTCTCGTCAAACATGCTAAACGTATAAAAGACTTGAATACTTTCTCTCTTGTAATAATATTCTCACTCCAGAGCAATTTGACTTTCGAAGCTTTCACAACACCAATCACCAGTTGCTCCGAGTCGTTGAGTTCTGGCGATGGCCTTCAGACTTGGACTCCAACTAGTCCTGTTTTATGTATTTATTTCCCTTTATCGTGGTCAATTTCATGCTCATGTTAGAAATCCTACGATTAGAGACTTGGTCCAGGTTATTTTGTTGACCTTTCATCTTAAAGGTCCGGAATATTGCATATAAAAACTTCGAATTCAGATCTTTAATTTCAAAACTAATAAAATTTCCTTATATACATATAAACATTTTGATGGTATGTTTGGAAACTTACCATAATTTTGTTTACCAGTAGTACAAATACTAACCTGCACATGACTTTAACCACTAGCAAAGCGATGTTTTCAAACAAATATATATTCATTCCCTGACTCCTTTCTGTGTATGTACCAAAGTACTTAAATGTACATACTTCTGGCTAAGCAGTGGAATGTTGTTTACCTCGACCATAGTTATCTGGTACGATTTACTCAGTTAACTGATAAAGGTCAGACAGAGTCGTGAACCGCAAAAGCCAGGAGACTCCACCCACGAATAACAAGTGTTCGGATATGTTTGTTCCTTTTACACCTTTGACTTGACGTATTTAAAGAAAAACCCAAGAGGTCTATGGAACTAAGCATTTAACAAAGTCTATCGAAATACTTTAAAGGGAACACGATATCTCAAAAACAATTTTATTATTACAGTAAACATTGTAATTGTTTTGTAATTTAGAATCCAGTTTAAAGCAGGAAAGTAAAGTTTTATTAAACTTTTTGTTTAATTAAAATTTACATTTTCAAAACTTTTTTTAAAATGTCTTTCTAAATCCTTCTAACTTTTCAAAATAATTAGCATTTTAACTCTAAAATATATTTTACAAAGTATTCTAAACAACACAGGGCATTAATACTGAAATATCTTAAAAATTATATATTTTATAAAAAAAATTTAACATGTGACTTATGCAAGAAAAGCCTTAGCATTTTATTGCATAGAATTCGATAGATTTGATTTGATTTTCAGCACTGCGGTTTACTGTTTTTCTACACAAAGGCTTTTGACACCAGGACCTACAGTTTAAAACCTATTTTGAAAGGCTACGAACATCCATGGCATTAGAGCGATTTAAACACTTGAACTCCGGTACCGAAGAGCAGCTGGCTACCTATTTGGCCATCTTTCAGCTAGAATTCGATAGAACCCAAACACTGAAAAAAAGTCATTTAAATTGGTATAAAATAAGCCCCTATATATAAAATACCACTCGAAAACATTTTATAAGTATTGGAGATACAGATTTCAAATTTTGTATACATGTGTTAGAAGAGGAATTAGGGACAGTAAAAACCTCTCGATATTTTAATCTTATGTGGGGTACCGTGCCCCATTAACTGTACCAACAAATTCTAACAGTATCCTACCATTCTCTTTGGAAAAAGTTTATTCCCTCCAGTGTCACCGTTAAACTTCTTATTATCAAAGTAATTATAAGGTGTACCCAAATGAAATGAGACCTTATCTGTAGAGGTGTAATATTACATACCAATGAGTTAGGTTGTTAGCCTGTAGGTGGCGTTGTGATATTCCCATTTACACAACGAAAAGGCAAAACGATATTCTCATTTCTGGAGAGTTGTTTCGGCAATTCGTTACATGATAGATTCCTTCAGATCGGTTTAAAGAGCAATTATCCAATTTCTTCGTGCAGAAAATGAACATGCTTCCCAAATTTATCGTAGGGAGAAAGTAGTGCAGAGCCCCAATATCTCCCCACCTCGTTTACCTGTGCCATAAAGAACACAAATGGAGGGTAAATCCGTCAATCGTACTCCCCTTTCAAGATTTATCCCTAGCTAGGGAAAAAATTGAAGTGTAGTAAAATTCTACCTTACTACCAGGTTAATGGCAGAGTTTAAACTCCTTTCTCATGATCCTTTGCGTTGGCAGGTGCTAGATTTTAAAAACGCCAAATCCGCTGATGTAAAAAGTACAGTAATAAAAAATGCAATTGAAAAATTTTCATAATTGCAATTAATAATGACAGGCTAACGGATAGAATTAATTCCTTCATTATCCTTTTTTCTCTTCTTCTAAAATTTCCATCCTCATTTAATGAATTTTTCAAATGATTCATTAAAATAGTAAAAAAAAAACGTAGATGTTGCATTTTGTATTAAGTAAACGAAAACGCAATACACGGAATTTTCGGATTGAACTCCCGTAAAGTTTTTCCGACCCTCCAAATAAAATCCGTTTTACCCGGTAAAATGAAGGGAAGTTTATTAGTACGTGTAAACGGGGCTCCCATGTGACTTCCCAATTTTCGTGCCTTTAGAAAATATCTGAAAAATCAGAGTTTCCCCTGAGACGGGGAAGTGCAGGACATCATAGAAAATTGGTCCGTCAGCAACCCAAGAATTTCAGGACTGAAGCCATGCAGTTCCTTCATACGCGCTAGGAATAGTGTACCAGTGTCAATGGCGATTATTTATAACTGTTCCATTCCACATGAACTGTAGTTATAATATTGTAATTAAAATTTCTCTTTATATATATATATATATATATATATATATATATATATATATATATATATATTATATATATATATATATATATATATATATATATATATATATATATATATATATGTATATATATATATATATATATATATATATATATATATATATATATATATATATATATATGTATATATATATATATATATGTATATGTATATATGTATATATATATATATATATATATATATATATATATATATATATATATATATATATATATATATAACTATAGCCTCCTTTTCATTCGGACATATCTTATAGACAGCTAAAATTTAATTTCAAAGAAGGGCATTTACCGACAGCGTTTCAAGTAATGTTTACCAACGGCTTTAGCTCACCATTTGAAATCTCTCACTCACTACTGCTGCAAGTGCTTTTATTGAGTTACCCTTGTTTATTCAAATTCGAACAACCGAGAGATACGTGCGTCACCGAAACAAGAGAGGTATAGGTGAGAACACAAATAAATAATACATAACCTGTAGTTAGGTAACCATTTATTCACATGCATACAATCAGATCAGTTAACTTATCTGACCTCCTTGCAAACTATTAGATATTTCAACGGAAATTACCGAGGTAGCATTAAAATTTATATGTATACCGAATGGTTATAAATAAACTTTCCCTGTAAACGGCCTCCTACAGTACAAACAGGTGGATAGAATGCAGTGAAGTTTTGTATATGGGCTATACACGAGATGTGCTAACGGAATTAAAAAAAAAAAAAAAAAAAAGTTCCAAAATGCCCACTAGAGGGCACAAATTTGCATAAACATGAAATTTAATACAACAAACGACCAAAACGGAATACAGAAATAATATTACATTTTTTGACTAGTTTCTGATCACCTTGTCATCGAACCTCATTAAATAACTGTAAGGGAGAAATAAAAACAGTTCAGTTTGCAGAAACAAGAACAGATTAGGACGAAATTGCGCAAGAGGAGCAGTTGTTAATCATGTCCAGGACGATGTAGAGAAATGTGCTCCACATGATCGACCATTTTCACCTGCAAAATTAAAAGTCGATGGACAGTGTGTTCAAGAGCAGATCATAACTGATCAGTTGTGAGGCTTTGCACGTGGAGCGTTATGGAGTTTTTTAAGTCATTCAACGTCACACCTCCCCGATATATATATATATACCAGACTTTTTAAAGAGCTCCAGCTACATAACTATAAATCGCATGAAGTTAGAG
Organism: Pardosa pseudoannulata; assembly: GCA_032207245.1. Classification (NCBI taxonomy): domain Eukaryota; kingdom Metazoa; phylum Arthropoda; class Arachnida; order Araneae; family Lycosidae; genus Pardosa; species Pardosa pseudoannulata. The sequence goes on along the minus strand of CM063510.1, from coordinate 44,927,748 downwards.
CCGGCGAACTTGGTGGCCATGGATTAGGAAAGGAGCGACTAATAACAGGTTTCTCTGTGAAATGTTGAAGCAATAGGGCCTTCACGAACCCAGGGATATGTGGGGGACTCACCATCCTGCATGAAAATGGTTAATGTGAGGAACCGCCTTTCTGTAGGTGCAGTACAACAAACGTCTGCAGCATGTCATGGTACGACGACCCGTAACGGAACATGTGGCGGGCCCACGTTCACCAGTTTCTCACCACGGGGCTCAAGGAGACATGTCGCCTTAAATCCACACCAGACAGTGACCTTTGGAGACTGTAGAGGAATTTCAGTATGGATCATCCGGCAATTCTCAATGTTGATTGTCCCATTGAGGTAGAAATGAACTCGTCGCTCCACAGAATATTCCAAGGCCATGTCAGATCAAGAGTACTTCTGTTGAGAAAACTGACTGCGAATGAGAGACGTCGTGGCTTGTCTCTATCAAGAAGCTCCTGGGTATGGAGGATCTTGTATAGAAAGTAGTGCATTATGTTTCTGAGTACTTTTTCGGATGGTGTTATAAGAATAGCTTGCCTGTCTAGAAACTGCACGCACTCTACTGCCCCCAAACTCTGATGTCTGTGACTGTGCGTCAACAGCTGTCTTGGCAGCATCAACAAGTACTGGTGTGACACGTTTACGGCCTCTTCCAGGTTGAACTCCTAATTTCCCCGTCTCTTCAAATCTCTTAATCATGGCCCGGATACCTTTAATAGACATTGGTATAGGTCGTAGGTTCTTTCTAGGACGAAATTCATGAACTGTAGCAGAAGCATTTCCCTTGTTTTTGCAAAACAGCTTCACCAATAACGCACGTTCAACTAAAGTAACCGTTATCAGTACAGCAGGAAACATCGACGTCTACAAAACCCCTAACCTGTTTCGCATAAATCTTTCTCTTCTTCCCAAACATGCAAATCTCGACATTTTTCTCCTACAACTGACATATTTTCCCGGTTTTGCATTTTATTACTCATAATTCTAGTTCTTGATTGTTAGTATTATTTCTGTATTCCCTTTTGGCCCTTTATTGTGTTAAATTTCATGTTTTACCCGAAAAGGCGTCCTCTGGTGAAAATTTTATTACTAATATATTTTTTCCGAAATTCAGTGAGCGAATCTCGTGCACAGCCCATATACACAGTTTCGTTCATCCGTTTGCGCTGAAGGATGCCGTATGATGGAAGTTTAATTATAATTATCCGGTATATATATTATATATACATACATATGTATATATATATTGTCACGTTGATATTAGAGAAACAAACAAGGCACACAAATAGCGGGAACGCAAAGCTATTTATTTAGCACACCACAGTAGGATAACAAACTGAGAATTAAATTCAAACTGAGCTACTCGCTCTTTTATACCAACGTACAATTTTCTGGAAAACTATATCAGTAATTTTAAGACTATTCTAGTCCTTTCTAGATATACTGGAAATTAAATTAAATTAGCTTCAGCATCCCTGCCAGTTTTAGATCCGGGGCCTCTCGAATCGCAGTCTGATGCCATGACCACTCGGCCACAAAGACTTCAAACACAAAAGTTATAAGCATCAATATATATACATATATATTTATACACACACACACATATATATATTCCCACACACATACACATATATACATATATATATATACATATATATATATATATACATATACATATATATATATACATATATATATACATATATATATACATACATATATATACATACATATATATATACATAAATATATATATATATACATATATATATATATATATATATATACATATATATATATATATATATATATATATATATATATATATATATATATATATATATATATATATATATATATATATATATATATATATATATATATATATATATATATATATATATATATATATATATATAAACAAGGTAAAAACTATTGTATCGTGCAAAACCTTCAAATCCAAATTACATTACCATAGCGTCCATCTTTAGTTACAAAAATACTATCTATAACGATAAATCTGCATGCAATATTTTCTTTAGATACGTGAATTTACGTATTTGTTCGATATATATTGAACCTGCCTATAATGGTAATCATTTTTTTAGGTTTGGAGTGCTATGGTCTACTTTTTGCAACCCGAGGGCTAATGAGACCGGGACCTACTGCTTAAAGTCGATTCCGAATGGCTACGAACATCCATGCCACAGTGGGATTCGAACCCACGAACTCCCGTACCGAAGGCCAGCACCCTAACCAATCGGCCATCGTTCGGATAATCATTTTTTAGATGCTTATGTCTGTAACGAAAATTTAATTTCTGTAGAAAACTGGTAATACATATATTGTAATTTTTTTTTCAATTGAAAGAATGACAATGTATGGTCCCAAAATCTTTGGATGGGCTTAAGCAAATATATATTTAAGTTTCATTAGCGTCAATAAATAAACAAAATTAATATATGATTTTCTATAACTATATTACGAAATAAAATCATCCTTACATTTACCTTTTATTTATTATTGCTAATAAAAATTGTAACTAAAATGTCCCCCACCCACCCTCTGTCGAATCGCAGCAAAAATGCTAGCAGTGTCTGTGCGATTCGAAAAGTTAATTATAATACCAAATTATTATAAGTGAATTATTATATCCGTTGTGCTTCACCTGTACGAAATAAATTTATCAACCAAGATATTACATCTTCAAATTAAGTGTACAGCCTCTGCCCAATAACGGGAATGTTGCCCCTTACCTTAAATATATTTCATGTTTATTCTGATTGTAGAAAACTGGAAAACTCCATGAATTTAAAATACCCATTATTGTTTATTAGTCAGCAATTGTGTTACTTATATCTAACTTTCAAAAGTATTTAAACAAAGTTAAATTAGATCTCAATATACAACTTTTTACGTGCCCACTACTTTTAATGCACAAGATATTTGAATAAACACATTGGGAGCAATTTCACCATGTTAAAAACCATGCTGAAATAAAACAATATCACTCATGTACTGTCATCTATCGTTGCAATGTTATCGTTGCAATACTACCGTTGCAATCTATCGTACAACGTTAATATTCGTCATACTGTAATATCATTTTATAGGATGAGCAGAAGAGGTTTGAATATTAGCATCCACCGTTTATGGATATTAAAGAATCCCTGTCCGAAATTTGATAACTCTAGGACAAATAGTGTGAATTTGTATAAAAAAACACATATAAGGTTTCGATATTACACACAAAATTTGAGATTATTATAACATGAATTCAATATTAGATGGCACAAAACTTGAGTTTAATATTACGGTTTTGATATAACACGATTTTAAAAAATTAAATAACATTTTCATTCAATAAGAGGAATTCTAAACTTTATCCTACAAAAAATCTTGGATTTTTTTTCTATACAATAAAATTTAGAATTTTTGATGGTATGTGTTTCGTTCTTTGTAAATAAAGTTTACAAATTTTTTTCTTCTTTTTTTAATTTTAACTTTCTTTTTAAGTAAATGGCGAAAAGTGAAAGAAAAATACATTGAGAATAATAACTTTCTTTTGTAAGTTTATAAATGCATAATAATTTTAATTTAAGATATGTAAAAAATTAAGTTGTAACGTTCATAGTGAACCTAATTTTAAATCCTAAATTTAGATGTCTGACAAAAGCAAGAAGCAAAAATTTAAACAATAATTTATTTCACCCGACGAAAACGCTGGAATTTTAGATCGTAGAAAAAGTGGAGAAAGGCCAACATCCATTGCAAGATCATTAAATTTAAGTTAAACTATTATTAGAATTACATTAAAAAGGGAAAGAGAAATTTTAAAAAAATGTTGCCGTTGGTTGTTCGCAAGGTGTAAAACGTATATCTACATAAATATCGTAAAAATGTAACATGCTCTTATAATATGGATGAAAGATTGTTTAGATAAAAAAAAAGAATCCCTTTCAGAACAAATATTATGAAACAAAAAGTACTTAGAATTTACACACTTAAAGAAAGATGAACATTCTTCTATAAAACAGCCAAACATCACTTTTAGCAAGTAAAGCGTTGTTTGAAAATTTAAAGAAAAAGTTTTCCTTGTGCGCTATAAAATTTCGCTAAACTAAACTGAACTCATCGGCGCAATAGCCCAACTTGGGGGCCTATAACCTACAATCCCAATTTCCGTTTACTAGACCAAGGGTCATGAGATGTGAAGCGTATGTCCAGGTTAAATGGTCAACCTTAAGCGGAACCCCCAGTGTTTAGTTTCCAAGCATACGTGGTCCTAAGTTTGTCTACCCTTTTAAGGGATGAAAGACTGAGTCATCCCTTTCCAGCTTGAGGATCGAACATCAGACCTGTGTCTTACGATATAAAATTTCAAAGAGAACAAATTTAGCAGATATAGATGCTGTCCAAAAATGTATACTAGAAATTCCCCGAATTATTGACGAGGGAGAATATTTAGCAGATCTAAATTCCAACGCCAATGAGACACCTTTGACTGGAAGAAACTGCCATCTTGAACTTTTATTTCGAAAACTGAGAAGTAAGCACCAGGGTATAAACTTTGCAAAGATCGGTTTACCCTATATATAGCGATCTATCAGGAGATTTTGTAGTAAAACCAGCAATAATAAATCATGCCTTCATTTTTGGTCTGATTTAGAGCGCTGTGGTCTACTGTTTTGCTACACGAGGGCTAATGAGACCGGGACCTACTGCTTATAGTCGATTCTGAACTGCTACGAACATCCATGTCATCAGCTGAATTCGAACCCGCGAACTCCGGTAACGAAGAGCAACGTTCTACCTATTAGCCATCGTTCAGCAAATCGTACCTTGAATCCCAGAGCAATGAAAAACCTAGATCCAATCTACCTGTCTTCTGGTGAGCAAATAAAAAGTGCTTGATGATGCAAAATTTGCTTGAAGACTGGTTTAAAAATTGTTTTATTCCAGAAGTCTAAAAGTTTTTGAAGGAAAAAATGAGCTTTAAAGTTTTATTTCTCACTGATAATACTGATAGCCTCAGTAATCATCCTAACGTAAAAACGTTTAATCATCCTAATGTTAAAATTGTACCTTTATTCTCTAAACTGTTCATCATTGATCCAACCATTAGAACAAGGAATCACTTCAACACTTAAGGCATACTACATACGACTAGCCCAAAAAATTTTGGGAGACTGGAAAACTATAAAAAATGTAACGTTTACTAAAGCTTGGAAAGAGTTTTCTATTTTATATTATGTTTCATATGTAGATTTGGCTTGAAAGTCTACACCTTTGTTACCACTAATGGTTCAGAGAGAAAAGTTTGCCCCATTTGAGGAAGCAGAATATAATAGAGTAATATCGGTTGCTTCAAATTTAGAAGCGAGCGGATTTATAGATATGAACACCGATGATGTTCGGGAACTATTTGAAAAACAGACTTTTAATGAAGACAAACTAGTTGAATAACTAAATATCTCCTCTTCCAATTACACCCATGATTCCGAAAACATTTGTAATATTACATAGGTTGCTTATTTAAATTTAATTGATCTACAAAAAACAATAGCTTTAGCTAAAAAATAGAACTTTTTTTTTGTTGTTGTTGAAAAAGATTCTTTAGTAATACTTAGCAGAAAATTTAAACGAGGGTTGCAAAGTTCTTTGTTCATTATAGAAAAATTCTGAAACAATTGCGATACTGAAACAGACAGGTAATTGCAACTACGTCAGTTAACTTTTGTAATGATGGAGAAATAACCAATCAAGAGGAGTTCCAATCAACTTTGAGAAAAATAAATAGCTGTAAAATTTCTGATGAGAGTGATGATGAAAATTTAACATTGTGAACTTAATAAACCTTTTCTGTTTATTTTATAATAATTATTAAATTTTGAATATATTTTTATTTTTATATTTGATTAAAAACTTGAAGTTAACTTACTTTTCCACTTGAACGTTTGTTTTATTGGAACGAAATCTCAGCTATGATAAAATTTTACACCTTAAGATTTGATTTCGATATAACACAGTTCACATTGCCGTGATTTTATTACTTCAAAGTTTCGTATAACACGGTACATATTACCCTAATTTATGTTATGTACATACAGAATTAATATAACAAATAATAAAATAATAATTTAAATAACATATAATACGTTTTCGATGTAGAACAGTACGAATTAACCGTGCTATACGAGAGATACTTGTTGCCATTGAAATATTCTTTACTGATTACACGGGAGAAATAGCTTATATTTAAAATTGTGAGGGTTTGCATGGCAATGTAACTCAACTGCAGTCATCGTGGCATCAGAAAAACGAAGTCCAGAGTTGTGAAATTTCACATTTATTGATAATCAAAAACATATTTTTCTACCGATTTTCTTTACAGTGCAATAGCTCTGCGTTGAATGCTTTAAGTTTATGCACATTTGTCGCCGATTCAGCCCACAACAAGTGAATCACGGGATTTTTTTCTTGTGAGACTAAGGTGGATTTGCACATTTTGGAAGTAGAGAGTAAATCTTGATCATTTAAACTAGCTCAAAAATACATAAACAGCACTTTAATTACAGCAGAAACAATAACGTTTTCTCAGAACAGCTGAAAAATGTAGCCAGCGGACTGAAAATTATTAGCATTTATTCCCGCTTTTGTTTTGATAGATGGGTAAAAAGAATTTACGTCAAAGAACGATCATTTATCTAATATTTTCCGACTGGAAAATTAAGTAGAAAAAATTAGAAAGGGAAGAAGGAGAAATTTGAATATCTATTTTAGGAATAATAGTTTTGATATGTATACATGTGTGTGTGTAGGTCTTCTAGCGGTGTCGTTAGACAAATTTGATGCTAGACTGAATTAACGAAATAAATACTTACAGAAGGAACAACACAGAAAGTATTCAAACATTTAAAAACAGAAATAATTAATCCACAGCATAATAGCAATAAAGATCCCTTACTCGTTGCTTTTATAAATAGCCGGAGCTCAAGTATAACAGGTCCTTCGCTCGATCAGGGCCCTTTTTCCTCTCCCATGAGGTTCCTTACTCATCGAATTTTTCAAAATGATGTCATCGTTATATTGCAGGGATGCACTGCATCGCAATCCCACCCCCTATTATTATATTCATTATTATTGTTACTGTTATTAAACGAATTTTTAAAGGAATGCTTCTTTCTCCAAAGTCATCTACTTTAGCGAGAATGATCATTTAAACCTTTTCCTTCCGCGGATTTGTTTTTTCTATTCCCTGTATCGAAAAGAAGGTTTTAAACTACCATATCAATTCAACACAAAGTTAATCCTGGGGTGCGGAATTCGAGCCTGGCAGTCGTACTAACCATCTCACTGCATACTCAAAGTCGTTGGTTTTATTTTTTTACTGAGAGTTCTAAAACATAAAAATTTTGAAGTTAAGTTGTATGACAACTGTAGCTTATACAGTTTTCCCATTTATATCAAAAAAAGAAAATAAAAAGTACACATTTAAAAGGCAAATAGTAGCTGTAACTGTAGTTTCATCAAAATACGTCACGATGAAATCCCCATGACAACCAAGTTGTGTTTATTTCAAATACGAGTAAACAATATCGTGTGTAATCGCACAGATTTTTTTTAAGAACTCGCCAATATTAAATTTATTTTGATATGTCCTCAAAAATTTTATATGATATTCCAAATAATGAAAGCAGTGCAATTGTCCATCATCTTGTCAGCCTTTTTATTACTTATTGTAAATCTCGAGATGAAAGGTTATCTCGAAAAACTGCTGAATTGATTGTAATTATTCCGCTCCCCCTTTTTTATGAGATTTTACTCTCATTTCGAAATTTATTGTATAATCTGTATTGTGTTCAATTTTATTTTAGGTTGGAATAATTCTTTTGAATCCGTATTGGCGAGAAAAGTTACAGAGAGAAGCCTCAAAAACTGAAATCCAATCTTTCATGCGGGTAAGCTTAGTGGTTCATGGAATATATGCTCTTACGAATTTTAAAATTAAATTTCCTAACTTAACCCTATAGTAATTTATTCATATGGCAATTAAATTTTCTTAATATCAGAAGAAGTAATAAATAATTTGCATTCATTTAGCTTCACTATTTAATCTACATTTCTCAATGATATTGATATATCATTATAAATATTGTAATTTTTATTTCTATTCTTATTAGCAATTTATTAAATTTTCATCAACTTTTCTTTAATCATATAAGATAAGCATTTAAATTATTTTTTTAAAAAAAGCTGATTATATATTTTAAAACTATTTTTTTTTTATACAGATGCCTTAAGTTCCATATATTTTAAGTTTATTTAAATAAAATGTAACATTCCATTGGTGCAATCAAACATCAGCCAGAGTGCATTTTAAAAGATGTTTTTATTGACCATCTTTCTACAAATATAAAAGAAAATGTCTATATTTTCATACTGATTTTCTTATGAAAATTTTTGATTTATTATAGGGAAATAGTTTAATTATAAAGAGTGCAATTTTTCCTTTTAACTTCACTGAAGTGTTCAGGTAGTATTTTTTTTTTCTTTGATTAATTTTAGAAGATTATTTTGCTTCTTACTCCTGACTTTTGTAATTATAGAATATGTTTTGTGTAATGGCTCAATATATGACTAACTTTTGAAAAGTCCCTTTACATGGAAATAATTTAATTCATATGAAGCTGGCAGTATAAAACATATTATAGAAGCAATTTAATAGGAAATATTTCTAACATTTTTCTATTGTCTAGTTTTATTTTACATGACAAGTTTATAGAGATTATTTTTTAATAGTTAAGTGTTTACTAAATAAAAATAGATTATCAGTTTAATTAGGGAATTTATAGACATGTATATTTATATAGATCTGGATAAAGTATATATCAATATATTTAAGCACTGATATTTTCTTTGTTATAGGACTGTTTCAATTATTTATATGATGAAAGGAATATTTCAAGTACAACTGTTAAGATGCAGTGTCTGTTTTATGGAAAATACTTAACTAGAGGTAAGAATTTAATATTAGAATGACTTCATTAAGGTAAATAGGTTTAACCGACAAGAATGCTTTTAATAGAGGATGAAAAAGGCTTATTCTGGAGAATTTTATCTAGGTAGTTTTCTGTTTGTTTTTCTAAATGAACATATTTTTTTTTATAACTTAATTAAAGTAATTTTTAGTTTTCATAGTTGGAATTGAAATTAAAAATTCACATATAATCTATATATATATATATATATATATATATATATATATATATATATATATATATGTAACTATTCACAACCTAAGTGAATTCTGCATTTTTATCTTCATTCTTTTACTGAATTGTCCCAAATTTATTCTCTCATTTTATCTGAAACAGAATTTTAATTATACTTTTAACAATGCTGTAAAAAGTATGTACATTGTCATATTTTAATATTTATGAAACCAAGAAATAAGCACAAAAATATTTTTTAAATCTACTTATTAATGTTGTTGATGAATTTTAAAATTCTGAATCATTTAAATTTTTATTAGCAGAAAATATCACAAATTGAATACTTTTTTCTTGGTCTTCAGACAGTAAATGTAGTAAAAAGAATTTTTGAAATTATATTTTGGCTGAAGTTTAAAAGCTTTCTTTCATTTTGATTTTTTCAAATAACAATTTTTTAAAGAAAATTTTTGCTTTTCAAACTGATCACCTTTACTTTAAATTTTTTTTCAAAGTTTAGTTAAAATGAATCATTTGACTTTGATTATCTAAATGTTTTAAATTTATTTTTAAGGTATTTACTTTTCATACAAAAATCTAAACTTATGCTATGTAAATTATATTTTAGATCAATTTAAAGAACACAAGAAAGATGTAATAATGAAAAATTGTAACCACTTACTGCAAAAACTAAAAAAAGTATGGCATAATCCCACTGAAGATTTTTCTGATATGCATGATGACTTAGTTAAATTCATTTTAATTAAAGAAGGAATGGATGACAAAGATGACCTTTCAGCATTTGATGAAATCAAAAGTAAAGTATTTTAAATATTTATTTACTTTGGTCTTCAAGCAGCTTTTACTTTAAATAATATTTACTGCCTGCCAGGTACAATATTGGGAGTGATGAGTTTAGATGCAATGGTTTAAAAAAAAAAAAAAAAAAAAAAAAAAATATTATTATTTTTTTCATACTCATTAATTTTAATTCAAAATTTCTGAAAGTTAACAATGATTTTTGTGAGGATGTTTAAAGGGAGGGGGAACTGTTGATAAAAGAATGCATTTATTTTTTATTGTCAGTCTTCAAACATTAAGTATATAGTTTAAAATATAAAGTTCTTAATTATTTTAATAATCAAAACTTTATGTTGTAAAATATCACTACCAAGAAAAATAAAAACTATTTAAGTAAGACTATCTTATTAGAAGAAATTAGGAATTATTATCTGATTAAAATGTATAATTTACTTTTTATTTATTTATAATTTTATTGGGAAAAATTTGGAATTGATAATTTGTTAATATATTGAACTTGTTAAGATCTGACAAAAATTAATGTCTTCATTTTAGCTGCTGTCAACAGTGTTTTGCCAGCATCTGAACTTTCAACTTTTGTTATCAATAACCAGAAAATCAAGACTTCTTTTATAAATGAAGTATCTTCAATAGCCTCTGGGATACGCTTGCATGCCTGGTACAGTAATAAAGCAGGAAAATTTATGTTTGATGGTAAATGAAAAACAAAGAAGTTCTTTATTAAATTATTACTGTTAGGGGCTCAAATGTTACTTTAATAAAAGCATGTTTTATTAATAATAGAATTTTTATTCATAGTTTTAACAAGATAATTTTCTGATTTATTAGAAATGTGAAACAGAATTTCACTTTTTAAGAGATGTGTTAGAATATTTTACTTTCATAGATCAAAATATAAATTATTTTGTAAGAAAATAAATTAGGCATGGAAATACTTTATCACTTTTGCATATATATGAAAAACTCTTCATGTTACTTAAGTAATGTTTTAAATATTAATTACTGAACTGTATATTTCTTTATATGTAGCAAAACAGGAGTAATTTATAACATGGGTTTTAATCCTGATTTTAAGTACAAAAATGAACTTATTTATAGATTTATTTAAATTAATAATGTTTCTTCGTAGATTTGGTTTATTTATTTGTTTATTTGCACACTTAGTATTCCTTATTTTAACAATTATACGTATTTATACAAAAATTCTTAGAAAAGTGTTCTTAAGTTTCTTTCACTACAAATTTAAACTATAAATTTTTAAATTGCTATTAATATAGAAAGCTTCATTTATTTACAAATAAATAAAAATGTGCAACTATAAAACCCTCAAAATAAGTACATTTGTTTTTATTATTAATTCAAAGATTCATAAGATTTCCAATGTTTAAAGACTTTTAACATTAACAGTAAATTTAAATTGGTAATTTAATTTTGTTCTATAAGACTTGTAATAAATGTTTTTATTTTTTTAATGACTTTGTAATATCTCACTGAGAATGGTAGGACATTTAAATATCCCCACTGTTTTATTGTATTTATTTAGAAATAGATGAAATTAAAATAAACCCAATGGTATAATAATGGTATAAATTATAAAATTATAGTTTAAATATAAAAATAGTTTCTTGGCTATACATAATTAAAAGAAACTATGAATCATTACACTTTTTGTATAAAGACATAGAGATTGTTTATTCCTATTTTTGAAAAACATTTCAGCATGATATAATATAAAGTTTTTTTAATAGTTGGAAAGTTGATGAAAGAAACTTTGCCAAGAGTTTCTGATGATATTCATGAAGAAATCATTACAGTAAAAGAGTTGTTAGATGAATTACAGAGTAAGTCTAGATAGTGTATTTTTAAAAAAAATTTTTCTTCCTTTTTTTCATCTATACATTCAACATTTTTGGAATAAATGTCGAAAACTTTGTAATTAAAATCAGACCTAGAAAAATTTTGTATGTTGATATGAATATTTTGAAAAGTATGTACTTTTTTAGTCATACTTAAATTTTCTGCATTATATTTTATGTTAATAAATAAATATTTCTTGCTATTTAAAATTTTGTCTATTTCAACTAAGATATAAAATTCTATGATCTTTATCAAAATTTCTTCTGCCTTTTTCTAAATGAATAAATATAATTTTTGTTAGGGAAATCTTAAAAACCGAACAAAGTTCACATTAGGTTATGCAATGTGTTATAATATTGTATTTATATCTTCTTGTATTTGATATAATTCAATACTTACATCCAGATATTGTTACCTATCTATCAATCAATCTGTCTCTATACAAGGGATGATAAAAAAGTAAAGTTACAAAACTTGTAGTGAAATGTGTGTATTTTATTTCTTACAACCAATACAGCCAACTGATTTATACATGCAGGTATTTTTTGGCATAATCACTACATCAGTTTAGATACTTGTTGCTTTGTGGGAGGAGTTTGAATAGTTCGTTCTGGCAAATATTCTATCCTTGTGTGTTCAGCCATGTTGCAATGAACTATTTCTCCTCCTTGTATGAAGCAAATCTTGGACCTCCTAGGTGCTCTCCTTCAAGTAAGGAAAGAGGTGAAAGTCACTTCAAGGTCCAGACTGGGGGGAGGTTGGTTGATGATGTTCCAGTAGTCATTGGTGATCATTTCTCTACCAGCTGCAAATCTTTGACATTATTCTGCACCATGCTGATGAAACACAACAGTTTCTCTGTAAAGCTCTACCAGCTGCCAATGAATTTCAGCCACAGTTAATATTTCACCCATGAAACAAAGGTAATTTCTTCATGAGACCAGTTTTCAAAACAAGTTAACCTTTGTGTTAATATCACTATCGCAATAGGGGAAAAGTGGCTGAAACTTTACATAGTTGCCAACTGTATGTCTTAGATTTACAATAAACTAGTAACTTCTCTATAACTGACAAAACTCCAGAAATATTTTACTGGTAACCTTACTTTTTCATCTCTCCTCATATTTATATTAAAGAGATTATTTGTGTGTCTATCTGCCTGTTACAGAATCCTAGACCATTTCACCAATAAGGGCCAAATTTGGCACAGTAAATGTTTAGGATCCAATGAAGACAACATACCAGAAAATGAAAGTTGGACTCAGTTTTTAAAATTAATTTTTCAAAAAAAAAAAAAAGCATATGATCACAATTAATTTTTTAGGAATTATTTTTAATTTATCATGCCAGATGATGTTTCATTTTACATGACAGACAATCCTGTTGAAAAAGATTATTGTGTGCCATTAAACATTTTCTTTTATAAGTGTTGATTCTGTCTTTTTGCATGTAATAACATGTAATATATGTTTTAAATGTCAGTTTCTTCAGAAAATGTAATGAAGCTGCTAATTTATTGGATAGATAACATTTATTTCCTAAACCTCATGCAATTTTTATCTTATCTTTTTTTTTAATGCCACAGGCAACAAAGGCTTCTCGTCTTGAGAATTAATGCTAAACTGTAGTTTTAAACATTGTTCTATGATTTAATTGTGAGTTATTGTTTATTCACTAGAAAAATATAATTTATAGTTCAATTCAAAAATTCAAAAGTTGATATTATTTTTATAACGATTAAAGGCAACTACAAAATCTGTGTAAATAAAATTAGAAACATGAATTAAACAGCAGCAAATGCTTCACATCTCTATGCTTAATTCTAAACTGTGTTTTTAACCATTGTCCTGTGGTTTGATTTTTAGTCATTATTTATTCATCAGTAATGTTTTGTATCATATATAAAACACTCAATGTTGTACCTTTTAACACTATAATGTGTGATTTTTTTATTTAATTTGTATTATAATCAAAATTTAACTATAATCCAAATAAGAAATATAGTGTCCACAGCATAACATTTTTAATAATTTAATGGCATGAATACAAAACTTCATATCTATATATATACCTAGGCAATGGTGGGTAATAATGCTAGTATATATATATATATATATATATATATATATATATATATATATATGTGTGTGTGTGTGTGTGTATATAAAATGTAGAATTAGTTTCATATATATACATATACATATATTTAATAATATATTTGTCATTTATTAGTGATTTAGATACTTTAGATAAAGTATGACAAGATTTTTGAAAATCATGAACAACTTTTGACCTTTTGTGTAACTATGCTGCAAATCTATAACATACCTCAAAATTGATGTCATTTGTACAGTTAGCTTTAAAAGATGATTTTATTGATTATAGTTCTCCTGCAGCACTGCAATTAACACAGTTGGATCATAGAACCCATATCAAATGGATATACTAAATTTAATCTGTCATTTGACCAGATGCATATAATCATTAATGAAATAATCCTTCTATTTTGGATTTGTTGAATTAAAAAAATGTGTATACACTAGAATAGATTTCTCACGAAGAAGGTTTCAAATTCCATATGTAAAGATATTTTTCTGTAAAATAGTTTATAATCCTATACTATAATACGAGGAATGGTTGTCAAGTCGAAAATCGCCCCAGAATTAATAAACTGTAGTAAACTTGGGGATCTGGGGTTTTTGGTCACGAGGAATCGATTGGCATCGGTTTTGACGCGCTAAGGTCACGTAGTTTTGCGCTACAGATAGGGCCGGGTTCGAACCCCGGTGCGGGCAAACTTTTTTCTCATGCATCCAAACCAAGTGAAAATTGGTACCCGGGGGTTTTCGACCACGAGGAATCGATTGGCTGTAGTTCTGACGAATTAATAATAATAATAATAATAAAAGTCTTTATTGATTTGTCTTTATTCCTTGATATCGGTTTCCATTTTTATTTTCTATCAACTCTAAATATTAAATTAATGTAGCAAAGTATATATAACACATAAACAATATAGTAAAAAAAAAATAATGCAAACAAAAATTTTGAAAACCAACCACAAAAAATTAAAAAATAATGCTTCACTAACGTGCCGAAACAACCTCGCCGTTCAATTTCCAAAGCCACACTAAACACAGAGCATATAACTTATCAAAGTCCGTCGCAGCGTTAGTGCGTCGTCGGCATACCAGGAGGTGCCACTCTGACGCGCCAGTGCGTCGGTGGCAGCGAACGTGTTAAGGAACTGATTTCGATTTCAAATCACCGTCAACAAAGTTCGACATTTCAACATTCATCAGATTTCAAGCTACATTTTCAACATGCAGAACGCACCTCTACATGAAATTCTTCAAGGAGCCGGAATTTTTGAACAACAAGCGATCAACTCAATTATACCCGCAAATGGACAGCTAGAAGATACCGTCATTGTCAGAATGCTTCTCCATTACGCCGATCAAGCTTACCCGACCGTCAAAGTTGCCGTACTTCTTCACCCTGAATTTTTTCCTCACGACGGTCTTCATACACAGAATGCTCTACGTCGCGTTTTCAAGAGTCAAGCGTCAAAGTGCGTTGAAGGTCCTGCTGCCTCCTGAGAATCCGACCCACACCCGAAACGTCGTATGGAAGGAAGTCCTGAACAAGAGAAACTCACCAGCCGCACCTGCCTCTCCGACAAGAAACTACCCGGACAACATGGAAGACTTCGCAATCGATGATTAATACGTTTATTATGTTTATGCTGTTATAGGTTTATAATATGTTTCTTATGTATGTATATATGTTTGGTTTTTCTAAATAAATTTGTCAAAAATATTGAACTTCAACACACTTCAATCTTTACACTGCTCAATTTGTACCATTTCTTTAATTGTATAATTTTTTGTTATCAATTACATTTTATTTCCTATGACTTTTCAAACTTTACCTTTGTATAGAATAGTTCCCTTTCCAAGCAACTTTGTTTAGAATAGTTTACAATGGTGCACTTTAACCGGTTATCTTTTCACTAATGGTTTCACAAATTTTCTTATGGCATGTATTGTTTTCATAAATCACAATTGAAAATTTAAATCTTCGAGTTAGCTTCGATACCTGTTTTCTCCGAGCGGAGCTCGGTCACCCGGTACTATTTATAAATATGTACTATTTTACAATAAATGTTCATGTTAATTTTTAAAAAAATTTAATTTTTTTCCTGCTTGAAATAAGGCATTCTTACATTTAAGGAAATGTTTTTCAATTCAGAGTTGTTAAAGTATAAATAGTTACCATTTAGGATGTAAAACTTCTTTGTATGGTGCAATTTTAAATGTAGTGATATTAATGTGAGATATATGCCTATTTTGTAGCTTATCTAAGAGACAGAATTGCAAAAACTGGAGATAGTGAAGAATTACTATACAAGAAACAACTTTTAATCAATACTACAAACTATTATTCCTTTGTTAAAAAATTGAAAGTAAGTATGTATTTTTATAGTGAAATTTGATTTATATAAAATTTTTCAATTTGTAATATGTGACTTTTTTTCTAATGTAAAAGTTTTCTGTATAAATGATATTTATTCACAAGTTTATAATTTTAAGAAAACTCTTTCTATCTGTTCTCACAATTATACATACATACACACATATGTATGTATGTATGTGTGCATGCATGTATATATATGACAGTGAACTTTTAGGAAATATGTCATTTAAAGAAAAATAATTACTTTAAATATTTTACAATAACTTCATGTAATACTAAATATTATCAATAAAACTGTTCATATGATAATTTATTAATTTACATTTTTCATTATGTTTTTAATAACTGTTAATTAGGAAAATAATAATCATTAATATTAACTTTAATTTTGAAATGCTTTCAAGTTTTATGATTTATGTATATCTCATTTCATTCATTCTTCCTAACTAATAATAAAACTATTGTAATTGCTATAGGATAACTTTTTTTTTTCTTTTAACCTTTAATTTTTAGTTAGTTTCTACCACTGAGTTCATTTACAAATAAATCATGATATAGCATCTTTAAGTATATTAATTTATTAAAATATTTTGAAACTATACTGTATTTTAATATTTTATGTGTTTTTATTTTGTCATAATATATAGTTATCTAAGTCTTATTTTTAAGTGATAAAGTATTGAAAATATATGTTGTAAACTTTTAAATAATATAGTTAAAATTGAGATTATTTAAAAATCAGTTGATATTTCTCTTTTTTTCCCCTAGGAAAATATTGATGAAATAGCATCTGAAACTTATCGACTTGATTATAAGTTTACAATATGTATAAAGGAATTAAATACTATATTAAAGACTGGTCCCTTTTGTAAAGCAGACAAGGCTTATGTAAGTTATATTTAATATATTACAGTGTTTATGAATATGATATTTAAGTTTCAATATTTTTAAAGCATTGAAATATATTTATGTGTGTGTATGTATGTATATATATATATATATATATATATATATATATATATATATATATATATATATATATATATATATATATATATATATATAGATATAGATATAAGTGTATATATATGTATTTGTATATACATTACTTATACTGACAATATCTATTAAATAGTCATAAATTATTTAGAATCTCAATTTTTGAAGTATACTTGAAATTGAATCTCAGTGAAAGCTTGGATATGTTTATGCTGTCACATTGTAAGAAGTAGTTTTGATAACTAGTATGGTTCTCTTATAAGAAATTGGCAAAAATATGTATGTTAAATGCAGCCCCTGCCATTAGAAGTAAAATTTATTTTAAGATATTTTAATAATACTGTTTTGTTATCTATTACTGATTAGATAGGGTAATATATCTGTAAGAGAATGAAATCACAGGATAGAGATCATTTTAATAGCAATATTTTTTGCATGGTATAGTGGTGTAAAAATTTGGCACTTTTTTCACAAATTATCTGGATTTGTATAAAGAATGTGCATACATACATAAAAGCTCATACTCACTTATATATGTATATACACACAAACACATATATATGTACACTAAAATCTCTTCACACTACCACAAAAATTGAGTATATGATCAGTAGATGAGTGCATTGCATTACATGTCTTTGTATGGTATTGTATATGCATACATTTATGCAAATTAAGTTAAAAAAACACAGTCTATTTTATTAATGTTCATTGCATTGTTAGAAATTTTAGCTCATTAATCTTATTTAATAAAGAAATGATTTTGTTTATGCAATATGGCTGAATAAATTACTATTAAGACACATTTTTAATAATATACAATGTATTTTGAGCATGTTTTAGGATTCCAGTATTTTAAAGCAATAATTAAAGTATCTTTTTTACATTTGAATAAAATTTCTGATAAAAAATACTGCAGAAATTTTACTAAAGTGCTTGTTCTAGACACTACAATGTATGATCAATAATTCTTACACTGAGTAAACCTTACATGGTAATGTACAATCCTTCCAAATAGTTCCTGTCATATACTAGGCACCACTGACAATGTTTGATCAAGTTATCAAAAGCTCTTGAAAACTTCTCTGTCTGACTCTTGATTCCTGTGTCACAGCAGCTTGAATGTATAAAAGGTCTGTAAATTTTCTACCTATTAGAGCCTCTTAAAGTTTAGGAAAAAGGAAAAAGTCTAGTGGAAACAGGTCTGGGGAAAACAGTGGCAGCAGCACTTAAGTAATCCTAATTGAGCCATTAACAATTTCACAAATATACCAAATTCAAAATTATATTGATTCTTTACTCTGTGGGACAGAAAACTACCACATAGACAAAAAGTGAATGAAAATATACCAAGACTTACAGGTGTATGAAAACATGCACTTCTATTAGCTAAATATTATAGAATGTGATAGAATAGCCACTGATAATTGGTTGTGTTCCCATTTTCAACTTGAGGGATGATTCAGTCTATTTATTGTTTATACTTTGTCTATGCATTTACAATTTTATGATGCTGTATTGTCTAATTTAAAAGAAGTTTTTTAATGTTTTATAAAGCATATCAGTAAAATTTTATAATCTTTCCTATGTTAGTATTTAAAAAATTGAATATACGAAATCATTTCTTTTAGCCATTTTATAAAGAAATTGGACAGACATGGAAAAGCTTGCAATCGGAAGGCTATCTTTTAGATTTTTATTCAAATTTGTTTTCAGAATTAAAGGAAATGCATGAGGTAAATTAAGTATGTATATTTTCCTATTGTATTTTACATAAATATGTTTATTGTACTCTGTAACAAGCTTTTAAAATTGATTTTTTTATGGGATCATAGCCTGGTTTAGGTCATTAAAATATTTTCAGATTGTTGCAAAAATGCCTGAAACTGAGGAAAATGACAGTTTAATACCTGATGAGCTGGAAATTGAAATGACTGATGATACACCAGTAGTTGTAGAACCTGATAGTGTTAAAAATTTTTCAAATGTAACACTAGATATTCAGGTAAGTAGTTTTCACAAAAGGATTAAGTGAGTAAAATATAATGAATGTAAATCAAATTAATACTTTCCAAAGATTTTTTTAAAATTATGTATCAGAGAAAGGAATACACTAATTATTTTCTATGTGTTGTTAAGAAAAAAAGTTGTCTTTATTAAGTATGTAAACTAGAAAAAAAAACTTATCTTGCAGCAATTAAAATTTTAAATATATGTAGATTTTTCTTTGCATTTTTAAAAGTTATAATTTATATTAAAGCTTTAAAAAATTAGATACAAAAGAAAATGATTTTAAAATGTTTTATCATTGATTGTAATAGTTTTTAATATTCTTGTTCTCTTAAAATATAAGTTTTTCAATATATCTTTTTTATTATAGTAAATAACTTTATACTTCTTGTACTTTAGAAGAATCATCATCTGAATTTTAAAACTATTTTTCTTTATTAACACTGTAAATGAATTTTGAATTCTCAATTTTCTTACTTGCAATATATTCAGTGATAGATAATTTTGTTATAATATTTATTTAAATTTAAATAAAAGACCTTTTTTCACTTTATTGCAAACAATTTGTTATAATTTTTAAAACATAAAAAATACCCATTGTGAAAAATATTAAGTCATCAAACTATTAGCATTAAAAATAATACTTTAGAAATTTAATAACTAGCTAACATAGTTAAATATATGTTCATTTTAAAATTTCTTTTTGTTCTTAAACTTTTTTCTTGTTTAATTTCATTTTTGTTGATTTTAGGGATTTTGTGCTTATTACTGTAGTATGGGAATACTTGTTCCTGCTGTGAAAGAAATTGGCATTCTCATGTACAAAAATTCATGTTATGGTTTTTCTAGCAACAAAGCTCTGAATTATTTTCAAAAACAACCTAATATTTGCATAGCAAAGGCAAAAAGATTTATGCAGGTAATGCCAGAACTAATAATATCAGTTTGTAAAGAAGAATATTTTGGATTGCCTATTATTGTAAGTAAATCACCTTTGAAATGTTTATATATGCATTAACCTTATGACCAAAAGTTCAGATTCACTTTTCTCCCATGACAAAAATTATGTTATAAAATAAAGTTGTGTGCTTTGCAATTCCCAGTTCCTAAAATAAATAGTTCAATAATCCTGCCACATAGAGCATCCTCTACTTGCTAGCAGGGGTGAGAAGTAAAGGGTCTTGCTGTGTTTGCCTTCAAATTATTTAAAATATAATAAAAGCAATTTAAATTTTATTCTTGTCATCTGTTGTTTGAATATACTGTAAGATATTTTTTGATTAAGAAACTATCATGGAATAAGAATAATTTGATTTTTAGGGTAATATTATAAGGTAAAAGAATCATTAGTGATAAAATAATTGTGTAAGTTTATTCAAATAAAATTTATCTATTAACTGCAGTTACTTTAAAGTGTAATAGATAAAAAAGTTAGTAGCAAATTTTTATGTAGTTATGAAGTACTGCAATATATAGTAAACACAATATATATATTTAGCTGCATTGTATATATATATATATATATATATATATATATATATATATATATATATATGTCACATACTTTTTCAGCATGTGACAATATAAGGATAAACTAACAATTTAAGTATAATTTAAAATCGCACAAGTGATTAGCCTTTATTAGCCCGGGCTTGCTCGGCAAAGAGAAGTCTGACAGTCATCACATCAAAACTAATAATCATTACTAATTAATTGCAATTATGTAGATTAGATAATTAACCAAATTAGCAGGGGTTTTAAATTTGTAATAATTTTTTAACAGATTTTCAGATTTTTCAGTTTTTTTTAAATGTTTTACACTTTCACTATTTTTGGTGTAACTATGTTAATTAAATATGAAGTTAATTCAAGATGAAAATTAACAAACAAGTAGTTTTATTGAAAAAATTGCAAACCTATCACCTGAAGTATAACTTCATTTCAAGAAGGAGGTCAGTGACATTTGTACCTGACCCTGACCAGTCAAACAACCAACTTGAGATGTGAGTTGGATAAAATGTTAGCTAAGATAAAAAGTGGTGAAACAGTTAAGGACAGTACAGGAAGCTAGGAAGTGGATCACCGATGACAGATATGTGGTATAATGGATAATGGAACCATATGCAAAAACTGAAGTGTGTGGAACCAAAAGTAAATGTATGCACCTATGCAAGACCTATGTAAATCTATGCATTAATTATTCTTATTAGATTTTATTTTCCCTTTATAATTATTATTTTAAATAATGACCAATTTTGCTCAAAATAATAATTACCTAATTACTTTGAAAATGCTTTTATAGAATACATCAAAGCATGAAGAAGTGCTACCTGTATTTGTTTTTGACAGAAGTGTACAAACTGTTCTTCATTCTTCTGAACAAAACATTGATTACAGCTATAACTGGAATCAATGGAATATGAG
Organism: Pardosa pseudoannulata; assembly: GCA_032207245.1. Classification (NCBI taxonomy): domain Eukaryota; kingdom Metazoa; phylum Arthropoda; class Arachnida; order Araneae; family Lycosidae; genus Pardosa; species Pardosa pseudoannulata. The sequence goes on along the minus strand of CM063510.1, from coordinate 44,905,922 downwards.
AAAGGAAGCCATAAAATATGTATGCTCATACTTGCTTTCAGTGTTTTCATCTGTAATTCATGTAGATATGATTATTTCATTGTCTGTTATCAGTTCATAAATTTTAAATATTTTTTTAAACTTTTCTATCTTAAAGTAAACCTCTTGTTTCTACTTTTAAATATACCTTCCATAAAACTTTAATATTTTCTACCTGTTTAAAAATTGTTTCACAACAAACATTTTACAGAATAAATAAATATAAACTTTTTAAAACTAAACTATACACTAATATATTTTGTGAAACACTATCATTTGTGATATTTATTTGTTAATAATTTATGTAATTGCAGATATTAAATTTATAATTGTTCATATAATCTTGAACTATTAATGAAAAAACTTAAAAAAGATGATTCAATACTCATTTACAAATAAAATTTTACATTACAAAAGGAGAGAGAGCTAAAGTACCCTATAAATACTAACTTTGAATTAAGCTATATTTTCAACATGAATTTGGATTATTTTTTAATTAAATGCATATTATTATATACTGAATATTCAATATATAATAAAACCTGCCATAAATTAAATGAATATGTTTTAGTTTTTGCTCCAATTATGATAGTTTTGATTATAGCAAGCAAGAACTGGAGTAATACCTGTAGTAATCAATAGGAATTCAATGTTTAGCTTTTGGGTTTGGAAATGCCTGTTTCCATTTTTAAAAATTAAAGAAAAGCGTTTAGAGCCAAGCTGGAATTCAACATTCTTTTGATAGACTGTAATTTTCATACTTTTCTAATTAGTTATACTGTTTTGGATTTTATAATAATTTGATATATGTTTTTAGGATATAAAATAGCCACTTTACACCCAGTCTTTTATCCGAGTATTTGGGGTTTCCAAATAAAAGGTTGAGTTAATCTAAAAGTATGAAGGTCTCACAGAAGATAATCAGAGTTTTGCTAGATTTGTATAGTAAATAGTTGCTAATTAACTCTAATCGAGTATGAGACCAATCCTAAACATGTGAAAAAAAAACTTTTAATTTTCCAAACAATCACTCTGTTACCATAATAATGGAATAGATTTTCATTTTAATATATGGTGAAATTCAAGTTAAAAAGATAGAAATATATCAAATAAAAATATTTATAATTAAATTATTCATCAATTAAATTTCATCTAAAAGTCCTAAAATCTATTATCTTATGTAACACTTTATGTTCTTATATTTATACTTAATATTATATATTTATATTCTTATTATTATATACTTAAACCATAAAAACATAAATTTTATTCACATGGCAAATAATACACTAATTATTTTAAATTATGCATTGTTGACTTTGTTACCCATGGCAACAAAAATATACTCCAGTATAATGTAATTGTGAAACAAAATTTAAAAAAATACTAAATAATAATAGAAATAATTTAACTAAAATATTCCTGGCCTAATATCAAAAGTTATATTGCATTATATTACATTTTACAGCACATTTTATATACTCTTACATGAATTAAGTTACCTGAAAGATTTGAATTATTTTAAGTTATTTTAAAGCATATTCAAAGAAAAATGTTTGCAATATATTGTCACCAAGCTGCATAGAGAGAAAAAGCATTCTAGCTCCATCATGCCTTCAACTTCAGAAAAATCAGAGCTGCCAAAAACCTTCCCAGGATTGACAGAATTACCATTCAAAAGCATAGTGAAAATAGATATAATTATTTGGAATTTGCAATTTAGACAAAAATTTTATTTTTCTAGTCTCACTCACTGAATTTGCTCTTTTGCACAGGTAAATCAACCAAAATCAGGTTGATGAATAATTAAATTTACTATAAAACTTCAATTTAGAATACAGTTAACATATTATAATTATCAGGAAATTAATCTGTTATCTTGAAATTTTCTCTTTATAAATAATATTTTGTGACGTTTAAAATTACAATCTGCCCACAAAGGAGGTTCACCTCTAATTTTAAAATTAACAAAAGAGTTGCTTGAAATTTTATATTGATTTTTTTTATCCCCACAAGTCTTTTATAGTTTAGATTTGAGATATTCATCAATATATATTCAGAAAAATAATTCAGGCCTTAAGGGTTTAAATATATAGTTACATGTATCCTAGTTTACATGCATAATGGAATATTAACTGTAACAGAAGTATACAGTTAATATTCTACTATGCACACTCTCGTTATAAAAATGGCAGGTTATTGTTTGATTTTAAAACTTGTAGCTTTGTTAATATAACTGTTAGAAAGTTAATGACAACTGAAAGAATTAAAACAGATTTTTAACCTAAAAGAAGGTAAAGCTATTAAAATTAAAATTATTTCTTAACTAATTATTAAAATTAGTTAAGATAAAGAGTATAATTTAACTTAAATTTTTGTCAGTCAGCCATTAAAATTGCAGTCTTCCTCTTACAAAATTTATTGTACATTTACAAGACGAATGTGCTACACAGCAAAATAGGAATATATAATTTTATACAAAATATGAATTTCATAAAATGGTTGTATTTAAATTTTATTTCATAAATAATTGTGTTATGTTTAATTTGATTGGAATAAATATGTGATTTTATTGACATTTTTTTCTTCTGGGACCATTGCTGAATCATTGGCTTCCTTTTAGGTTGATCTTTTGACCAAGAAAACTCACTCTACACAAACGGATCTCAGCCATTTTCGCAGAGAAAATTTCAGTCAAGTATATTTACCAAAGTAATAATATTTAATAATTTACTTTCAGTACATTTTAAATAACAGATTTCATTTATTTAAACATTATTTGATTTCATAGCCTTTCTCTCTCTCTCTCTATTATAAACAGAGTAAAAAAATTTTGAATTCTTTTTACAGATTATTTTAGTAGATTTTTTGTAGATTTAAAACATTTGATTACTGAAATTTTTCTATAAATATTTATGATTTACATATTTAGCACAAATATCAGTTTAATTTAATATGTATTTAGTGACTTTTACAGAACCACCTGTGTATCAAAATTCTGCTCAAACAATACCTAAATTATATATTCAGGGGTGATTGTGCTTCTAATTAAAAAACCCTTAAATTTATATCCTTTGTAATCAAAACCCTGAAACTAAAAAAAGTTAATCACATGCAATAAATAATTGCATGTTACTAATATTAAAGTATTTTTAGTAAATTTCAATCAGTGATTTTAATTGTTAGTCACTTAAAGCAGTGAATGCTTTAATTTTAACAATTAAAATGAAAAAATTACTAAACATTTTTTTGAGAATCTCATTTTTAGATGTTAAACAAATGAGAATTCTTAGACTTATATTTTTAAATCTTGAATATCAAATGCATTTTATTTATAATACATCTCTTTTCTGGTATAATAAGTGCTAGATGAAATTATAACTAACCACAGAAATAAAATATTAACCCCCCCCCCTCATACACACCCACAAAAGTCATGAGAATGTGTCCTTGCAACTCTATGCTTATGCAAATCAACACTCTACTAAAGATCAAAGCTTTTAGTTCAGCAAATCACCTTTTCTCTTCTAACCCCCAAAATGGCCAGAAATGCTGACTGTAGTAGAACATTTGCTCTGCAGCTGAAACACAAAACACAAGAATAACAAAAGTTTGACAAAATGCTTTTTTGATTAATTAAAAAAAATTTTCTTTGCTTCTTTGATCAGTATCAAATAAATTGCAAGATGTAAAAGAAAACATTTCCAAGTGGCCTCAACTACCTTCTAGAAGACAGGACGTGATTATCACTCGTCTACGGTTGGGTCACTGCCGACTCACACATGCATATCTGTTGCTTGGTGAGGCACCTCCACATTGTGCGTATTGTAAGACTACTTATACAGTCGCACATATTTTAACGTCTTGTGTTTGTTTTAAATCTCTGTACATAAAATTCTTTGGAAATTCATTACCTAATCCTAAATCAATCATTGGGAAAAGGCCGCATCCAGGCTTATTCCCTTTTCTTCGCTGTACTGGCTTGTATTTTGAAATCTGATTTGTTTTTGTTTTCTAACTTTTCATGTTCAATTTTATAATATTACATTCCTAATCTTTTAATTCTTGATTTTAATTTCTAATATTTTAATAAATTTGAATCTTTAAATTCTTAATTTTTCTTCTTACTGCTGTACGTTTTTCAATTTTTTAGTTTCTCTTTTACATTTTAATCTTTAATTATTTAATCAAACTTTACTGATTTTCGTGTTAAATTTGTGCCTTTCTAAATTTTCTACCTATTTATTTGGTTTTAAATGTTTTTTTCTATTAGATTCAGGCATCTTTCTTTTTTAACGTTTTATCAAAATTGTTTCTTAAATTGTGTTGTTTTATTCTGCTTTTTGTCACGTTTTGCACAGTTTGTCCCAAGAGGAATTAGCGACACTAAATTTCAAACAACCAACTAACCAACTTTTGCTTCTTTGAATTCAAACTATTACAGTGGAAAATGTCGACCACGGTAGTTTGAATAGTAAGTTACATTTTCAACCCGCAAGATATTAATTCCAAACCTGGAAGGATAATTAAAAAACGCTGGAATTCTGGGGTACCTTGGAAGCACAATCACCCTTGTATTAATCCCAGTTTGGTAGAGCTGAAGAAAAAATTTTGTTATGTTGTTGCAAAAGCAGATGTGGAAGGTTTTAATGTTTCCCCAATCGAAAATCTGGAAATTTGTACATTTGTTCCAGAAACTTGGTAATTGGTATAAAATCAGGTATTGCTAGATTAAATCCAGAGAGCTGGCAAATCTGACTATCATAATATAAATAATTTACTGAAGCAAAATGATTTTGACCTCTTAGTACATGCACTAGGTCATTACGATCAAATTTTTTCTTTTAAAACTTCTTTAATACATAATATAAACATTATCAAAAATATTCATTAAATTTTTTTCAATATTTTTATGCATATAAGAGTTATTTATTTTACATATATGAAAAAAGTGAATGCTTCCTACTTTCGCTTTTGCATAATTAAAAATTAATAATAAAGTATTAGAAAATCAAAGATATGTTTAACTAATTTTTTTTTCACTAAAATCAGATTTATACTTTAAACTAAACATTTTTACATGTAAAATTATTTAAGTATGAAGTTTGCTATACTAAACAAGTTAAGATCAATGATAATTTCATTGTTTCTCAATAAAAATTCACAAAGCAAGGATAAAATTAAATAAAAAACCATATGTTTTGATAGGCAAGTATAATGAATTATTTAATGATATTAGAAATAACTTTTTTACGTATGCTCCAAAGCTATGTTATCATATTTCTGGTATGTTTCTAAAATAAAGTTTCTAAGCTTTAAGAAAAAATCATGAAACTTTAGACTTCTAATTGTTAACTAAAATTAAAATTGATAAATAAGGTACTGCATACATTTAAAAAAAAAAAAATGTAGTAAATTAAATAAGTTCTTCAGTTTTCCTTAATTTTTTTCTAACATATATATTTTATGAAAATTTACAATAAAATAAGTCTCGAAATTTTACTTCTGCAAATATACTATTGCATAGATGTGATTTCTTGTTTCTCTTATTTAATATATTAAAAATTTGAATAATATTAAAATTCATTTTCAATGTACAGCAGTTTGTCTCTTTGTTATTTTTAGGGATAACTGGACACAAACTAGGCGTGACACTGGAACAACAATGCCAAGAACTGGAGTACCTGAACTTTATCGGCGAATCAAAAAGTCATTTTTGTGAAAAAAATTCATAATGTTTATTAAATTGCAAATCAATTTTAATACTTCTAAATGTACATTTTTATGCTATTTATATTTTTTAATATCATTACTGATTTCTTTAAAACTTGACCCTTCAATAGGTAAAATATGAGAAATAATTTCAGTTTGACTCTTGAACAGAATTTAAAGTTTTTAATTGTAATTCATTTTTTCTCCTCTTGGTATATTGTTGGTATTTGTATTGACACCGATAAAACATAATTAACCTCTTTTGTTATCCTACAAAAATTTCATTCTAGGCTATTACATTTATTATACACACATTTTTAGATTAAAAGTTTTATCATGCAAATTTCTCAATCAATTAATAACAGATTATTGTGGTAGCTATGTACTGAATTTTTTTATACTTTGTAATAATTTGTTCATCTAACAAAACCACTGATTTATGTATCACAGTTAATTCTCTATCTAATTTTGAAAGCTTCAAAGATGTCACAAGTGTGAATATTAGAGCTACTCAAAAAGAAAAAAGTTTCACTATAGGTATCTATTAGTTCCTTTTTGTGTGTGTGTGTTTATATGCATAGCTGCTAACATTCTAATTTTAAAATTGGTACAATTTTAAACAACAATATATCATATATGTGATATATATATACAGACACACAAGTGTGTATATATATATATATATATATATATATATATATATATGGATATATGCATACAGACACATAGCTTACTTCCTTACCATGGTGCTAAATGAAAAGCAATGAAACTAACAGTTGGAAGAATCACTACTTTGAATGTACAAAAAGTGCAAAGTATTTATTAAATAATTAGTAAATACAAAGGCACTACATGCAGTTTATTTTCAAGAATTCCTACTCTCAATTGATTATGTACTGCTGATTTTGCCTGTTTCAAAAATATTTTATAAAATTTTTGTTAATAACTGTAATCTTTTTCATTTGGTTTTTCATTACTTTTGATAATTAATAAATAAATCTTCTAACCTAGAATCTAAAAATCTGTCATCTGGAACTTTTACATTTTTGAAATCACCAATACAATTGTACAATCATCTTTAAAATTTTTACACTGTAAAGAAAAATCATACAATTCGACAACTAGGTATTTTATGTATACACACACACATATATATATATATGTATATATATATATATATATATATATATATATATATATATGTATATATATATATATATATATATATATATATAAACCTATTATTTTCTCTTGCTCACCATCCTAACATTAATATTTAAGAAGAAATTTAAATAAATCCTACACACTATAGTGAGAAATTGTTTAATCCTTTTGTAAAATGAAAAACTAAAACTTATACAACAATTAAGCATATAAAAAAATCTTTTTGTTATTTCATTAAATTATTCATACGGAGAAAATTTAAAAAAATAATATAGTTTCTTTAAAATCCAATTTGAAAGTGGAAAAGTACCCTCAATGCCAGCTTGCTAACAGTTAAAAAGCCCATTTTTTCTTAACCTTAAAACATTTCTTTATTTTGAGGAACAATGAAACAAGAGCTAACAAAATAATTTCTAAATCACAGCTTAAAGTCTGCAAGATAGAAAAAGAATATAATTGGCAAAGAAAAAAAAATTGTATTTAACAGAAGGAATTAAAAGCACAGTAAAACAGTAATCAAAACCTTGTTAACAGAAGAAATCGTGATATTTGTATATGAAATATAATAAAGATAAAACATTTTATTTAAATCATATGCCTTTTAAGAATTCTATTTTTGCATTATGCAAACACTACTGAAAATAAATGGTACAACGTATAGGCATGAAATATGGTACAGGAGTTCTTTATGACATTGTGCAAAACTTTTTAACACTAGAATTACGGTGGTCTTTGTATACCTAGAATTAAGGCAGGTGTAATTTTGACCCCTTGATAGGATATCTGTATATTTCTCTATATAATGTAATATATTTGTGAAAAATAAATTAAAATAACACAAATTATGAAAACTACAGTTTGTTTTTAAAAATATACAGACTTTGCAGGTATGTAGGATCAATTAAACGGTTTACTACGTTCTCTCCAAAACTTTGATCACTTGGTCTCATTTCATCCTTCCTAAATATGGAAATCTGTTTAATAAGTATTTTGTCCTAACATCTATTTCTAGCCAAAATTTTATTCCGAATTTATTGAGCTTGTTAGACATATACTGCAAAAAAGGCATATTATTTTTGTAGGGAATAACTGTTCATCAAGCATAATATTTTCATTTGGTTTGTAGCAAAGCTTACAGTTTTCTATAAAAAGTATTCCATACCTCGGATATTAGTGTAAATTTATCACACTGCAAACGTGAAAACCTTGTTAGTTTATTTTAAAAACGAAGAAATTTCATAACTTCTAGAAACCTATATCTACTCATAGTTTCATGAAAAAACTTTGGTCCCCAAGTCTTGGACCACAAACTAAGAATTAGTAAACCCTTAGCGGCTAATGACCCCTTACGTACAACAACACTATGAATGCTTCTAGTTCTGCTAATAAAATAGTGAAAGAATCATTATGAAGTTTACACTTGTCTTCAACATCAGTATATAGCCTGCCGTATTTCTATAATCATTTGTTAGGGCTAAAATAAAAATACGATTTTCTTGAAATCTTTACTATTTTGTAAATCACAATGATTTAGGAAAAATCAAGAAAGGATTAAGATATTCGCAAAAAAAAAATAGAAGAGCTGTCAGAGATAAAAGTTCTCTAGGTGTCAAAATGACCCCTTCCGTAATTCTAGTGTTAAAGCCTTTTCAAAATTTTAATTTTAATTTTAAATTTATTTCGTGCTAAATTAGTGATTTTTTTTTTTTCGTTTTTGGCAATATTTTGTCTCAGATAAGACAGTATTCAGTAAGGTTCCTATATTTTGACAAACCTGATGAACAGTGCTGTACTGTTTTGAAAACGGCAATTCTACTGATATGTTAACTATAACCAACAAAGATGTATTTAAAGTATGTGGTAAAATTTGCAAGCAAAATGTTTGGAAAATTCACAGATTTATATTGCAACACTTGTAAGATTCCCCAGAAGTACATGCATTTTGTGCTGTAAGCAAGAAGGAAGTGCTTTCTCAGGAGGATCACAAAAAGCTCTTCTAATCTCCTGATATTTCCTAATCAATAACGAATTTTTCCTGATTAGGATTTTTTCAAAGAAAAATAACAGCACTTTGAACTACCTTCTTCAAAATTATCTAAGTATAATTAAAAATTGAAACATTAATAAGACAAAATAAAGCTTTCAATGCTGATAAAAATATTTTTTTTCAATTCAATTACAGCTGTTAATTTAGTAATTAAAATATTTAAAATAAAAAAGTTAATTATTCATCTTATACCAGACACAGAAGTCAAAATTTTGGGAAAAAAGAAGGAAAAAAAGGAGAAAAATTCAAAAAAGAGGAAAAAAAGAGGAAGTTAAATAACTATTAAAAATTAATGTTCTGATTTACTTAATGCAAAAACAAGTACCTAAATATGAAATATGGAAGTATCTAAATAACTTTTTATCAATATAAGTAAGTACTCAAGTTTCCTAGTAAAAAAATATATTTAAAATAGATTCAAATCAGATGCTTCTTCAATGTGCCTCATTAAAAAAATAAATTCACCAATACAGTTGAACTTTATTATATTAAATTTTGAGGAACCATATTGTTTGTTGTACTTGAACTTTTAAGAAAAATGCTAGATCTCAGAAAATTATAACTTATATAAGATTTACATAAGGTTATATATTATCTTGTATAAGATTTATAAAAATATTATCTTTAATGATTTTAATTGACCTTAACCAAACAACTGAATGATTGAATATTAGAATGACCAAAAATGTAGACAAATGCAAAACTAGTTTTGTCTTCTAGTTATTGCTTACTACTTTAATACTCAGTTAATTTATAATCTTCTATATCAAGATAGTTTAAGGAATTTCTTTGTCCAATACAACAAAAAAACATTTTCTTTCCTTGAGTGGCTGGACAAGATGTTATTAATTTCATGCACTTTGTTTTTAAATCTAGAAACATATATTTAAATCTGATTTTATAACTGCAAAAAAGTTTTATAAAAAATGAAGAAAAAATACTTAGAAAATGATTAAAAGAAAGGATTCTTCTACCTCATTCCTAAGATTCACTATAAATGTATAAAATAGAGATTCACCATTTATGGATAAATTAGCATTGTAAACAAAAGGAAAATCATGAGATCAAAATTTTCATTTGTTATAAGCTGGTTTGTTAAAATAGGGATTTCAACAGTACATCAATAATTTAAAAGCCGTTTCAAATAGCAAAGCTTTAAAATGCACTTCCAAACAGAACTTGAAAACTTTGTAACCGCAAAATTTGTTATTAACTAGTTTATAAAATTCTATTAATTTTTCTTACATTGATTTATAATAAATGTTTAAAAAATACAGTATAAGTCTAATTTTTTTAAATGGACAATTCCAAAAATTTTTTAATAAAAGTAGCAGATCCAGAAGTTAAATATTAGAGGGAAAAAAAGGAGGAAAATCGGAAAGTAAAGAACAATTTAAAAATATTTATTTAAGTATACATAATGCAAAAACAAGTACCCAAGTATGAAATATACCAGAAGCTAAATAATTTTTACTAATATAAACAATTACTAGAGTCTCCCAATCAAAAAATGTTCAAAACAGATTCAAATCAGAAGTTTCTCAAATATCCTAATTTAAAAAAAATCTAATAATATAAATGCGCATTTTAGATATCAAATTTTTAGAAGGCATTCCTACAAACAAATTTTTAATTTTGTGACACTAGAATTTCTTAAATGCAGTAAAATCTATAACTTAATAGTTTGTAAAGATACAATAATTAGCATTAGATTTAATTTTAATCAATGTCTAAAAACTCATGATTTAAATAACATATACTCTATATAAGGCTATTTTTTTAAGTGAACAATTAAAAAAAAAATTTTTTTAAACAGTAAGATTTCAGGACGATGATCGAACTGGACGGGCTTTCTTCCGGTATCTGAGCCAGTGCGTTCGATTTCTACTTTAGACTAACATATTTGTAACCATTTAGCTTGGTCTGAGAGCGCTAGAGTTTACTTTTATGTTACCCGACAGCTAGTCATCGGAGTTTACTACTTAATTACTACGATTCTGAACGGCTGCGAACAAAGCGGCGGGATTCGAACCCGTGGCAGCGTCCTGCCGATTCAGCTGGATGGCTGATTTTTATCGGGATTGCCGTTAAAAGTTACGATTTTTCATTAGTAAATTTTTTCATCAACTTCAATACTGATGCAAACTTAACAACAAAAAAAGGTGCGGACTTTTTAACAATAATTAACTTCCGTAAGTTATTTGCAACAATGTTATTTTCTCACAGACACTGCTCATAGCACAAAAATTCAGTCAATAAGATCAAGTATCGTTACAAATAAGTATAAGAGGGATTGAAATCTTAATACTGTTACCACGATATTAAAAAAATATCGATATATAAAATAGTATTACGATCGGTCTACATGTACGTGCGTTCGGGGATAATCTATAAAGTACGCAGGATGTTAAAACATAATTCTACCGTTTCAGAGCTCCCATATTATGATAGCAGTATTAACTTTAATGGTCCATTAAAAAAATGCGCATTTTCCGGAACCGAAATCCAGAAAACGGTTGTTTTTCACCAAAACATACATTTATGGCTTAGCTGTACTATTAAAACTAGAACCACGCACGTTCTATATGTTTCATTTGTACCGCGTCACACGGCTTTTTGACCTTGAAGCACGTGTTGCGAGAATCTACTGATAACGCTTTTCTCCTGCTCTTTGTCAAAAAAAAAAAAAAAAATAAATAAATAAATAAAATAAAAAATAAATTGTGGACGTGGCAAAAGAGAAGAAACAAATGAGAAAAAGGAAGAAATCTGATTATCGTCAAAATTTAAATATATATAAGTTTAAAAAAATCGCTCCTTTTAATTATTTATTTTATTTTTTTTAATTTCTGAAAAAAAATCTGTTTAACAATCTTTTTTTTTTAATTTAAAAAAAAAAGAAAAGAAAAAGAAACCACAAAAAATTTCGGATCAGAATCATCTTTGAATTCATTCAATCTTCGATGCGGCAGTCCATTTTTTAGCGCATAGTCTCGGAGTAACGTTTCTTTTCCCCCTCTTGGGTTCAGAAACGGGGTAAACAGATTTCTTGACACCACAATCAAAATATTCGGGTCCCCCCTTTAGTTTTGACACTTTGATCGTTATTCGTTAAGTTTCAAACATCTGTACCGCCAATAAATCGCCTTACACTTTTTTTTCTTTTTTTTGGGGGGGGGGATCTCGCAGAAAAAAAAATAGAAAAACAAAGATGTTACCAAAACATGGAAAAGAAGATGTGCGCAATCCGTTAGGCCGTTACATAACTCCGTAAACGTTGAGAAAGAAAAAAGGAATAAAAGGAGTGAATGGCCCAAAGAAAAAAGGAATAAAAGGAGGGAATATGCGAAAAAAAGGAGGAATGCCGTAAAATAAGGAAAAAAGGAGAGATTTCTAAAAAAAAGGAAAAAGAGGAAAAAAAGGAGCGCTGCGGTGTCTGTTATACCCTCATTTACTAGGGGGAAAATTTCTTCTTCTGATTTTAGAAACTTTATGAAAAGAGGGCCATAATATCTCTTTCCCATCACATACACTTAGACCAAAGGTTCTCAAATTTAAAAAGAAATACTTGAGAAATTTCTATATGTAAAATGAAAACAATACTAAAATGCATATCAATTGTATTGAACAATTCATAGGCATTCTTTTGCATATTCTAGACAATTCTTATTTTTATCACTTCCAACAATCTTAGAAATGGAGAATCATATATTACATATTATATTGCTCTTCCACATTACGATGAATTAATATATTTCATTAGTTTTCCATAGGACTATATTTTTAATCAGAAATCTAGTATTATTATGGACAATCATCTAATATACTTGGCAATAGATAAAAGAGCTTAAAATCAATCTTGATATTCATTGCAAATACTGTGGGGAAAAATGCACTGTAAAGTGGAAAACTCAGTGATTTATAAATATGATCAATGAATTACAACCGAAAGTGACTGAACGGAAGTATCTTATGACTGAATGAGGTCTGTGTCAGGTGATTCTTGTTAGGACATGTTTGATATGATAACTATGATAGCAAAGCTGTATTAAGATTTGCATCCACCTGGTACAGGAGATTGTTAGAAAAGAGTACATGTGTGATATCTTTTTGCTACTAATTTTTTGCTAACTCTATTTCCCAGTACTAAAGTAAAAAAATTTTATTATTTTAGATTTTTGCATTTTTATATTTTCCCAATCAGAGGACATTCATATTTTTTCATTTGTTTCTCTTTTCTTTTACAAAAGTGTGGCTATACGGGTACCTTTTTTTATTGATATATTTTTTAAGATAACATTATACACTAATTGAATGGTTCCCAACCACAAATGTGAAATTATCTTGATAGATATCTTCCTTACTAACGGATTGGTTTAGAGTACAGATCACTATTTTGCAACACAAGCTCTAATGAGACTAGGACCTACCTAATGGATTGGACAAAACAATGACTACAATATGTAATTGACTGAATGTCTATTTACTGCTCCTTTTCCTTTAGATTTAATGGAGCTGAAACAGTTCGATTATTGTACTTGATACTAATACTTATATTTGAATAAAAATAGATTACTGGTTTGATATGTGTTGTGTGACTAAAGGTGCATAGAACATTTATGACTGTCTCAACAAAATCTTAAAACATCCAACTATACTTGAGTTAGAAGTAATATAAAATCTTTCATGGTCACTGTTATAGAACTCTACATATGGTATCCCAAATGCCAATACCCTAGTTATTTTATCATTACAATGCCATATTTAAATATCTCTCTATAGTTTTTTCATAACTACCAATGTCCTCACCCAACTTCAAAAGTATATAAACTTAGTGGCCATAATTAAACTGACAGTGCTCAGTGTTCTGTAGCGTGATCTATTTGCAAGAATGACACCACATTTTGTAGGAAGATTAAACAAGATGGGGGACAAAGGATTTCGCGAGAAAACAAATTAGTTCCAAAAGTCACTGCTAGGGGAATATTTGGCGCTGTGTTATAGAAAATAGTGTGTTAACAAATGCAAATTAATATGGAATAAAATTACCTTTTATTATGCACATTTTCTGATTTAGTTCAAGCGCAATATGGCAACACTTAAAGTGTAAAATCTACATAAACACCCATACAGTCTCGTGATCTGCAATATCACGTACGCTGAGCAGCAGCAGAAGTTCTTTATTCAAATTTCATGTTACACCCATTGGCACAGTGCCAGCTGCTTGGATTTTAAAAGGCAATGTGATATGTTTTGAATCAATCGGATTGAAAGTTTATGTGCAACGTCTCCTTCTTTAGTCGAATGTGCGTTACTGGTCAAATTCTTTTACCTCAACCAGTGCAACACGTCAACTACTCTTCGTGCTTTTAGAACGCACAAAAAAATGAGTAAAGGTAACGGTCCTGTGTCAGTTAATGGGCTAAAAGCAATGGTTGCGACGTTTGAGAAAACAGGTTCTCTGAAGGTTCAGTCAGGCAGAGGACGAAAACCTGTACCACAGGATACAATCGAAGCAGTTGCCCCATCAATTGTTGACAGAGGACCTGACAATATTGCTGCCACCTCTAGCACTCGTGGAGTAGCTCGGAATATGGATATGCCTTACAGTACCATATGGAAAATCTTACGAAAGATTATCAACTTCTATCCGTACAAGATCAGCTGTGTACAGGAGTGACTTTTGGAATAATTTGGTTTTTTTTTTTGTAGAATCCTTCGTCCCCCGTCTTGTTTAATCTTCCTACAAAATGTGCCGACATTCTCACAAATAGATCATGCAACAGAACAAACACTGTGAGCACTGTCAGTTTAATTATGGGCACCCGGTATATGTGTATTAAAAATTATCATAATAAATAATTAAATTGTTTATCCTGATTTAATCCTACATTGAAACAAAAGAAACCCAATTCAGAGAGTACAATTACTTTAGTTTCCCATGAACAAAATCATTAACTGTAATTCTTTCCATATTTCAATATGGTTCTCATGAGATCTTATTTACTCATTTAGACTTTAAAATGGCTAGCACCATTTTTTATAAATATGTGGTATTTTCTTAGCATCCAGAAATGCTAAGCTAATTTCTCATGAAAAATAGTATGTTCTCACTCTTGGATGACAAAGTTTGCAGTAGTTTAGTGGTAAATGTGGTGATGTAAAGACATGCATACAATGCAGCCTGAGACTTTATATTTGATGGAATAGAAATTTTCTTTATAGACTTTTTGGCATAACTATTTTTTGAGTGTGGTAAATTTAATGTAGGCTTGAGACTAGATTCAATTGTTGAGTCTAGTCCTGGCAAGTAAATAAATGCTGGTTTTTTCTCTCCTTAATTATCATGCCTAAATATATATACATAATGATATTTTAACTTAAAACTAACCAACATAACCATAATTTATTTTAAAATAAAATAATCTGTTTTATCCTTAGCTTGATCCTTCTAAATGCATGAATTAAGTGTTACTGACAGAGAATGAGCAAAAGTAACATAAACACTGCAGGAACTTCTCAGTTCACATTTAAAGAAATAATGATATCAGATGGAAATTATTTCATAATCAATGCTTTATTCAGTATATTTTTATCCTGTGAAATATCTGCTAATTTTTGGACCTTAAAATTTATTTTTATTTTATAATTAAGAATCAGATATACAACTATTAAATTTGAAAAGAAATAGGATTACTTTATGAAAATATTACAATAGAAAAAAGAAATCAATAATTTACAACATTTATATAGATTCTCCAGTCAAATGTCATGAACATGGTGTTATAAAATGAAAAGAAACAATCTTTTCCAAATATTATATACAATTCTAATTTGCTATACATTTCACACACACACACACAAGAAGTTTATAAAATTCTTAATTAAAAAAAAAAAAAAAAAAAAAAAATTATCATTCAAATTCTTTCAGTTTTTCAGAAAAAAAAAAAAAGTGATTTAGAAATGTGTTCACTCTTTTGAACACCTCTTTTCTTAGTGAAAAACAATATATATATCTTCCTTCTTGCAAGGTTTTTCATTATAAAAACCAAGAACATAAATTTTATGAATGAGGAAAAAAAGGAGAAATTTCAAGCACTGGAAATTAAAAAGAGAGAAACAGATAATGTTTTTATTCCACAAAATTCAACAGTGAAGTCTGAAGTCCATGAACACAAATAAATGAAAAGCATGTTTTTCCATTAACTTTTTTCAATAATAATGATAGTGGTGTAAAAGATATAAAAATAAAGTACAGACATGAAAACTTAAAAAGTTACATGAAGTTAATTGAGGTACAACAAAAAGCAACAGACTATTTTATTAGATGGCATGAAGGAACTTTATCCTTTTTAAAACACAAACTTACAGTGAATAATGCAGAAGAATATTTTAGGTTACGTATAAATAATGCACAAAATAAAATTAGAAATGGTCATTAAAAAAGGGATGAGGTATATTTCATAGTATCAGTAACAATCGCAATAAATATATAACAAATAATTTTTTAAAGTGAGTCCCATGATTAAACTATTAAGTCTACATACAAATAAAACAAAATTAGGGATTATAGTATGGCAAATCAACAATCATAGCTAGTTTAAGATAAGCCCATCAAAATAAAGAGTTGGATCAAAAATAGAATTCCTTAAAATCAATGATAAAAGAAAATTATTGTGCTTTAGTTTTAGGAAAAGTCATGCAAATTTACCCAACAGGTAATTTGGTAACCACAACAAGACACATTCATGAAATTTTTTTTACAGAAGTGCTGTAAATTTAAACTTATTTTATATATAGATATATACACACACATATGCACACAAAGTAAAATAAATTTTGTTTATAGGGGGAAACTGTTATAGTAAATCTACCCATCACAGAGGAACTTGATAATAAGCACTAGGTTGTTAATAACATAAAATGAAAGTACAAAAAGAAACATTTTGACAGTAATTAAGGTCATGGAGTTTCATTATATCTATTACAAAGATAAAATATATAGAAAATTGATTAAAAATATTTCCACTCATTTTTAAACAACATTATTTTAAGCAAACATTTCTAACTATATGTCAAAAATAAGAATGATTAAATTAACATGTATGAGAGAAGAGTGTAATGACTGATCGAATTTCTGCATCTATATTAATCAGAATACTTAAAGCTGTTAAAAGAAAATATTTGTAATAATTAGTTTATTGAATTTTAGTCATTCCTACAGTTTTACATTTTCCTCTACAAATTTTGTTTAGAACAAAATAATGATAATGAAAATTATTTTATTCAACATTTTAATGATATATTGTAAATTATTTCAAACCAAAAGAAAAATTATAAAGATAATTTACAGCAGGATTGATTCATTAATTTATATAATAGATGCACATCTTAATATGAATGCTTTTCAGTTGTCTTTGTTCTATTGAAAGATGAGTTTAGTGAAATTCGCAGTATTTAATATTACTTGAATTTCTATTCACAATGATTTAATAACGGTAAAATGATTTTTTTAAATGCTGTAAATGGAAAATGAAATTCATGATGTTATGTTGAACAAAATTAACTTTTGAAACAAATATGAATGAAGGATTAACATTTTAATTTCCCTTGCTTGACTATGAACATGTCAACAGTAATTTCTTTTGAAATCCATAAAGAAAAAGCTCACTACTTGGTTGATTTGACATGAAATAACCCTTTCCCTAAACAAAACAAAAAGAGGCACCTAACTATGAAAAATGATCCTTTTTTAGCAATTGTAATTCCTAGAGAAATACTGCATGAACACTTCACAACTTTTCTGTCACATTTAAAAAACATTAAAAAATGAAAATTAATTTACAAAAACACATTACTCAACAAAACTTTGCCCTTTTACGGGCAATTGCATCTTCTACAGCCTTCAATTGCTTTAAAAGTTCATCCCTACGAGAACTAGCAGATTTTTTAGGTGCTGCTGCATTTGATTTTGTATTTACAGCCGATAATGTAGGTGAAAGAGGTCGTTTATTGCCAGATGAGTAATTCGATATATCTTGCTTTGATGAGTCAACTAGGGAGAAAAAAAAAAAGAGTTGATCAACTAAAATCTATGATATATACATATATATGAAAAAAAGAAGAATTATGATTGCTTTTTACTATTGTTCTATTTTGCTGGGAGTTTTAGTTGCATATATACATCCAAGAGTTCCCCCACAGCACAGTATAGTAAATACTCAATAAAAGCAAGATTGGCTACTGAGGTCCAACAATGTGTATATGCACCTCAATTTTAGAACATTATGGCAGCATTTTTAAATATTACTAGATGATATAATACTGGGATTTTCAATTATGGTTTCAAATGGTTCATTGATATATTAATACAGCATTTCCTAACCTTTTTTGGGTTCGTATAACACTTGAATGTATATTAGGCTAAATTGTACCACTTTGTAAAAATGATTGTATTTCATGAAATTTGTTTTTGGGAGTGTGATTATTTATTTGCATTAGTTTTTACAAGGTACCCAAGTATTATTCACATCACATGAGACAAAATAACCTTGAAACACACCTAAAATGTCATACTGAATTATAAACTCACTGTAACGTATATATATGTATGTGTTTACTAAAGGTTTCCTATTTATTTTTGTCATATTTCATTTACTAATAAATAGTTTTAATAAAAACACAAAATTATTATAAACCAATTTTTTTCTAATCATAATCAAATATTAAATAAAATAAATTTAATGCGATCTTTGTGCTTGTTTAAAAGAACGAAATTTTCTGAAATTTGGTTTAAGAGATGTAAGGCATACCCTTAAGTCTACAGCTGTATTCAAATCTGTTTCGATATTTATTTCTTAAAAATATATATATATATATATATGAAGAAAAAGCTCTTTCTACTAATTTTGTACTAGTAATTGGTAATAATAATTTAAGAGCTTTCTCAGAAAATTGTTTCTTTATCAATGCTTAACAAAAAATTGTCATCACTACTTGTAAAATTTTGTAGTGTGATAATTCTATAAAATTTTCTTTATTTTTTATTGATAATGGATAGAGCTTTTTATAAATTTTCTTCATAAAAGAGATTTGAAATTTAATTAGTATTTGAGTTTTGGAAAATATTCCATGAAAGACAATTTTAATCCTGTTAAATGTGCTACTATTTCTCATATATCTTAAGACAGACTAACCTTATTTTCAAACAAAAAATAAGTAGAGTTTTGAATACTTCTGAATGTTTTTGATACACTGTTCCCAAAAATTTATTTCTTAAACATACTTTCATTTTTATCATTAACATTAAAGGTTGTTATTGAGTTCTTTTTAAATGTCAAATTTAAGTTATTTATTTCCAAAAATAATCAGATAAATAAACAAGTATCTGAAGTCAATTAAAATCGTACAATTTCAAAGAAAGATCAAAAGGATTGTTTTTTTTTTTTTTTTTTTTTTAAATGATGTGCTTCATTTCTAAGCATTCCGGTTAGTATCTTACCACAAGACAGCCATCTTATTTCTGTATGAAAGAGTAGAGAAGTGTGAAGACTCATCAAGTCTTCACACATAACTTTTGTATTTTTTTTTTTTACTAGATTTTGTCTATAGATGCAGCAGTGGTTTCAAATTACATTAAGAGATACATTTTACACACGTCAGTGTAGACCAATATATAAACCTGACATTAACTTGGCACAATAAGTACACAATCCACAACAGCTTGACTGACTAATACCTTTCAATATAAAATAATCATCAATAGCTTTAAATATTTCTTCACTCATGGTGCATATGGAGTGAAAATAAAAAAGTAAAAAATTTTCATCCAATTCATTGTCTATAATGCACCTAACAATAACAAGCATTACATAATTGTTACACCTGTGGTCTCATATACTTCAATTGAGAAAAATTTAATTCTTTTTATTCCCTCTATCACTGTTTCCTCAATATCTTCAGACATATCATGAATTCTTCTTAATACTGCATTGTTTGAAAGATAAATATAATTAATTTTTTGGTCAATCATAAGACTAATCGTATTCTTTATACAAAATAAAATTATTTTTTTTCATATTTGATTGGTATTAATATGACAACAGCTACTACACATTCATTATTCTTAATAGTAGGTAGAATGTAAGATGATAAAATAGACACATTCTTTTACTCTTTTAAACGTTAAATTCTTGTAATCTGTATGCTTTGTATGTAGATGCCATAAAAGAAACAAAGCTTTCATACATCATTTTGAAAGCACAGCCCCACACACTATATACTAGGGCTTAGGAGTCTCATTAATATCGGAAAATCCATATTTTATATATACATCCCAATATTTTCTCTTAATGCCTCTTTGAAGATGAAGAACTGAGAATCTAAATTTAGAGAAAAAGAAATTGGATTTTTATCATTTTTAAAAAATAAAAATTAAGATTTTCCTTTTTTTTTTTTGATCAAAAGTACAGTTAAGGATGACGAAAAGAGCACTAGATTATCAGGAAGGTACTTTAAAAGTAGTAATTTGTTATTAAAAGTGTAGTTATAAAGGAGCACTTCTTCCTCCGTATGCTCCAAAATGGTTTGTTTGGAAAAGCAAACATTTTTAATTAACTTAAATTTTCAAGATATTTCGCTAATGTACTCCATTAAAATATGAAGATAGCCCATTTTACTGTTTCAAAACAGTTATTGGCTTATAATGATTTTTACATGACATTTAAATATGTACTACAGTAGTATTTAGGCTTGCATTATTGTGGTAAACTGAATATTTCACAATAAATAATATTTAAAAAGAAACTTACTTTTCTGCTCAACTAGCAATTTTGATCGGTCAAGTTCTTTTTTAGGGAATGATGTTGCCTTAGAAGAGGAAGGCTGAAATAAGAATAAATGAAAAAGTGAAGATTGATTCATACATTAACTTTTATGCACAGACATATAAATCATTTAGTAAAATTGACAGGAAATAAATTACAAATAAGTTCTTGGTTTAGTTTCAAGTTTCTTTTATTAAAATAAAATATCCATTTCAGTACTAATCAAATAATAATAATAATAAATAATAATAATAATAATGAAACCTCAGTGAAAATAATATTTCTCAACTCAATCACTAACAATTAAAAAAAATTAAGTATTTCATCAAACATACTGCTTTAATGATCAAGAAGTAAGAAGATGAAGAAATGTTCAGTATATATTACATATTACACATCTTAAACCTTTTAGGCCTGGAATCTTACTAATAGCATATCAAATTTGATTTCCCTCTATTCAATGAACTTTATGAAGCATTCTTTGAAGATTTTGTCTTTTATTAAGATAACTTGTATCTACAACATGTAGTATATGATTTCTCTGAATGCTGGCTATATTTATGTAAGATAGGTCAAATTTGTTTACTCTGAATATTAATATTACAAACAACTTTAAATGCTATTTTAAAACATTAACTTTTAAAACTTAAAAACTTTTATATGCTTGGGATGTGTATTTATTAATCATAAAACACAGAAATATCAAAATCCTCCACTGTTAAGTCTATTGTCCTATTAAAAGTACAGAAACCAAACTGTTTGTTGAAACTCAATGAAACTTGATGCAAGCCTTTTAAAAGAAATTATGAGTTTTAATGAGCCAAAAATAAACAAATAAAACCAAACTTTAAACACAAGAGTTAAGTGGCAATTTTAAACATAAAATTCAAACTAAGAAGTTAAATATTTAGTCCTTACTTTATTTAATAAAGTTAATTTAATTTGCTGTTTGTGCTGGCTTTTACTTTTAGTATCATTAGCTGGTAGAAGGTGTTGAAAACTAGGAAAGGCAGGTGGAGCATCAACTGGCACTTCTGATGAATACATATCATCTCGTACATTTTGATCTCTTTCACCATCTTCTCTATCATATGAGGCTGAAGGAAGATTCCGAGAATCAAGCTTATCGAGAGGCAATTTTTCTTCACCTAACAAAAAGTATAGAAATATGAAATTTCCAGACAACTTACTACTTTTTGAACTATTTAAAATTAACATATACAAAAATGATACAGAGTTATATATATTTAAATGGAAAATGTATACAACTGACTGCATTATTATAATTCAAAATAAAAGTTTACAAAACTAGATTAACTTCATTAATAATTATTAGACATAATAAAAACATGAATAATAAAATTATAGTTTGAATGAATAAAATAATTATGCCTTTTTAATGTTATTTTACACCTCTTCTAATGCAGATTTAAGTTTTTGAAAAATACTGCAAAATAGCTTTTAATTATTCAGTACCTGAATTCAATATTTTTCATAGCAGCCTTTAATGAAGACTAAATTATATCACACACAGAGAGACCAAAAACCTTATGAAAGGATTTAAACTTTAAACATACTTAAATCACCTACAGCCAAAAATGTTAGGTATCTACAAAATTGTTTGGAGGGTTACAAAAAGACTTTATAGCAAAAATTTCTGCAGAAGACTACTCTTAAAAGTTACAATCCCAAAATAAAGCAGTGATTTTGAGAGAAAACCAGTAAGATTCTGACAGTAATGGACCAGTAATGGATTCTGGCATACTGATTATGAAGCATAATTAATTAAATATTCCCTTTCTTTGAAATACATGAAATTTTCTGGTAAAACTTGTACAGTGTAATTGAGATATTTTCGAATTCTCTTTATTTTGCAAATAAGAAAAGTTGTTTCAAACATTTTTCATAACTTCCAGTTTAGCAAACTTGGTATGATGTATGTGAGATAAGATGATAGTAAGCACATACACCAATAAAGGAACTTGTTGTACCTTAGATCTATACATACCTTTATTCTAGAGAATTTTTAAAGATATCTGATGATTTTTTTCTTTCTTTATTATTTGGAATAAGATTTTATTTATAGATTTGCTTGTGAGTATACAATTGTATAACTAATAACAAAGGTTTCTATATCAGATACTGCATCTAACAAAACGGCTTATCCTTAAACTGATTATTTTGTTTTATCACAGCTTAGGTTCAAGATACAAACATATTACTTAATTATAAACTCCTCAGAGCAACAGCCCCTAGGGGGCCAGGGCCTATGGTGCCAATCTCCGTTTACGTGACCAAGGGCCCTTGGGTACGAAGCATGTTCCAGTTAGGAGGTCAATCTTACGCAGAGTCCTCAGTGTTTAGTTCCCAAGCACACTTGGTCCTCAGTTCAACTACCCACTGTAGGGATGAAAGGCTGAGTCAAACTTGTCCAGCCAAGGGATCGAACCTTGGGCCTGTGTTGTGAGAGCGCGAAGCAATACTCCAACACCACTGGGCTTCATAAACATTAATGTATTGCATTAGAATTATATAATTATAATACAAAAAAATACATCAAGCTGTTTTTTCTTTTTTTTAAAATACTGATTGAAAAAGTAATTTTGTTATTATCTACTTTATTTTTAATTTAAAATATGAAAATTATATTAATTACAAAGGTACAATCAAACTATCTAAGAAAGTAAATATTTGGACAAATCACTATTCATTATATGCCTATATAAAATTATATGCACTCATTAACAATCTTATATAATGAAAATAACACGTCAGAAAATATTTGGACAAATCACTATTCATTATATGCCTGTATAAAATTATATGCACTCATTAACAATCTATATAATGAAAATAATGCATCAGAAAATGGAAGAAAATTCCAACAAAACCTAAAAATTGGATCAAGGTAAAATAATAGCTTTCTCTATGTGCGGGCTTCACTATGAAACCTGGAGTTATAGTGATTAGGGATATCCTTACTTTAAAATTCTAAATTCTTTCCTCTCTAGCTTATTAAAAACTTTAAGTAAACATTCTTTTCTATATAAAATAAAAGTTAATAATACAATTTCCAGATATCTGCAATTTACCAAAATAGAAAAAAATTATATGGGTGAAAAGGAAATTGGGAGAAGACAGTTCACAAATACTAACACATTAAAAATTGAAACAGTAGTAAAAAGAGAAAAAAGAGAGAAAATGAATGGCAGAGAAAAAGTATTAATTCAGATAACAGGGGAGTGCCAAAATAAAGATTTACAATATCTAAGAATAAATTTTTGTTTATATAAGTTTAACCAACCTTTTCTAAGTATAGAAGGATGATTGCTGCCTCTGTTCCTCCGAGATTCAGATGCTGAAGAAGAGTGAGACACACTACTAGAAGCAGATGACACACTATCCATGCTTATGCTTCTTGAATAGGATCGAGATCTTGAAGCAGAAGGGGTCCTCGATACTGACCTAGACCTTGAAGAACTTGACCTAAGCATAGAATGTGTAATCAATTGGTAAGTAAAAAGTTTTTTCCTCTTAGAAAACACTTAAAATAATGATTAACACATAAAATGTAAAAATAATGTAGCATCACATATAACAAGTTGAAAAGATAAAACTTAATCTGGTATAATAAAAAAATAAAAAAGGATATATAATTATACTGTAAGAATACTAATTATAGAATACTATTTAGTGCAAAATTTTATTACAAAACAAAATCATTAAATAACAAAATACATAAGCCAATAATTATAATTTACTGCTAATATAACATATAACAGTTATAATACTGAAATGTTCTGAATTTTGATGGATTTAAATTTATAAAGCATCAAAAGAAATGAAAATAATATATATTCACACAGGAAAAATAAAAATAAATATTATGAATGTTGCTATAAACAGTTTGAGTTATTTCCTAGAGCCATAATATGGTATCCTATTTTCCTTAAATTTAACTGCGTAAGAATTACTGTGTAAAATTTTATCTTTAAACTCGTTACATAATGAAAATTACCAACATAAAATCAAAAAGAAAACTATATTTCAAAAAATTAATGAATCATGGTACAAAAATTAATGTCCAACTGTCAACTAAACTCAACCATATGCTTTACAGCTCCTGAATATATATCCCTCCCCTCAGTTAATTTACCCAGAAAATATCAAATATCTGAAACATTTTCTTTTCTTAAAAGTTTAGATAAATCAAACTCAATGAAATCAAAGCAACTAAAATGATAATATTCAAACCCCTGGTCCTAGATGAACCCAATAATTCCCCATAGAAAGATTTTTCTAGGTCAAATCAGAGTACACACCACAGCTGCTCTGATAAATACCATTTAAACCCATACATTTGTCAATTCTATTCATCAAAATGCATCATTATCAGTATAGTGTCCATCATGTATAAGCTTTAAAACTGATACAACATGAAGCAAAAGAAATAAGATAGTTACATAATAAAATGTTACCTGTGCACATCTGTCCTTAACTTTGGTATATTTTTTAAGAAACTTCAAAGAATATTCAAAATCTTTGTCTATGAAGACTTTAAGTACGGTTTTTCAAACTATGTTTTAAAAACTGGAACCTTAGGGTTCTGCAAGACCCTCCAAAGGTTTCTCAAAATGTTTTTAAACACTATCAAAATTTTAAAGAAAATCAATAAATTTGTTCTCTCATTTTTCTGGATCTCTTACACAAGATTAATAATAGTAATAGTAGGCCAGAAACCCAACAATAGGGAACAAAAAAGCTTTATGTTGCTTTATACTTCTTTATGTTGCATAGCTTTTATGTTTATATCTAATCAGTAATAAATAATGTCCTTAATTTCTCATTAACTAATATTTATTTAGGGGTTCTGTTGCTATATGTTTAAAAAAAGGGTTCTAAGTCACAAAAAGTTTCAGAACCACTGATTTAAAGAGATAAAGTGTCAAATCTGAAACATCTACATAAGAGCTCCATGCCAGTAAATTTACCTGCTACAAAAATATAACTGACTTGAATAACTTTAACTTTATATATAACTTTGACAAATCAAACCTCTATCTTATAAAAAACTATTTCAGACAAATTAAGCAATTTTCTAATTTAACTATTATACTTAATAGGTACTGTAAAACAGATAGTCAATTTCAAATGACCTACATAATAATAATTGTCAATATTAATTCAAATGCTTACCTAGCAGTAGAAGGTCTGTTTGCAGGTTTTTTCTTTATCATAGGAAATCTGCTGGCTCCTTTGGGAGATAATCCCATTTCTGTAGCAGGTGATGGTTTTCTTTTATGCATGACTGATGGGCTTCTAGAGCTAGCTCCAGTACTTCGAGATGAACTACGAGAATAACTACAAGAAGACCTGGATGACCTTTTATACAAAAAAAAAATTCAGTTAGGAAAAATATTTACCTTTAAACTTTTTAAAATTGAAATCCAGACAAAATCTACTTTACCTGTCTGAATATGAATATGATGATACAGATGAATATGAACCAGATCTGGAACGAGTTCGCCTGGCTTTGGGTGTTTTAGACCTGAGGGAGAAAAAGAAATCAGAATTCACTTGAAGTTACATCTTACATCTAGATGAAAATGCAAATATTTTCAATGCGAAAAAAGTGTGAAAATAAGAAAACATGACGTTGAGGGTAAATATTAGATAAAAATAGTTTAATGATACCCACACTATAAAAACATATACAAATATTCATAGTTACCTAAAAGATAATATATTTTTTAATTAAAGCTATGTATTAAATTTTCTGGCTTTACCGTTGTTTTGTATGTTTACCAGAAAATGTTACTGTGTTAACAAGAACAAGTGACTTACATGTTAAAAAAAAGTTATTAAAGGTATAGGACAAAACTAAGAAATTTTGTTACCAGCCACTGGCTAGTAGAAGCAATATTATTTCATTGGGACCATAAGTACAATTTTCACGATTAGTCTTACTGTTTTATTTGTTAGAAATGTCCAAATAAAACTTATTTGCACAATAATAGGAGAAGAAATTGAAAGCAATCCTTTGGGGATAGAGCATAGAGATTTTGGGGAATTTTCAGAGAGAATAAAATGAAAATCAAATGGCAATTGACAGATTTTTTTTTTTTAAATACAACTTACATGCCTAATGAAAAAAATTGTAGTATTAAAAACTCATTCTGTACATTGCACTGAGCTTTTAGGTACAAACATATTCATTAGAATCAAATATTAAAATAGTTGTAAGTTATATAAAAATACAAAACATTGCTTTAAAAAAATAAGATTCAAATAATTCAATAATACTCATAGCATGGTTAAAAAAAAAAAAAAAAAAAAAAAAAAAAAAAAAAAAAAAAAAACCGGACAAATCAAAGATCACAGACAAATATATTTTTAAAATAAAGTATGCATTAAATAATGTGGTCTCATATTCGCTTTATTCCCTTTACTTCTTAGTAAAACACTTCAAATATTTTTCACAGAACCAACAAAATAATTGATAAAACATTTAAAAAGAGAGAAGGGAAAAATCCCACTTAGTTCACAAACCTTCTCCATGGGTCAACATATTCAAAAGCTCTTGTTCGCATCTGTATATCAAAAACTCTGTCATCTTTCAACCTATCTTTGTTTCTACCTTCTTTAGATGCATATCTGTTATTAAATAAAAATTGGTTTTTAACATAACAAATATAATACTAACACTTTGCAAGAAATGAGAGTACTTTTAAGAATTAAAAAATATTATTAATTGTTAAAATGTTAATTATTAAAAATGTTATTAAATTTAAAAATTACTTTTTGATAGTAGCTTTCATGCATTAATAAAGGAATGAAAAAACAAAATAGTATAAATTTTATACCGTTCTCTTTCACTAGACATTCTTCCCCTAGATCGATCCCTAGCTCTTCGATCCTAAAAGAAAAAAAAATTACACATGAAGAGCTTTGAGATATAAAATACATGAAATCAGTGATAAAATTACTAAAACAGTACCATGGGTGATTCTAAATAATAAAAAAAAAATATATGAACTTCACACAAAATTTACTGAAAAACTAAGTGCTACTAATTTAAAATAAAAATTATAATATTAAGATTAATTTTTGGAAGTCAGAAATAGAGGGGGATAATATCTGAATTCTAATATTGTGATATAGTTTAGCTAATATCAATATATTAATATGTTCTAATATATATATGGCATTATTATAGAGTTGCAGTATGTTATGTATTAAATAATAAAAACATATATATATATATATATCAATGTCTGAACTGATTATCTATAAAACAAAAATTGAATTTCTTAATCTTGATACACAAATTTAAATTTTAACATATTCTTTTTTTTTTAAGATAATCATTTTTCTAAATATTCGATCTACAATGCATAGTATTTAAAAGTTTCAGAAAGTTAAACTAATTAATCAGATAAAGAAAAAAACATTTTCTTGTAGCATTACATTCATATATATCTATTTAATAAAACAATAGATATATTACATAAAAAAAATTCACAATGCCATAAAAATGCTGTGAAATTTCTGATCAGAAAAATGCCCTAGAAAATCCAATTTTTATGGGCTACTTACCAGCAAAATGTCCAATTTCTGGCATAAATCTGATTTTATTTGGACTTAAAGATTTATGATATTTTATTAGCTTCCGGTACATGTGCAAAACATTTTTTTGGGGAAAAGGGGAGGTATTGATATTGAAGCAGAATCTTCAAAATAACCAGCTTTCAAACATATCCAAAATTTGGTAAGTTATTTGCAAAAGAGTTTTCTTCTCCAACTTCAAACACTTGCATTTGAGAGATATCCATAAAGAAAACGGACACAGGTTGAAAAAAAGTGATATGGGTGAGAAAAATTTAGAGCCCTACATTGCAATCCCAATATTAACTAGGTCTCATTAAAAAATAACAGATTTTCCAGAGCCGAACTCCAGAAAACACAGGATTTTTTTTCCTAAAACCAACACAATTATGGCTTTGCTTTGGCTATGGCTTTTGATCTTGGAGCACTTATGCAGGTTACCATTCTTTGGCAGAAAAAGAAATTGTGAGCATAGTTAAAAAAAAAAAAAAAAAAAAAAAAATCTGATTATCTAATTTATTTATATACCTTTTATTTAAGGTTGGAAGATGGCTAAAACAAAATTTTTCTTTATTTTCTAAAATGCATTTTTCTGAAAATTCTTTTCAAATTTTCAGGAAATCTGTTTTTAGAAATTTCTGGAACAGACCAACATAAATTCTTGAATCAGAATCATACCTAAACAGAACACCTTAACTGTTGAAACCAATACAGGCTTGCAACTGCTCAGGTACTTTCAAAAAGGTGAGAAAAGTGACAAATAATACAGAATAAGTGACTAAAAATTGAAAAAAAAAAAGTGATTTTTTTCTCCTCATAATTACAGATGCTATTATTAAGATTTTTCTATTTATTTTAACTCTAAATCAAACGACATGATTTTAGCGTCAAATACAAAATAGGTTAAAAATTTTGTTTAACACAACTCAACATTGCTATTTATTCAAGAAAATCTATAAATGAGATTTGAATACATACAATACATTAATTTTATAATCACAATTTTCTGCATATATTAATGATGTTTTGAAATATGTACATAGCAAGATTAGAGTATCTAAACAAAAATTGTGAAGAAAAAGAAAAATGTGTGCTTTGACGTAAATTACTTTAATATATTAAATGCACATTTCAAGAAATTCTTTGCGATTTTTTAAAATCACTAAATTCTGGAAACCCTGACTAATTACATTTTAATAAAAAAATAAGATTAGAGCATCCCATTTTGGTCTTTTATTTAAATATTTTGTTATTAATTATGATTTTTTTTCAACACTAGACTTTTTCTGTGATACACCAAGAAAAAAGTGACTAAAAGTGACTGTTTACTTAAAAAAGTGACTAAAAGTGATCAATTGTAAAAAAAGTGACTAAAGGTGAGAAAAGTGACGGAATTGCAAGCCTGCCAATACATAGTTAATATCCACAAAAGTAATTTCAGAAGACACATGTATGCTGCAAACTTTTAAATACTACACATTTTCTGATTTACTCCAGAAAATATAAAGCCACTATTGAATGATGCATCAGCATTAAAAAAAGTAAACATTTTCAGATATCTTCACATTTGTATATTTTCAAAAAGACTTCTAACAGAGGTCTGACTGCTGTAATTTAAATGACAACAAGAAAGTTATGTAATATTTTAAATTTGATAGACATTTTAATATCATAATTTTGACATAATTAAAATTTATGAATATAACTTTGAGTAAGAGTGTCAAAGGAAAGCTTAAAAACAGCTGTACACCTGTAATTATTTAACATACTAGTCATTTATCCAATTTTAGTTTTATAACAGAAAATAAATATTTGTTACATTCATAAGCACATTTTTAATTATTTAAATTATGAGCTTGTTTTAAAAATTCAAACACTCACTCTTTGCACATCTTCTCGAGTGTAACGAATTTCAAAATTTTCATAACGTCCACCTCTAAAATGTTCTCTGGCAGTTCGTTCATTTTCATAAACATCAATAGGTTCATCATAACGAGAATTAGATCTTTAAAAAATAATAGAAATAACTTATCACAGATGTATCAAGCATGTTTAAATTTTTGCATTACAATATTCAAATAAAAAAGGATTTTTAAAATTTTAAATTACTAATTATTACTTGAAATTAAACACATAAATCTGTAATTTTGAGAAGTAATCATAAGTGGGTTGCTTCTAACCATCTGTCATATTAAAATCTACATTAGTTTTTTTTTTTTTTTTTAATTAAGTAATAACTCTACTTTTTTTCATTAAATGATATTCATATAAGATTCATTTTCCATGAGTAATCATTGTACATAGCTGATAAATCTCAGGTTTACATTGCTTAACATGGAATTCTTGATATCACAACTAAACTCATTCTATTTCATACTGTATTTCTACATAAAATTCTGGAGACTCACTGCTTTTAAAAAGCAAAACTTAAAGAATTTGAAAACATTCATTATCTCAAATTTATGTATTTTATTCATTCTCCCATTTTTCAAAAAATTAAACAATAATTACATATTTTCCACACCTCATGAACCACAGTTTACAACAGCTACTAACACTATCCTATATTTTTAAGCACCAAAAAAAAATTCAACCTTTTTTTTTTTTTTTTTTTTTTTAGATCCTAAAGATTTTGTATTAGTTTTAATTGTATTAGTTTTAGCTCAAATCATTCACTTTCTTCCCCAAATCACAATTTATAAAGGACTAGTCTCATTAACTGCAACTTTTATATTATGGATAACTATTCTTATTTGTATTATACTATGTCAAGAAGATAAGAACATATATGAATCTTTGAAAATGCAGAGCACAAACTGACATGTTGACATAAATATCAATAAAATAGAAATCTCTACCAAAAGAACTATGAGCTAGAAGTAAAATAATTTGATTATAAATCAAATTAAATATTAGATGAACTGCAAAACATGAACAAACCAAAAGGAGAAGAGATATGAAAACTGACTTTTCTATGAGCATTTGTAAACAGGTATACTCACAGGGTGGTTTCTAACACTTATGTTTTAATAGTGCTTAAGAAGAGCATTTTTATCAAATTATTTTCAGAACTCTTTAAAATATACAAATATAGTGACTACAGAAAATTTAGACTTTTCTAAATGTTTAAGTATTTTAGAATTTCAAGGAAAGGGGCATTAAAATGACAAACTTTTTTTGAAAGAACTTTCTAAATATCATGATAATTTGATGCAAGAACTTTTCAAAACATTAATAGTTTTGATTAATAAAGCATCCAGTTAAAGTATCAAACTATATTTAAATACAAAATTTTTATCAAAAATTTAAAATATTTTGTTGGTTGATTTGAAAGATCATTATTTTATATAAACTGATACATCTGAAGTAGGTTTAAAAATAAAACTTGAAATGCAATTTTAAAAAAATGAAAATTTCTGTTAACTAGTGATGATTTAAATAACTCTAGAAGGTACAAGTATTCTCATAATTTTCTTTTTCATTTACATTACATATGAATTACACTTGCTTTTGTATTTTCACGTATTAAAAATATTTGAAAAATCACGAAAAGAATTGGGTTCAAATTAGTATATCTACAGAATTTATAATTTCATAACTTAGACTGTTATACACTACATTCAAAGTAGCTCAAAATATTTATATATATATTTAAAAAAAAAAGGTAAAATATTGATATTTTATCTCGTGACAACAAGAGTGGTAAGTAATCAAATATTGTGCATTAATTTTCTCTAAAATTTTTTTTAAAGTAAATAAAACTACAATAAAATATTTTTTATCTACAAATGTATTTTCTATGCTAAAACCTTAGAAAACATTTTACTTTATTAAAAAACAAAAGTGGGTGTTATGCTGGATTCCTTAATTAGTCTTTAGTGATTTGGAATAATATCATTTCAGAATTCCAATTCAGACACCAATTGCTAAAATTCATGCCCATTTTGTTTGACAAAATTAGTACAGGTTGAATTCACACAGGAGAAAATATACAATTCCATAATAAAAAGAACAAGATTTTTTGAATAAATAAAATTATGATGCAATAATGGCTGTAAAAATAAACATCACATAATGGCTCTTAAAAGAGAAATTGAAACACATTCTTACTTTTTATAGTGACCCTCATTTCTTTTTGTATAAGACCTAGAGAAAAAGTATTCATTCTCCTTGTCATAATCAGGAGTATTTTTTTCATTTATGTGAATACTTAAGTTTAACTTCTTTTTGTCAAAATCTGGTTCTTCTTCTTTCCGCTTATTTGCTTTTTTCACCAACTAAAATTGGATATTATAAAACAATAACCATACTTTTAATATTGCATTCAATTGCATGTATTTGCAAAAAGTTTCAAAATTTCAGTAAAAAGTACTGAAGGAGAAATATAAAATGAACATAACATAGAAATTAACTGTATAACTATACTTGAAACTATAACAGAAAATAATTCAAAAATAGCTATTATGTCATTCAGCATTAATAACTCATAACTTATTAACGCTGTATGACATAAATTTATCTAAAAATTGTTTAAAAAAAAAAAGCTAATGTTCAAAACCTACCATATAAATAATATATATATATATATATAAAACTTTTTATTAATTATTACTTTTTTTTAGCATTTTGTTTCATATGTAGAGCAATTTACCCAATGTGAAACATAACAACCTTTAGTGTAATTTCGAATACACTAATACTATGCTAGGTATGTGACAAAGTATTATCCTTATATTCCTTATCCTAAGACATTGTCAATTCAAGAGCTATTAGATACAGGATTTTTTTTTTTTTAATGTAATGATGTAATGTCAATCAAAAAAAAAAAAAAAAAAAAAAAAAAAACTTTACATGTTGTGACTAGAGAATACAGTCAACAGCTTTTTGAAATTATAAGTTCCAACTGAACTCTGCTACAACATTGCTTTTGTTTAAGATTGCTATTAAGTAAACAATAATAGTAATAATACTACATTTTTGTAAATATTTTTATATAACCTTTTTACCTCTTCTATTAAATAAATATACAACAAAACTAAAATACTTCTCTCTTTGTACTAAGTTTAAAATTTAGAGCCCTACAGCATTTACAAATTGTTTTAAGGTATTTTGCCATTGATTCACAAACATATAAATAACAGTGTTTTGAATACTAAAAGATAACACCTCTAGCTCACTTGGGAGTTTCAGCAATAGATGCAATAATTAATCATGTCACATATAATTACACCTTAAAATTTTCTACTCCTTATGATGCTTTAAAGGAACTATAAATAACATTCTATATGAAGTTTAATCTGATTTTTTTTCATGAAAGTGGCAAACAAAAAGCACAAATATATATACAATTTGAACTCTTGGCTATAGATAGTAGTTTGTTGCAACAATTGCTGTTGTAAAATAGATTTAAAAAAAAAAAAAAAAAAAAGGAAAATGGGGTTAGTGAAAGAACTTTATCTGACTATGATTTTAAAGTAGGATTAAATTAACAAGAATGCATTTTAACACCTCTTTTCATTCCAAAGATGAGATTAAAGAGGTTATAAAAACTTATTGCATGGATTTTAAAGAAATAAATGGCTTGAGGCTTTTAAACTTTGTAAAAATGGACTACAAAAACTAATTGATTTTGGAGGGAATTGCTTTGAACAATCTTAAAATTTAGTAAGTTTAACTTGCTCCATTTTGCCATACCTCAAAAATTTCAGAGTGACACCTTATAATGAAAAAGTTTCTTAACTTCGTAATAGTTACTCAAATGGAACAACTAATGTTACTTTTGATAAATACAATTTTCTCCCACACAATGTATATGCTATTTTCAATAATAACGTAATGATAAATTTTACCTCTTTAGCTTCTCTCAGTCCTCTTTCCCAAGCACTCTCCACTGGTGATGGTTCAACTTGCAAGGGGATAGGAGGAGCTGCTGAACCCATGTAATCCATACTACTTCGCTACAAAACAAAATATAATGAAAATTCGAATACACACAACATTTAGTAAAATATAAGTTAACAATGAATAAGTGACTTACAGGCCCAGATCTATCAGAAACTGCTGAATTGGAGGGGCCTATTAGATTTCCTGGCCCATATCCATAACCTGGAGAATATCTGGGACCAAACATATTGTATTGTCCCTTCTCATTGTGTGTCAAATGCAAGAAGCGACAAGCATTTCCATAAAAACACTGACCTCTTCCATAGAAGCGACAAATTTGACGAGTAGTTTCAGGCTTTGGACTAGCATCTTTAACTTCACCTTCCTCAAGATCATCCTGCAAAATTGATACAGAATTAATAACAAAATTCATTTGGCTTATATATATTGAAAATCAATACATACTTTTCTGAGAGACTATTTACATACATATAGCTGCACATATACAGAGGAGCAAAGTCAAGAATCAGCAGTGTTAATCATCAGTATATTAGAGGATGCCTAAATCTTTGTCCAAATTTTACAACTTCTTAGACTGCTAAAATATATTGCAGTCTAAGAAGTTATAAGTTACATATTTGTATTTGAAGATTAAAGTTGCAAAAATCCTCTTCCAAAACTGCATAATGGAGAATAAATTGGTACTAACAGAAATTTACCATTCAAACTGCAGAATATAGTATAGTGGAGTAAACACTGAGATAAACTGCACTGAGATATTCCTATATCACATTTCATTTCAAAAAATTAGACCCGATCTGAAGGTCAATGCAATTTAAGACCATATCCTGATCTTTAGCATTTCACTTTAATTTTTTTTCACCCTGTTAACTAAAAGTTTACAAAGTAAATATTCAGGAATGATTTTCTGATATTTCTAAAGCTGCTTATATGTTAAGCTTACTGTTAACAATCATAAAATCAAGATTTGATTGGTTGACTGGTTTAAAGCCCCATGGTCTACTGTTTTTATACTCAAGTGTTAATGAGTCCAGGACCTACTGCTTAATGCTAATTTCAAATATCTATGGCAACTGTCAAATTCAAACCAATGAACTTCAGTACTGAGGAGCAGCACCCAATTCATTTGGCTATGGTTCAACAAAATCAAAGTTTATTATTACAACTTTAACAAATTATTGGAAAGTCTTTATAAAATTACAAAACTAATAGCGAAAACAGGAGGATTGAATCTTACATCTGAAATTTCTCCCTCATCTTCCCCTTCTTCAACACTATCCTAAAAGAGAAAAATTGAAATGGTAATAATAAAAAAATAAAATAATCACAAAAAGTATTAGATATAAATTTGAGATGAAGCTTTGTTAGAAACCTTAAATATAATCAAATTCAGTTGTATATAACTTTTAAAAATTAATTAAAAAAATAGAGAATCTTTAATAAATTTTTAGATTATTGTTCAGTAGAACTTTATTTAATACATTAATGCCTGTGTATAGTAATTCTAAACTATTTCATTCTCGAGAAAAAATAAATAGGCTGTTCCTTTTATACATTCTAATATAAATAATTTAATGGATAACTGAAAATTCTATTAGTTTTAACTATTCAATGTTACCAAAATTTTAAAGAAAAAAACCAAATACACTACTTTGCATACGTAATACATACATAATTACTTCAATATACCATCAAGGGATTACAACGCATAAAATAACTACTTTCATATGCTGCTGTACAGTATGTTTCAAAACTTTAAATCCACTTCAACTTGTCACACAGGATTTTCAAGTATACTGTGGGGATTTTCGATATTTATCATATTGTTGGTATGAAATTTTTATTTATCATGTGTTATTTTTCCTGGTTTACTTCTTTGTCCCAGTCAGCCAATAAAAGTCATGCTTTCATTTCACAGTATAAGTTTTGCATTCAACTCTACAAGTAGGTATTTGTCTTTTAATATTTTATTGGGATTTATTTTTTAAATCTGTGAGCACACCACGCATTTCGTACTCAACGTTTTAGTAGAACATTCCTTGGTTAAGAATTTTAGGCTGACAAAATTTTTCATAGCTTCTAATATTTTAATTATTTATTATTTTGCATTACTATATCATCCAAAGGACTAAAAAAAAAAAAAAAAAAAAGTATGTTTACATTCAGTTTTATTTGAACAATTTTTACACAAAATTATGCAACAACTTAATCATACCATATGCAGACAGCTTGTCATAAGGAAGACAAACAAGAAATTTTATCTAATTCAGGAAGCAAATCCTTATTGAAAAGGTATTTGTAGAGGCAAATAAAATCTCTGGAAAATTTTATGGATTTGTCAAAAGAAATTCAAAAACAAGTATTAGCAGATAATATTTGGGACAAGAGGGAATTAAATAACTTC
This sequence comes from Pardosa pseudoannulata, assembly GCA_032207245.1. Classification (NCBI taxonomy): domain Eukaryota; kingdom Metazoa; phylum Arthropoda; class Arachnida; order Araneae; family Lycosidae; genus Pardosa; species Pardosa pseudoannulata. Next base: position 44,869,243 of record CM063510.1, on the reverse strand, counting down.
TATAACAATAAAATTTTAAAAATCTTCTAAAGAAAGATATGCTAAATATACATTTAAAAAAATATTTTCTTTTTCTGAAAGAAAAATAAAGCAGATTTTGTTTAAAAAAGTAATTCTGGTAATTTAAGAACGAAAGGTATTCTATTATTTTAGTTAACTAATATGACAAATATGCTTGAGCACTGTCTAGACTTTCATCAATGTTCAATGAAAATTGCATTTTTTTTTAAATAATTTTAACCATTAACTGCAGTTATGTGTTCTGTCTCAAGACTTTCCTCCCTAAGCATTTCTATCGCTGAAATGTAGTACCAAAATGGTTGAAAGGAAGATATTTGAGAAATGTCTCATGAAACATGCAAACCTCAGCATAGTTGTAAAAAAAACTATGAATAAAACTGAGGAAATTTTAAAGAATCTTAAACCAGTAATTACGATTTATCCCCATGAGAACAAAACATACATTTATGTTATAAACACAAAGTATCTTATTACTCACATTAACAAACTTTTAATTTATTAGTGGTTTAGACTTTAAATGGTAACTACAAATCAGTTAAAAGGAATCCAATACTAATTTTGTATACACTTATACATACCTCTTTCTCACCATCATTTGGTTCTGTATCATTCATTTCTCCTTCCTCATCATTCTCTTTTGCTGATGTCAATTTCTCTTTCTTTTGATCATCATCATCATCATCAAGTTCTTCATTTTCCTGTATAAGATATGAAAGCAAAGCAATGATTATTTTGTAAATATGAGTGAAAATTTCAAAGAAGCACACTGAGACATGCTGAAAATAGTGAAGAATGTAACTAACAGGTATAAATTGCTAATGCTTAAAAGATTTGCTTAGAACTTATTCAACTTCTGAAAATATGGTTTAATTTAAAAGAAAACATATACCTAAGGCATTTTATTCTAAAACAAGATTAATATTTAAAAAATTAAAAATACTAATACCTTTTTCTCAGAATCAGCATCATCTCTTTTAGCTGAATCAAAACTTTTTTTTTCTTTATCTTCATAACATACTTCTTCTTCATAATCTAATTCTCCATCCATGGATCGCAAAAGCGTACAATTTTCTTTCTTTGATACAATATCTTCCGAGTTTTCATTTTCAGTACAAAGACCAGCTTCTGCTACAAACAAAAGCATAAAGATATAGTATAGTATAAAATAACCTAAAATTATAAAACTGCAATGAAATATAAATAAAATAATGGGAATATTCTTCCAAATGTTTTTCATATACTCTTACATGATTACAATCTGGCAACGTTTTCATGAAAATTAATATTCCTATGAATTATCCAACCAAAACTTTTAATTGGTGCCCATAAAAATTATGTAAAAGCATCAAAAGTAGCCTGTTTCAGTTTTACAATATAAGAATGATACTAATTTTACTTCACAGATTTAGTTAGAAACTGCTGTCTTGATAGATTTGGCAAAATTTTATGTTAAATAACTATAAAATTTAAGAGCACACCATGATTTTGCCTGCATGTGCAAGATTACATCTTAAAAATTAACTTCTTTATTGAATCTTTAACTTCTGATTGATAAATGGTGTTATTGTATTTTTCCTCATCTAAATGGTCTTTCCAACAGCATTCACCTGCTTTTTTAATTGATTTCATCCCTAAAGGTTTTCCTACCTTTTATAAGGTTATTTTCTTTACATTTACTCAAGTCAAACTTTGGAATTCTGTAGCATCTTTAATAATTTGTGTTAAGCAGACTATTTTCTTTCCTTGGCTTTTTCCCTTAACATTTTTAAACTTTCTCCTTACTCTAGAAATGTACAATTTTCACATGCATATGCAATTCTAACTTTTTGTCCTCCTCACAATACTGCCTATAAAAAACATAAGCTTTTCAGCTATTTCTAGCATATTTTGACAAATATTGTTTTTAAAATCTATTTTAAGCATTTATTTGTGATTAAAAGCAGATTCAGTGTTCTTTACTTTATACCAGCTTTTTTATCATGATTTTATATTACAAAAAAGGAAAATTGGTTGAGAAATTTTTGGGGTAAAATATAAGTTTTGATTTATTGAATACATTCCAAAAATACTGACCAATTTGAAAAATACTGGCTTTACACTGATTAGTTTTTAATCATGTTCATTCACATTAAAACTACCTTATAAATACTGAATTTAGAAATAAAATTTTTGAATTTTTATCAAGACAGTACAGAAGTTTAAAAATAATGACTTATAAATACATATTTTTTTTAGATTAAGAAATGTTATATTTTAAGAGATAGTTATCTTTGTATAGGTTAAACCAACCAGTAAATCACTAATATGCTTTCAAATGTTCTAAAATAAATTTCAGTTAATACGAAAAATAAGCCTTTATTCTTATTCTCTGGATTGTAATGAGTAAAGCTAGTTAGGATTTCCTTTTTGTTAGTCACCTGTTTATGAATAAAAAAGTATATGTGCTCACAAAGAAACTTAATAATGATGAAGCTTTATTTTATTAGTCAGGATTGGTTTATTGATTATCAAAGCAAATTAAAAAAAAAAAAAAAAAAAAACTTATGTTGCAATATATTGGAAAGAAGTGATCAGGGGAATATGGTCAATATAATGGTAGCTAGGATCTCTGAATAAAATGTTCTATATTATAATTATTTAGTTAGTTTACTGGAGGTAAGTTATAAATTTAAAATATAAACAGCAAATTACTATTTTTTTTGCCGAAGCGGGATATCTACACAGATTTTGAAAGCCTATTTCATGACTTTTTGGTAAACTTCTAGAAGACTACTTATTTTTTTCAATTCATGTATGCCTTCATTAAAAAAAAAAAAAAAAAAAAATCTTTATCATATTTTGAATATTCAATGTTTATCTATTGCTTATCAAAGATTAATAAAGTATATAAACAGAGAAAAAAATCCTTGTTCTTTCTCATATATTTAATGGGCTTGGAACTAAAGTTTTGTGGGAGAGGGGATACAGAAATTTTGGTTTTGTAATGCTCTTTCAGCTGATTGAAGATCAGTAACTACATTTTTTAAGCTTTGATTTTCTTAGAATTTGCACAGGGGTGAAAAGAAATTCTAAACAAATTAACATACATAATGGATATTAAAGAAATTACATTATCTGAATATAGTAATAGAAAATGACTTTACGTTAAAAGAAAATGATAACATTCTTTAAAGCTAAATAACAAAACCTAAAACTACTTTTTCTACTTGAAATTTTTTAAATTTTAATCTTGTCCCAAATTTGCTCTTTTGGTGATTAAAAAGAACTTCTTCCCTATATTTGTAAAATTTTAAGAAATTCCCCAATATCAGTAGAATTTTGAAAAAGTCTTCATATTTTCAAGAATCACAAAGTATCCTTACAATTTCTTGATATGGGGTCATCCTGTATATACATACATTATATATATATATATATATATATATATATATATATATATACACACACACACACACATTTCTGTATAGGAAATAAGTATGTCAACAAAATCACATTAATTTTATGTTCAAATAAATTCCAATGGTCATTATTTAGTTAGCTTTGGTTTACCTGGACTATCACATTCTCCAGAACTACTAATTCCATCTTCTTCTTCTTTTGAATCACATTGAGCAGCTTCTTTTGAAGAATCAAGCTGTGAGTCCAAAATCTCATTTGTGGACATCTTTCAAACTTGCTGTGAAAACTAAACATACAATCATACATCAACATGGTATGTATAAACCATCTAGAATCAAGTTTGAAGAAAGGTATATAATCAACATTTGAAATAGAGTAATTAGCAAAATGACTTTTACTTATACTTTTATGCCCGACATTTGCCTTCTATAATTGTTCCTTGGGAGTTATATCATAAAATATGCTTATACAATCAATAAAAAATGCAATAAGAATTTAATTCTTAAAAATTTCATGGGAATTTAAATTTTTTTTTTGTCAAATATAACTTTTAAATTTTTTGTAAATTTAATTATATATATAATGTTACTAGAAGCAGAAATATATATATATATATATATATATATATATATATATATATAAATTATTACACTTAAAATACTTTAATTTTCTAATTTTCCCTCCTCATTCTTTATTTTCCCAGCCATATATCTTATTTAAAGGAATGTTCGATAACTTAAAATTCTTTTTATGGGTCTCCCAAAGCTAACTCTGAAATAAATACTAATTTTCTATCCACTCGGCACATTTTCCAGCGGTCATAATAATATGATTTACTTTTCCAATGAAAGTTCTTTTCTGACTGTTAATAACACTAAGATGCTCTTTCTTGGGAAAGAATTTCTCTCATCTCTCGCAAGGCTAGCTTTGTAATAGAAAAGTATTTGTAGGTATCATTCTATGCTCTGCACTTGTCAGAGAAACATATTTTTGCCTTAGTTCCATGTTGGACTAGCTTCTCTTTATGGAACGCAAGGACTACAAACTTTGCAAGTCTTCTCATTGCCCAGCAAGCCTGAACAATTAAAAATAGGAGCTAAATTAAATTGTAACTGGAAAATATAAATTCCCCACATTACATATATATGCATAAAGCATTTATATCCAGATATTTTTTCTCTAAATCTTTTAAAAACTTTACATAAAAATCACCTAATAAAATAAGAATTTCTTTTAATATGATTTGTTTTATAGTTTAATGTTATCAATAGATGTGGAACAGAATCATGTAATTGTATGAATTAATAAATCAGTTTTTACGATGATTTCAGTATCCCAATTATTTTGAATTTAGACACTAAAATGGAATAAACTAAAATTTGTATTCTAAGTAGCCCACAAGTTAAGGCACATTTATGATGATTATTGAATTTACACATATATATTATATATTAAATAAAAATATAAAGGTTGCAGGGCAATTTACATCTGAATGCTTTCATTTAAAAGAAAAACTATTAAAGTATACAATAGCAATTAAATTATTTTAGTATTTGAATTAAATCATTACCAGTACTATTTATGATACTAATTATTGGAAACCTCAGATATGTAAATTTGATCCTGTAAATTTATAAGAAAGTATAAAATATTTACTGCATAAATGTTCTTTATAAAACATAATTCAGAAAAGCATAAGAAGTGAAACTGCTTTAATAATAATATAAAGTTCATAGGAATGAAAGAAAACTGAGTTATTTTTTAATTTATATGTGCTATTTCCTGTAGCAAAACATTTTGAATTACACTATTACACCATTTTTTCTGCTTCATATACCATATATAATGCAGTTAAGAAAAATATACCATTACCAATCCAAATCAGGAATGCATACTATTATCATAAACAAATTTCATCCAGACTTTATATAAAGCATAAAATAAAACTGCCTTAACAAACTTCAATGTATATTTTTAAAAATTTCTCTAATAAGTTAAAAGATAAAATCATAAATAAATATCAGTTACTAATATGTATAAAAAATATAAAAGCACCAAATATAAACAGGTTTACAGCATAACAATAATTTACTGAGTAGATTTAGTTTAATTTTATATCAGTACTAGCATATAGCCCATCATATGACTGGATTAGTAAAATTTTTAATTTTCCAAAATTGTAAAGTACGCTATGAGGCAGGTAAAAAAATGGTTTGTTTTTTGGCTGAGAATTATCTTGCAACAAAAAATAATCAATGATTCAATTTAAAATTATCACATATGTACCTAATCTATTATTTAAGCCAAATATAAAAGAAAATTATTTACTTAATATCTAGGTTCAATGATAAAACGTATGAAAATAAGGCATAATTTAAATAATTTAAAATAAGAAATGATTCAATGAGATGGCTTAAGGAATGACGTCATAATGCTAGTAAAATGTTATTTTTACCTATTTATTATGGGACAAATTGATAAATTTAATTGCCTGCTCTTAACCGGGGAAAATAGGAGTTGAAATAATGGCATTAAAAGCTCGAAAAGAGGGGAAGGGGTGGATTTCGAATGTTTTAAAGAAGGCAGTATTTTTTGCTCTGATATGAAGCATATTTATACCAATTTATTTTAGAATCGGATCTATAGTTTAGGAGAAGATAAACATCGCTATGAATTTTGCTAACTATGGATGCCTCTATCCATTCCAGGTCCAACCGCTTTATAAAATCGAGGACAGACGTACAGATAACTTAGGCTATTATTATAAAGGGGATTAAATAAACAATGGAAAACTTGTATATGATACATCCAAAAAATATTTAAGCATACTGATATAACACAAAGAAAAAACAAGAGATGCAAAAATTTTATGCAAAATATATTTAAACTTCAATAAAAGGAAAATATTCTAGCAGGCAAAAGTAATATTAGTTCTACACTAAGTAGATAAATAATGAATTTGCTTTGCTTAAGAAGTCTAAGAATATGGAAATACTCGAATAAGAGACTGTAATAGAACTTCACCAAAAAATTAATTTTTCGTCTCACATTTCTTTTTGTTATGTCCACTATACTCTTAAATTTTTTTCCTATCATTTATAAAATATACTCATTGTTTCAACATTACCAAATGATTGTTTTATGGTTAATTACATGGGCGATATATAATGACAACAGATCACTGCATTAAAATGCACCAATTTGCCTAACATATGTACAAAAGTTAAACGCTTACAGAATTAAAATCATTTAATATATCTCATAATACTCTAAATAAGGTTCATAGTGTTATGAATAATTTAACAGACAATAATAACCAAATCTTCAATCAGAGTTTTGGCTTGATGATACTGAAAGTTGTTTACAAACACTATTTACATGATAATATAACAAAAGTAATTCAACTTTAGAATAATATTTACGAAATGTATATAACTAAATAGCAATCGAACAAAATACCGATAATTTTTTTAAAAAATGATTAGCAAATTTCTTGCCTGCAAATTGAATCGACTCTCAATGAATAGGCTCATATCACTTAAGAGCGATGAAATCAGAAAATCGTATATTATATATCACAAAACAGTTAAAAAGTTAGTCTGAATAAAGTTTCTTCATAGAAATTCACGTGCAAAAGCTGCCATATTTTTACTCAAACCTCAAAACTGGAATTAACCCTATATAAGTACACAGTTTTTAAAAAACATAAAGGACGACAGATAGGCCAACAGTAACTAGTAAAGTACATTTTTTTATACTAACGTTATTTATCACAAACTATAAAAATAATCGCGTAACTATCGAGACAAAACTTGAGATTTATACACACATTTATTATTGTAAACCTCCTAACTTAATATTTCAATTCACCAACAATTTGGACGCATACAAAACTGCTAGACGGTTACGTGGAATAATTTTGGTAGCAGAAAATAATTTCATAAATATAAGTTATCCAATTACCTTTGCGATCTGCGGTCGTTGTAGAGAGTACAATTGCCACAAGTTCACTGAAATCTTTTCATGTCTATACAATTAAATCAGAGATTATTTATTATAGAGCAGTAGTCGATATACAACGGCTTGCAAGACATAAGAATCTCTCCATAGATGTTTGTGGCACTTTAGACTTCTGCCACTATGTATTCTATCCATAGCTTTCACAGTAGAATAGGGAGGCAATTTTGATTAGATTGAAACGCGTGTAATCTGAAATAAAATTATGAATAACCAAGCAGTAATATGATCAACCTTTGATCGGTTAATTATTTCACTGGTTTGTAAGATGCACCCACATATCAGATTTAATCAACAGTTACTTAAAAATGAGTGATTCCATGCAAAATCAACCTTTGTCAACTTCATATATGAAGAGAGAGTGTGATGTTACGGTTGAACTACGTTTGGTTGTTAAACATTCCAATTTTTATATGCCAGAACAAGTGAAATGAATTTTAATTGTTTGGGAAAATAGGAAATTAAAAAGTAAAGTACTTTTGGCATCCACATAACATAGTTATTCACGATTACGTTGAACGTTACTCATATTTAGCCAAATATTAGCCGAATGTCCGAATCCTACCCCGATTAAATAAATATTAGATTTTCTGTAACACGGTATACACTTGTTACAGTAAATTAGCTGTAAATATAACTGCGTAATAAAGCATGCCAATAGTTTGAATGTCCATCCCAATTTTATCCAAATTACATAATATCAGTCAAATTTGGCTACCAAGTATATATATATATACATATTTCAACTATATTTCATAAAATCAATTACATTTGGTTGTAAAATGAAATTCAGAGGATTTTGTAGAAGATGAAAAACATCCATTCACCTATATAATATCTTTGAAACTTTTGAAGTTGTTAGATGTTGACTTTTTCATTGCTTCAAAAGTAATACACACTCTAGTACTTCATTCTCCCAGAAACGAACTATACAAACACTGAACATCAAAAAGCTAGAATATTAAAACTCGAACAGGCAGAGAATGTGTCGCTTTTCGAGATTCACATGACCTCCTGTTGGTTACGACTTGGATTTGATCTTGAGCTACAACGGGATACTTATTTTGTATCTTGAAGATAATAGAAAAAAATCTCAGTAAATCCCAAAGAAATAAATAAATGATAACGAAAAGAGTTTGAAATGATCGTTTGAGTCCTCACCTCTAAACAGGGTTTATGCTTAGTTATCACTTGAAGCGACTTTTAACACAAAAGTAAAACTACATTATTACTATCAACAATTGATTACAGAATGGAAGTGATGAACAAAACTTTATTACATCCGCTGTTGAAAAACTTAAAATAACATTTTTTGTAGCATCAAGAGGATATAAAAATACACATCAGAGTAAAATAGAACATCAACAAGATCCCTTTCTTAAACAGTAAAATTCATTCCTCGTGTTAAAATAATGGTGTTATTTTTATTCCTAAAAAAATCACTTTTAACTTTTACAGCCGGTCTCACCAAAGTCGTTTAATGGCTAACCGCGATTAATCTCTGTTTAAATGGAGAATTGCTTCCGCCATTAGTTGGCGCTATGTGGTGATCGCAGTTAGCAGTTAAACGACTTTGGTGAGACCAGCTCTTAGATTTTTTTTATTTACTTGATCCTCGAATCATATTTTACTTACAGTTTTGGAGATGAGCCCGAATCTGAACTTCTTATTGATTTAATATAATGTAATGTCTAAACAGTTCAACTTAAGTATAAAGTTCTTAACTTGTTTTAAAAATGCACCCTACGATTTGAAATTATTATATTGCAAAATCACCCACCTCGAGGCATAAGGAAATATTGCCTGAAGCATTTGGTAGATAACTCATTGTTTTATTCCATTAGAAAAAACAAAAGGGCCACTTGTTTTTTTTACCTACTATGCAATTTAACACGACTTAAACATATACACTGCTCAAAACAATAAAGAGAGCACATGGTTTTAACGAAATTACGCAAATACTTACACCGATAAGTAACATAAAATAAATCATCCATAATTTAAATCCTAGCAGGAAACAGAAGAAAACTTCATATGCAAATCAAAGTTCATGATGTCAAAAAACAGAAAAAGAATATAAGGACAGAAATCGGTATGTTGCAGAAACGTCTGTTTCACTGCCTTAACTGTGAAATTGGATTGCTCAGTTATTATTATTATTACTTTTTGAGAAAAGGTGACTTGAAACTGTCTCAACAAAGTGATTTAGTGGAATTCATGGCATGACTTATTATACGCAGACTTGAATCCGGGCAAACACAACAAAAAACATCCGGGCAAATATTTTAGTTTCGGGGACGCTGTTTGATTCGCCAGATGTGTCGTTGCAAGGCTGTGCAATAGATTCCAAGAAACAGGGAATGTTAGACTCAAGCCAAGATAAAGTCGGCCACGCACCACTACATTAACTGATGACCGGTATATACTGTTAACAGCTCGTCAAAACAGAACAGATAATGCTACTTAGCTTCAAAGAGAGTTGCTCTTAGCAATAGGACGAAGGGTGTCCAGCCAAACAGTACGCAATAGGCTTCATCAGGGAGGTCTCTATACACGTAGGTCAATTGTTCGTTGACCTCACGCCAACGTACGGCACGAAAAAGATGGGCTGCTGAACATCGAGATTGGGAGAAATATGATTGGAGCCAAGTGTTATTTACAGACGATTCCCGATTCAGTCTGGATCTTACTGAATGTTATATCACAATTTGATTCAGCCGCAAGTTTGGCAAGTTCATCTGCCGTGTGTGTGTGGGTAATTTGATTCCTACCCGAAGACTGATATTTTTTATTTTTCTTTCTTTAAAATATTTTTATAATGGAGTCTAGTTTATAATATTTCATAAAAATTTGTATTTTGGGTGTCTGAATTTATTGTTTTGTAATAAATTACATGTAACAAGTTATTGGGGGTTTTGTACACACACAAACAAGGCAGATGAACTTGCCAAACTTGCTGCTGAATCAAACTGTCCTTTAATAATCAGTAAGATTCCCAACACTTTTATCAAAAGACAGAAGTATTAGCAAATATTAGACTTATGGCAAAATGAATGGAATACAACTAATAACGGCAATATAACTAAGAAGTTATGTTAGGTCCTCAGAATGAGTTTGCATTTTTACTAAGTATGATGAAAGAGAACGTAGAGAAATACGAAGATCCAACTTCCCTGTCTCTAGGAGGCACCGGAAGACCCCCTACAATATTTAGTTCATCTTGTAGAGAGTCGAACTAATAACGCGGATTTCGTAAGATCGATTCTCTTTCCTCCATGAGCTAAGTTAATTTTCTTTATTCCTATCTTTATATTGTGTGTATATATATATATATATATATATATATACAGTGACAATTAAGATTGATTTTAATTTCTGGAAATCAGTAAGCAAAGATGTTTTTAGTTGGGTTTTATATTCTCAAACTATAATAAATTAATATATTAAAAAAGCAAATATAAGTTTATTTACCTATTGGATCAATATTTAATCTGCTTTTGCAGGCTTTTATTGTAGTGTATATACACACACACTAGATTGTGTAATATATCAAAATTGTTAGCTACACACACACACACACACACACACACACACACACACATATATATATATATATATAAATATTATATATGAAAATTATTACTCCTGAAAGAGCTATACAAAAATTCTAATTTTTTCCCCTTCTCAATATCTAATTTCCCAGCCATAAAATGTAAGGTAAAAGAGTGTTCTCCAACCTAAATTCTTTTTACTCATTTCTCAAAACTAAGGCTGAAGTAAATTTTTTCTGTCCACTGGCTGCATTTTTCAGCGAGATGTTCAGATATCCCACGGAAATGGTATTACTTATGCAATAGTTAAATTGCGGCTTTCCTTAAATTGCGGCTCCCAGCTTTCCTAAATCTACAAGGCCCTTGCCTCACAAAATTGCTGATCTAGATTAATTCTCATGAGACCAAAATCATATGACTTTCCCGCTGTCAAGTTAACATCTGCCGCAAATGTGTGTATTCTTAGAGCACTATATGTAGAATTACTGCACTGTTAAGACAGCTGGTAGACCGATGCGTTTGTGATAGTAAATAAATATGAAGTTTAACGATTCTTTGAAGTTCGTTTTTCTGATGTGATGGCTTCAGTCCTATTAAAAGGTTTCTTTTTCGCTTAGGAAGCCCGGGCAAATTAAATAACAGGTGCTAATCGCGGTGTAGATCTTTAAATATACTGAAAATTATTAGTTTATCGTCACTTACTATTGTTTTGTGCTGAAAAAGCATTGTGATATATATATATATATATATATATATATATATATATATATATATATATTTATATATATATATATATATATATATATATATATATATATATATATATATATATATATATATATATATATATATATATATATATATATAGGGTTTCTAAGTACGCTACGTCATAATCACAACAGAGTGCTTTTCGAGAAAAGATTGTATTTCATTTATAAATTCCATGTACTTAGTTATCTATGTCTCTCGATCAAAATGACTAATTATTAGGATCATCTCTGGATGTTGTATTTTAAACCACCAACAATATCTGGATCACTACTTCTCATTCTTTTTTGGCCATACTCCACAGAGTCACTTTTAAATATCTTATAAACCCCCATGGTGAACATATTTAATAACTGGAGTTTCAAGGAATTGAACTCAGAGAGGCCTAACTTACATTTATCTTGCCCCGACTAGCTATGCTAAGCTACAGTCTTAATATAATTAAAAAATATATTTAAAAAATTAAGTAGGTTTTAAATATTATAAACAGATAAGGTAAAATTATGAGGTAATAAAAATAAGAAAATTTTATTTTATGGTATTCAAGTAATAAACTGAAGGTAGGTATCGAATGAAGGCTACCGAAGTGGATCTTAGGAAAAGTAGGATGCACCTAAAATAAAATTAGGGAGACCCCTGTGCCTGCTACAAAGAGATTTTATGTTAAGCACAAACTTAGTTTCAGTCTTACATCCTCTCGTTTGGTAATATCTAGTGAATTTCTTTTCTTCAGTAGCAAATCATTTACAGTACTAAAACCACATTCTACTAGATATGAAGCGGTAAATGGTAATCTAGCTTGAAAGGGTTAAAGATTCAACTGCTTTTAGAAAAACCAAATGACCACATTAAAAACTATATGCCCCATCGGTGGGCGTACGCCCCACTTTGAGAAGAACTGATCTAGAAGGGATGTTTCTGCAGTTATCACAGTTATTAGCTAAACCTAATTAAGTGATAAGATCTGTAATAAAATTAACCAAATATTTTTAGTTACCAAGTGTCTGCTGTGCTTAAGAACGTAGTTAAGTTTTTAGAGATGCACTAGTTTTCCCGTTTCCTCTGTTTTCTTGAAAAAGTAGCTTTTTCTTCTATCTTTCCAGAATTTTCTAACTGATATATGGTAGTTTTGAAATCAATTAAAAAAGTTCTATGTGTGTCAACAATTATGTGCTTACAGTTTGAGTACAGATTAAATGCATAAAACAGAATCATGATGATGAATTTTTTTAAATTGTAGCAAATGTTGCTTGATTCTGAAATGCTGCGATTATCTGTCAGTTGTTAAGGTGAAATAGTAGATAGATGTAGATTGAGTTTGTGTTGAGTAGTGTGTCTGGAAAGAATACATTCAGAATGAACTCACAGATATTTGTAAATCTTAATTAGTTTTCAAGCAAAACAATTTGTAATCAAAGTTAAAACAGCATAATAGAATATAGGGATGCACAACTGTAAACTTAGTCAAAATAACAAATTTATTAAGTTTTTATCAATCGGTAGACCATAATCTATTTACATTGAACTGTATTCGGATATAGCTTTATTGTCAGGAGATGAATTAAGGCTACTGTATCCAGACGCACAGCTAGTACCTGGAAAAAAGAAAGCAAAAAGAACTTAAGATAGTGTATAAGCTTTAACAAATTAAATAAAGGTAAAGCAGATATAAAACTGGCCGCAGAAGAGTACTGAAAGGTTAAAAAAATTATACAACGACAGAAAATCATTCATTAAAAGATGATGAAATGATAAAAATTGTGATTGCATAATAGGGCCGCTTATAACATTCGTGTTTAAAGTCTTTGTGGATGAGTGGTCATGGCATCACACTGTGGTTCGGGAGGTCCCCTGATTAAAACCTGGCATTGATGATGAAGCTCTTTTAATTTAATTTAATTTAATCTCCTTTATATCTAGAAAGACCTAGAATATTCTTAAAATTACTGGAATGGTTTTCCAGAATATTCTACATTGGTATAAAAGAGCGAGTAGCTCAGTTTGAATTGAATTCTCAGTTTGTTATCCTTCTGTTGTGTGCTAAATAAATAGCTTTGCGTTCCCGCTATTTGTGTGCCTCGTCTGTTTCCCTAACACCAACGCGAAAATAGATGAAGAGAAATCATACATTTATTTGGTCATAAAGATAATCCAGAAACTCACTGCAAGATAAAATATTATGTATTTCAGGATTTCAATGTAAGACAACATAGCAACTCTGTATTTAATATTTTTATTCAAGCTATAAGAATTCGACATGACCTTCTCAATATGATATTGAAGAAATACGATGAATCTTAACACTTGATGAATTGAATGAAAAATTTGCATTAATTCAGGTGTTTTACTGAATTTCTAGTTTGAGTTAATTCTGTACAAACACAAACTCTCTCTCTCTCTCTCTCTCTCTCTCTCTCTATATATATATATATATATATATATATATATATTATATATATATATATATATATATATATATATATATGTGTGTGTGTGTGTGTGTGTGTAATATATAAAAAATTATTGTCCCTAAAGTCTTTCAAAATTCTTCGCATCCACGATCTTCTTTGACGATGACCACGATGACCTATTTCTCTCATGCAGCCAGTGATGATTATTTTTACTGTTTACATTTCTACATATATATTATAAGCTATTGAGAAGTTTTTTAATTATAGTTTTGTGAACAAAAATCCGATTTCCTTCTCATTTTATTTCTTCAAACTACAGTTTTTATTATGATATGCTCTTTTAATGAATTTTACAAGTTTTAATAATGTTTTATAAAACTCGACACATTTTGACAGCTTCCAACGTATAGACTGTTTATTACATAAAAAACTTTTACATGTATTTAGGAATTACTGTAGAGAATATCCTGTTGGATTTCAATATTCTCTCTTAACATTGTGAGGAGGGTTCTGATGAACCATTACCGGTTACCAATTCACTGACATATCTTGAACTGTATTCCAATAGAAAACATGCTGACAGGCAGATTTAGCTCGTTCCTCCGAGTCATCCCTGGTATCAAGCAGGTTGTCCTAGAGGATCCCTTGCTATTGATTGTGATAGATATGTTCAGACAACATTTTCCCGATTTCTTAGAGGACACCTGAAAAGACTTACTTTCGAGAGAGGTCTCAAGATGCACCCGAATTGTCCTAAATGTCAAAATGAACCGACATTACCGGCACATATCCTTGAGTGCCTGGGGTTGTCTCTTGAGAACCTATACAGGTCTCCTATGCTAGTTTTTGATTTTCTGAAAGTAAATAGACTCGTGGACCTCGTCTAGTATATTCCTAGATAGAGATTAGAAAGAGAGAGAGAGAAAAAAAATCTGTGAATTGAACAGATGCTGTGGAAACTATTGAGCTTTCTAGGTTACTTATGTAATAAAGAGTTACATTATAATGCAGTCGCTGCCAGTACGGAGATACTGACCGAAGGGTGGAAGTGATTGGTGACCTTCACCTCCGTACCGGTTGGAGAGATGGGGTTAGGAGTCAGTTTTTGTGGGTCCCCTCAGACTTAGCAGGCGACCAAGACAAAGACAGAGGAGTGGGGAGGAATCTTCGGGAGCTGAAGCTGTCTTTCACCATTTTTTCCAGGTTCCACATGCCTGACCTCATAGCCAATTTCACAGTGATATTGCAATTTTAAATGAAGTGTTTGAGACAAAGATTCATCAAATGGTAAGTCGTAGCTTATTTATATCTTGTGTCTTATTATCTTGAGTTTCTTAACAGATCTAGTTCTTAACTTCATGTGCTATGTTGTGTAATTGCATTTCATTCTTCCTTTTCAACCTATTCTACAACATGGCATAATAACATTAATAATTCATGATTTAGATCATATGTTCCCAACGGGTACGATACCGCCTCTCATTGGGAGCCTTCCATTAAGGCGGTAGTGGGTAAATGAGAGGGGCGTTAAGTTTGTTAAGAGGGATTCCAGTGGAAATAATATCTATAAAAATGATCAATAAATCAATAGAATAATATCGTATTTACTATAACAAGTGATATATTTTTCCAAGCTAAATTTTGTTAATTCCATCGAGGGCCGCTTTTGCCTCTCCCCCCGGCAAGAGTATAGATATTGTAATTGCATTTAATTCATTGTATTTGGCTGGCCATGAACTAGCCAGTAGTTAGTTGACTGTTTAAGAAAAAGAAATATCACTGGGAGTGGAGATTGTTAGAGAAATTGGAACTCGACATTAATAAATTGTTAAAACTTCACTAGCCTAAAACACCTCATTATTTCTTTTATTTCTTATTGATTTTAGGCTTATTTTAAAGCTTTTAATAAACAATTTTTTGCTACGTTTGACGGCCATTTTAATTAATTTTTCCTTTGTGATCCTAAACAATAGATAAACAGATAAAACAGATATAGCTAATATGCAACAACATTTTAATACTTGGTATAAACTATTATGAGAGAGAGAGCGTTCGAACACCTTTTTCTTGTAAAAGGGGCGGTGCTCCAGATAAGTTTAGGACCCTTCAATTTAGGTTAATATAGGCAAAATAAATTGAAATGACAAGATAATTCTCCAGCTTAATTTTCTGAAGTAACAAAATTCACAGGAATTCTGAAAGGTTTGTAAAATAGTTGAAGCAACAGGAATGAAAATAAACATCTTACGTCTAAAAACTAAACTAAACGCCCCGGCGCTACAGCCCACTTGGGGCCATGACCTATGGTGCTAATCTCCATTTTCGAGACAAAGGGCCTAGGAGTGTGAAGTAAATACGTCCCGGTTCGGTGGTCAACCTTATTTGGAACCCCCTGTGTTTAATACCAAAGCATACTTGGTCTTCAGTTTATCAATCCACTGAAAGGATGAAAGGTGGAGTCAACCTTGTTCAGCCCGAATATCGAACCCCGGAACTGTATATTGGGAGTGGGAAGCGCTAACCCAACGTCTCTTATCTTGTCTGTTATGCGTTAATAACTTCACTGTGTGTTTCTGTGTTAAGTGAAAGATGAAAGATGAAAAAAAAAGGTTTTACCTATTTCGCTCAAGTAATCATTGTCCGTGTCTTTCGCCGAAAAAATATCTTTTTCTTCGACGTTTTCTTCTTTTATGTTGTTTTCGAACTGTTGCATATTGTTCTGGGGATCTTCGAGCCATGGAGTATTGGTATAGATTGGATTGTTGAAATGGGGGGCTCCTGTAAATTTTACAATAAAAAAGAAGAATAAGCAAGATAAACTTTTTGTACCAAGCATGTTATGCTTAGTTGATAAATTTTGCAATATGAATACATTCAAATTCGACTCGATTTTTACCAAAGAGGTTTCGATATATATATATATATATATATATATATATATATATATATATATATATATATATATATATATATATATATATATATGCGTGTGTGTGTGTGTATTTGCTTTAATGGATTGTATTCAGTTACAAATCACTGAATAGCACCACTGAATAAACCACCTATTGGGGCAAGAAAATCAATTTTGTAGAAGTATCTAGGATTTCCAATAATACAAGACTACTCAACTTGCCTTCCCTCTTTTGGTGGTTTCTTTTATAGCTTTTTTATGTTAAAATTCCTCTAGAAGCTATTAAGATATCCCACAACAGCGCCAAATATCGGTTGCATCGCTAAATGCAAATATCTAGAAACGAATACATTTACAGAATAGAAACTACAATTCAGAAGATTTTCCAACCCGCCTTCCCTTCTAGGTGATGTTACTTTAATAGTTTTTTGATTTTAAAAGACCTCGTGGCATACCGAAGTGCCACGTTTCGCAAAGGAAATCCCATATGAAAGGATGCTCCTATTTTCCTGAGCTCGCCTTTTAGATTAGAGCTACTTTACTTGGTATGTGGAAATACGGATAAAAAGAAACATGCAACGTATTCCAGTTCTGTTTTTTTTATAGTTTTACAATGTTAAAAGTCACCCTAAAATCTGACAAGAGCATCACATATCAGTTCCATGGTAAACACAAATGTTTGGGAAATATTACAATTAGAAAGTGAGGTAATTGGTCAATGCCCTCTATTGGATTTTTGTCACACTATAGCTAGAGACACATTTATCAAATTGTATAAGTTTCTGAAGAGAACCCTTGTAACAACCGTACACAACCATTGAAACTGATGGTCGATAGGACATTTGGTTGCGTTTGTCTTTTAGTATTGTGTGTTAGTGCTCTTTTTCTCATATGTATACCAACATATTGATGAGTAATTATATAATTTTCTATGAGATATTAAATCTGGGAAAATTTCAAAAACTTTCAAAGTAATTACAAACTTTTTCAACGAGAAAAACTTTTAAATCTGCATCTTTGATGCAAACGTGTTTCATTTTTTCGTGTTTCATTTTTTCTGTAATGATTAAACAGCTTTAAATATTAATCTTACAAAATTCTTTCTTGAAGATTCTCAGTTAGTTAACATTTCCCAGGAAGCTACTTTTATTATGAAACCATTCCTCCCCCCAGAAATTATTAAGCTTAATTTTTGTAAATTAAATCATCCAGAAATTGTAAAGACCTTATTACAAGTTAAAATGTACGTGTTACTACACAATCCAATCATATTAATGTGACCACCGCCTACTTTTGATGTCATAAATAACCAATTGCAAAAGGCACATGTCATCAGCAAATTTAGTGGATATATAAAGTGTGTTTTAGGAATTTGGAAAACATTTCAGTTCTTGCAGTCATGTAGAAACAGAGCGTTTAATATGACGTCCAAAACAGCATGATCATTAACTTCGGATGGGAGTGTAAGCATTTCTTTAACGGTTAATTTTGTAAGCTGTTCGCGGGCCGCTGTGGTAAAAGTATACCGTGCATGGCAAAATGGCCCTATCCAAAATCAACGACGGGGCAAATGTGGTGCACCCAGAGTCATAGAGGGCAGAGGTGACCGATGGTTGTGGAGATGCCCTTGGGCAAATAGAAGTACAATTGTTGTGCGACTGACCACCCAGATGAACCAAGGGGTTACCAACAGTGTCTACACAACGATGGCTCAGCGAACGTTGCTGCGTATGGGTCTCCGATTCAGATACCTGGTTAATGTACTTATGCTGACTGCTGTTCATTGGCGACGAAGGCTGGGATTTACACGCTAGTACCGCAACTGGACTTAGTCAAGTGGATTTTTCTGATAAATCATGTTTTACGCTCTAATGGCCAGACGCACGTTGGCGTATACGGCATGAAACGCCTGAAAGTAAACACCCTACAACATTTGTTGAAAGGGTCCAAGCTGAAGGAGGGAGGATTATGACCTGAGGAATGTTTTTGTGGTGTTATCTAGGATCACACATCATTTTGAAGGCACGATGGATCGACACAAATAAACATTTATCCCTGCAGACCATGTTCACTCCTTTCAAATTGTTTTTCCTCAGGATGATGGTATATACCAGCAGGACAATGCGACGAATCATAAAGCTCGCCGCATTCGCGCTTGGTTCCAAGAGCACCAGGATTAGTTTACCGTACTCCCTTGGCCAGTGAATTCCCCTGACTTGAACGCAATCCAGAAACTCTAGGACCACCTCGATCGGGTTGTTCACATCATGGATCCTTACCCGCTTAACCTAGCGCAGTTGGCTACGGCACTAGAGTCGGCATGGATCAGCATCTCAGTCAACACCTCCAGGAATCTAATTCATTCTCCTCCTGCACGTCTCGCAGCAGTCCGCTCTTCTAAAGGTGGTTATTCCAGATTTTGACAAGTGGTTACATTAATGTGACTGGACTGTGTATATTATTCCTTGTACTGGTACATGTGAAAACTTCTTCTGTTAAAAATAGTCAATCGTTCACACATGTTTAAAATCTTAACTTTTTTTTTACCTGTAGCTTACGTATTGCAATATCCTTCAATTTATCAGATATAAACCAGACAATTTTTTATCGTAGGTTTCGGTTTTGTTTTTGATGCATTATTTGCAGTGTTATTGCATTTAGAAATCACAAAGGTTTCGGCAATTTTTTCAACCGATTTATTTTAGTTCAGATTGAATTGTTCTAAGGCCTTTAATCGATTGAAAGTTTTTTTCTATTACAAGATGAATCCGCATATTCTACAACGGGAAAATGAATTCTAAACTTAATCTGCCCCTCTTTCAACACGCACATGTTGACGTCTGATAAAGCCTCAATAGAATTTTTGAAGGAAAATTAAAAAAAAAATACTTCTTACCTAATGCATCTCTATTTTCAGCCCGATACCTACGAAATAAAGTAAATTATAACTTAATAAGGTGTGGCATATAACTATGAAAAATAATCATCATATACAAAAGGGAACATTTTTAGAATTGTCAAATGTATATTTTTATCATTACTTGATAGGGACGGTAGTTCTATTCTACAATTTCTAACAAAGATCTGTAATAAAATAAAAAAATATATGTATATAACCATCCTTATACCTTATTCTTTTCCTGTAAATTAAATTATCCGCTGAAATGCCGACGCTCGATGATGACATCCTATAATATAAAATGAACTCTTGATGCTAGTTTGAGATCATATGCCATTTAGTTAACTGATAATAAAAGAAATGATTTTTCACAATGAATGCCAAAATATATTTTGATAAATTCACTAATCTACATTATCTATTTAATGGAATATACATTTTACGGTATACAGCAATACTTTGTTCTTTAATTGCAATATTGACATCTACGGAAACAGTTATTTGAAGCATGATTAAATTAGAATTAGAGCTAATTGTAGCTCAGATATTACACTAATATGACTTTGGCAAATATTCCCTCCTGAAATACTTACTCAGTAATTTCTGAAAGATCTGAGAGCTTTCAAAGGACCAAAGATTTATTGAAAAGGAAAACTTGAATCGTCCATCACGAGAAGTATTTGGTTTCCTTCCATAAAACTTTTCCTTACAGTTTCAAATTTAAGAGTTAACAAATATATTTTATAGAATTTCAGCTCTTATTCATCACCAACAGTTCTTATCATTAATCACACATAACCAAGAGGTTAGTGGGAAATATATATGACCCAGTGGTATTTTTTGATGGGAACTTATCTCCCAGTGGTATTATAACAATTGAAAATACAACTAAATGGAAAAGAAAACCCTCGCCTATTTATACTAAAGTGATTTCAAAATGCCCATGGGACATATATATCTCAAAGGTGTTCTTTGATGGGACACCTATGTCCCAGCTAGTATAATAACAATTAAAATGAAAATCCACGGGAAATGTATTTATATAAAACCCAGGTATCTTTATCCTACAGAGATTTCAAAAGAACGATAACGAAAAGAACACTATTTTTCCCGAAGACAGAAAAGTATTCCTAACACGAATCGGTAGTCATTTTAGTCGATAAATTATAAAGTTCCTATTCCTTTAACTTGAAGCTGAAAGATTCATTATGTTTCTGTTTGTATAAACATTTAACAAGGATGATTCCGAGACCACTTATTTCAAACTTAACAATCTATGCAATATTTATAGCAAAATGATATTAGATTTCCCAGGAGGTTACCTTAAGATCTATTCTTTTACGTTACCACCTACCCTTCTGAAAACGATTCTCCTATATATGAAGTCTGATCATTAATTAGATATTTAAGGGAAATTTTAGAGAAGTGAATCACTCTTCTACAAAGTGTCTTATGGGGCTTGAATCCGTATTTTAACTATTTAAAGATTGAAATCCACTCATGTCCCCAGCATAATTTCATAAACATGTCCCAACTCTTACGTAAAGCAGCTGTATAGACGCTAAAATCTTGCCTTTCCACAATCAGATATTCTCTGAAAAGAATTTCAACCCAGATATCGAGTATGTAGAAAAATTCCTCAAAAAGATATTAATGTTTTTGACAGATTGTATACGATAAATTACCTATGCAACGTTTAGAATGTAGAACTGCCTATCTGAATGACTTTTTGTGGTAGGGGTACAATTTAGGGTTCAGATTCCAAACGACTGTAAACAACCATGTCAGTAGGGACATTCAAATTCAGTTATGACGGTTTCTAAAGGATGCGATGCCAGTTCAGCTGTAAATAAAATTCGTCATGGAATAACAGTGTTGTAACTAATCAGTTACAGCAGACGCTACTTTGAAAAGATATATGAGATATACTTACACTGTAATCAAATCAGAGCTAAGTTGTTTCATTTTTCTTCTGTAATGTACTGCAATCAGCACAATGGCGACAAAGACTACAATAATTATTGTGCTCACAATAATTATGAAAAGAGGACTGACAGCAGTTCCCAGAAGAGTAGAATCTGCAATGGAGAGAACTTAATAGATTAAAATACACCACTGTTAAAGAAATGAAATGGTAATTTCATTATGTAGGGTTCATACAATGTTTGAAAATTTTTTAAAGCTTCTTTTTTTAATATGGAAATAAGTGTTTAAATCTGCTTTTTTTAATATGAGAGTGCTTTTTTGTTGTCTCAACCTTCCTCGCACCTAATATTATTACACGTTTTTATAACACAATTCATACCAAGTTAATTTGATGATAAATTGCAATTTATTTTCTATTTTATTTGATTATTTCAAATATAGTCTATTTTTATTTCATTTGTTAGTACAATATTTTAATTTTGATGTAATATATTGGGTAACCTAATTCACAGCTTAAGGTATCTGTCTACGTTCGGAGAACTTTTTTCTTTAAACGTAGAAACTAGTCCATGTTTTTACATTTTAGATTTATTTTTTATATTATCATAGAGAATTGCACTTAAAAAATTTATTCCTGGAGAAGTTTTTATAAAATTTATAATAAATAAAAAAGATTTAGTAAAAAATCGGGATTTTTTCAAAAGGTCTAATTTTTTAATAAATTAAATTATTTCAATATTTTTTGATGCAACATATTTCTTATACACTGGACTAGTGAATCACCTAAAATCTTCGCTAAATATACATTTGGTAAAAAATTTTGGTCCTTCAAAATCATACACATCGAATTTTTAACGAATTTTCATTACCTTTATATCTAACTATGAGTGCAACATCATTAAAAATTATCCAAATTTAAAGCTTTTTAGGTCATTCATTAGTAAATACTATCAAAAGCATTCATAATAATTTTCAATAAAATATTTTAAGAACGTTTTGAGAAATCACATTTCAAGTTTCAACATTTTATTAAAAATATCGTTCTGAGAAAAACGCATTTGAAATTTATGAAAGCAACTTTAACTATTAAAAAACTAAAATACATGTTTAAAATTCCCTACACTTTCTTGCTTCAAAACTTTCTAATTTCCAAGTTGCTATTTATTAAAAAGACTAGATAAATGTTTAAACTAATCTATATGAAAATTCAAAAAGTTTTGTCCAAAAAATGTTCTTTAAAAGGCTTTAAATTCACAACTTCCGGTTCCTAAGTTGCTACTTCCGTTTTGTTTTGACAGCTGTCACTGATGTTTAAACAGCTGTAACTTTTCTTTAAAATGTCGTAGAGACAAAACAAAAACAGATTTAGAAGCCTAAAAAGTGAAATTTTACGATAGAGAAATAAAGAAAATTACGATTTTGGGAAAAAAAATTACGTTTTCAACGTAGACGGATACCTTAAAACTATAATTTGTTGTCAGTTTACATTGTAATATGCATAAACAGTAAATTTCAAAAATGCAATAAGTATATTCAGAAAGTTTGTTATGGTAATGCTGTATCAGTCAATGCATTACTCAAAAATCATTTAAAATAAAACCAATAGAATTCTAGTAAATAAATATGCCTTATATGATATTGTGTTGATAGGTGCTTCTCTTTTATTTCGCGTATCGATTATGAACCCTGTTAATCGAATAAATGTTTTCACTTTCTTTGTTATTATATCATGTAGGATTACAATGTAATGTATATAAACAGTGAAATTTGATAATACAAATGCATTTGAATAATTTGCTTAAGTAGTGCATTGCACAAAAATGGTGTAGAATAAAAATAATATAGAATGTAACAACGAGTGCTATATCTAGAGTGCTATGATATTGTCTCAGTACTTGCTTTTTTTTACCTGTAGTCCTTTTTTTTCTCCTACAAACGGAGAATAAGCCTTTATTACAAGATGAAGGTTCTTTGCTGAATGATTATTTAACTATTTGTATCTAAATAAGTCAGAATTGTAAAAAATATATTTTTTCAAATGTTGGTTGATTGGTTGGTTGTTTGAAATTTATTGGCTCTAATTCCTTCTGGGACAAACTGCGCTAAACATGACGAAAAACCCAATACAACACAATTTTGAAAAAATCGATTTTGATGAAACGTTAAAAAAGAAAAATGCCTGAATCTAATGGCAAAAAACATTTAAAAATAAATAAATAGGTAGAAAATTTAGAAAGACACAAAATTAACACGATAATCAGCAAAGTTTGATTGGAAATGAAAGATTAAAATGTAAAAGAGAAACTGAAAAATGGAAAAACGTACAGTACAAAAATGAAAATTAAAAACTTAAAGATTCAAATTTATTCAAATATTAAAATTAAAATCAAGAATTAAACGATTAAGAATCAAATATTATAAAATTGAACATCAAAAGTTAGAAAAATAAATACAAATCAGATTTCAAAGTACAAGCCAGTACAGCGAAGAAAAGGGAATAAGCCTGGATGCCTCATTTTCCCAATGATTGAATTAAGATTAGGTCAAATTTCCAAAGAATTTTATGTACAGATATTTAAAACATATACAAGAAGTTAAAATATGTGCGACTGTATAAGTAGTCTTACAATACGCACACTGTGGAGGTGCCTCACCAAGCAAGAGACGTGCATTTGTGAGTCGGCAGTGACCCACCCGTAAACGAGTGATAATCGCGTCATGTCTTCTAGGAGGTAGTTGAGGCCACTTAGAAATTATTTCTTTTATATCTCGCAATTTATTTGGCAACGTGTTAACCCAAGAACTCTGCCACTTAGAGTGAACTAAATCTTTGATGTAAATTTTCAAGTGAGGATAAGGAAGGCCAGTGTTAAGTGGCAAATGTTGGAATACATTGTTTAAAATTGTAAAAAAAATATTTAAAAAAAGTTAAAACATAAAAAGTTGTTGGCAAGAATGTATTTTTTTCGAACACAAATATACTTTAACAAAGCATATCATAAAATAATTTATTTCGTACAATTAGACTGTTGGAAAGAATAGAGAATATTGGCCCAAACTGCAATAGATAAATTATTCCCCATTAATTCTGAAAAATATTGGTATCGCCATATTGATGTAAAATATATTAATCGAGGCTTGAAAGAAGAAGACAAGAAGTTAATTTAACTTGGAATAAGTGCTTGGAATGATATTTAGTGTAGGGATGACCACGCTGGCTGCAAATTTATATTAAGAGTCAGCTCATCTTTTATGTATGTTAAATTCGGAGCGCTGCCATCAAATATTTAACTATACAAAATGGTATAGTTTCGAGAAAACGTTTTCCAGTTACTTCCCGAATTTGTTAATTGAAAATTTAACGAATTGTTACCAATCATAATTGACTTGCAGTAATTGAGACTTGCAGTTAGTTTGTTTTTTAACTTTTTAAGTCCAATATTTACCCTTCAAAGCTTCGAATTGGTAAAGTTTTGCATATAAAATAAGAATTTTAATTTTATTTATTCGACTTGTAACTAGGAGAGGATAATAAAAGCTATATATAAGTGGAAGTGATTTTTTAAGTTAATTAATCAGTGAAACAAAGGCATTTATAAACACAAAAATGAAAAGTTTGCAAATTCAAGCTGTTACAAATCTACGCAAAAATTTGTGTGATGTTTTGAGATTATTTTTTTAATGGGTTAGCTGTAGCAATTTTTTCTTTTTATTATTTTTATCTCGTGTCTTGATGCTGACAGATCCTTCATTGACACTTGAAAAAATATGATTGTTTTGAACTAACAATACCCTCTGCCACGTTAACAACTGAAGCATAATTGAAAATGTGAGATTGTTACACTGATGGCATAACAATTTTCTAAAGTACACTCTAGTGGAGGGAGAAGGAAGTTACCATAGTGACAGTTTTCCACATAAAAATATATGTCTTTTGTAATGTATTTACGCAACGAGTGAAAAGAAAAATACAATTTTTGAGTTGCGAGTGTTTCTTTCTAGGGTAACGAGATGTCACTTTAATTTATTTATATATTTTTTCAATCAGTTGATATCATCGATTATTTTGACACGAATTATAAAGTCGTTCAAGACAATGTGAAGCTTTTCAAATAAACTACGTCCCGTCTAGAAAAATATGCTATGAGTCCATCAATACGGGCACTACAGATACAGTTTTAGCCCATTGTAATATAGTAGGTCAAGGTCAATAGAAAACA
Organism: Pardosa pseudoannulata; assembly: GCA_032207245.1. Classification (NCBI taxonomy): domain Eukaryota; kingdom Metazoa; phylum Arthropoda; class Arachnida; order Araneae; family Lycosidae; genus Pardosa; species Pardosa pseudoannulata. The sequence goes on along the minus strand of CM063510.1, from coordinate 44,843,120 downwards.
CCTTGAAAATTGAAGACATGCATGTACAGCATTTCTTACGCATTTGGGTCGAATTAATCATTGAAATGCAGAAATAATGTATAAGTAAAATCAATATAAAAATCAAATTATCAACATGTCTTACCTTCTATGCAGCCCTCTATGGGATCACATCTTTGTCCAAAAGAACATTCGCACAATTTGGCACAATTTTCCCCAAAATAACCGCTGGGACAAGCTACAATTTTAAATGTATACATTATAGATAATATGATAATTAAAATTTACAAGATCTTAATGCTAAAATTACTTTATTATAAGCTAAATGAAATTCAAAATCCAATATCATAAATACGAATTTCAAATTATATATATATATATATATATATATATATATATATATATATATATATATATATATGTGTGTGTGTGTGTGTGTGTGTGTGTGTGTGTGTGTGTACAGGGTGTTTCAGAAATGACCGGTATATTTGAAAAATCAATAAAAACTAAACGGACAGTAATAGAAATTCACAGTTTATTGCAATATGCTTGAGACAATAGTAAATTTTCAGGCAGATAAATTTTAAAATTAGTTACAATAGTCCACAACAGATGGCGCTGCAGTCTGGAAAAATCTAAACTATGATATTTGTCTGTGGGGGGCTCTTAAAAAACCAGGTGTATCGCTACTATCCAGAAACAATCCAATAACTGGAACAGTACATCTGTTCTGCATGTGAAGCCATCCTGTCTGAGACGTTTACATGGGTTTCTGATAATTTCGTTCTGAGAATACTTCATATTATTGCTGCGCATGGTGGATATCTGGAAAATATCGTAGTTTTGATTTTTCCAGACTACAGCGTCATCTGTTGTAGAACATTGTAACTAATTTTGAAAGTTTGTCTGCCTAAAAATTTACTATTGTCCCAAGCATATTGCAATAAACTGCGTATTTCTATCACTATCCGTTTAGTTTTTATGGATTTTTCAAATATACCGGCCATTTTTGAAACACCCTGTGTGTGTGTGTGTGTATCATAATTCTTTTGGCAATTAGTTTTAAAATGAGTCTGATTTTAAGATGTGGTACATAGAGTGTAGCAAAATTAGTTGTAAGAGAAATTTCTTCACTTACTGTCGGAACATCTCGGACCCATCCATCCACGTGTGCATCGGCACAATCCATTGTTGGCTTGGCACGAAGCTCCATTGAGACAATTACATGTCTGTTGACAATAAAATCCGAAAGTGCCATTCATGCAAGCTAAAAGCATGGTTAGAAAAACAGGAAACATTTTCAAAAATCAACAAATATATAAAATATTCAAAATTTGCAAAATTAATAAATGGCATTAAGGCTATATATAAATTGACAGTTTACTAACTGTAAGTAAGAAAATAAACCTTGGGTAAATACTGATATGTTAAATTAAGTTTTTTCAAACCTACAAGTCATTAATTTTGAAGTATTTGCATATTATCTGGCCACAAACCATTTTCTTAATTAATATAGAAGATATCGTTTCAACTTCAAAAATATTTTTTTTAGCATTGAGAAATACGAACACTAAATACATAAAATACATTATCCCCTTTAAAAACTATGGTAATGTGATGTATGCAGTCAATACTTTTATATTTTTTAACTAGTTTTAACAAGGAAGTTAGAAATTAGAAAACGAAAAAAAATCTACTGACCAATGGAACAGTCGTCTCCCATCCAGCCTGGTAAACACTGGCAAAACCCATCTGTTTGATTGCAGGAGGCTCCATGTCTGCAGATACATCGTTCCTTGCAGTCGTAACCCCATCGTCCTTTTGGACATCCTATGCAATGAATAGTTCATGAAGTCATTAAGTGTATACACTGTGATATCCATATAACTTATAAGTGTTTACGAGGCACATAAGTAGGTACTCTATTTTAATTACACACCTGAGAGGTTGACTTAATTTAGGGTATAAGTATTTTCATAACAAAAAATCGCATCATTTTATTATTAGTATACTGTTACAACTGGCGTACTTAAAGACAAAACTTCTTGAAAGCGTCCTTTTCTATGCTTTTCTGCTTCATAAATCTTTAAATGCTTAATAAAATTATACAAAATTTATGAGACATTTACGACCTCTTTCAACTCTTATAATGAAATAATTTGTCTTAATTTATTGTAATGAAAAATGTAGAATAAATTTTACAAGCGGACTCTTGTAATCCCCGTTCGGTTTACTCTTGAGATTCTTTCATTTCAGATGTCCATTAGGTTAAACAATCTTTGTATTTATTTAGCTATTTTGTCGACTATTCAGACCTTATTGCTTCCTTCTTAGAATGGTTATACAGTTTAGAATAGGTGTGGACAACCTTTCAACCATGGGCGCCCCTTTCTCATGAGGGCACATAGGACATGAGCGTCACTAAGGCGTTTTAGGGGGAACGGAGAGAAAATTAGGTTTTTGTTTCCCTTGAAAACTAACTACATCCATAAAAGGTAAAAATTGAATAAGATATATTTTAAATCAAAAACGGTCTTGATTCAATGGTTGGCAAACAAAATATCTAAAAAGAATTAACAATATTTCTTTTTGTCTTTATTTTCTCGATCAATTTTAATTTGGTAGATATGTATCTCTTCTTTGCAACAGTTGCAACATCTGAAACAAGATATATTTAATGATAATATAACTGCACAACGGTGCATTAAATGATTTGTTAAACTGTGTTTTTCCCTCAGTTTATTCTTTAGGAGTACACCTGCAAAGAAAAATTATGATGGGGAAATATGTCATGCGTTTATAGGAAAATAGTGAAAACACAAAATATCTGTATATTCCCAAGGGAGAGGCAAGCCGCTAAAAATTCCTTTGCTGGGTCTTAAATGACTTACGTTGTCCACTCCAGGCCTATTCTATACTAATTAGACAAATAATAGTAGCTTACTTTTTTCGCAACGACTGCCTGTGTAGCCAGGAAGACAGTTGCATTGTCCAGTGATGTGGTTGCAGGTTCCATCCCCATACAAACAGTAGGGGCATTGCTCCTCGCAGGATGGGCCAAAAGTTCCTGGTGAGCATTCTAGGATATAAAAAAATAATGATGCATTAATGCAACAATGTCTATTGGTTGAGAAAACGAGATCACGTAATATACTTCAGAAAACCTTTATTTAATAACTAGTAGTGTCTATTTCTTACTCAAGAGAGTCAAGTACAAATGCATTTTCAATGCTTCTTTCCACCAAGAGCAAAGATTTGCCAAAAACTTTGTGATTTCTAAATGCAATAACATTACAAATAGTGCATCAAAAACAAAACCGAAACCTACTATACAGGATTGTCTGGTTTATATCTGATAAATTGAAGGAGATTGCAATACATAAGATATGGGTATAAAAAAGTTTAGATTTTATATATGTATGAACAATTGACTATTTTTAACATGTAAAATGAAGTTTGAGAAAATCAAATGTCACATACTCTTTAATATCAAAGATGGAAATTATTTTAAAAATAATTCTGTCGATTGTTCCAGCCAACTCACTGATTTGACATCCTTTTCTATGATCGATAAGGCAGAATAAAGGACTTAATAAATTAGTCCGGGGGCATAAAATAAATTTGAAAATGCATTTCAGCATTCTAAATTTTAGTAAAATCAATGTATTTATTTTATACTATGGTAGTACGATACATCATGAATCTGGAAAATATACTTTCTCGCTTTAAAGAGCTTGGAAGACAGTATAGCTATCTAAACCTGAAAGTTTAGTGGAATCTCACTGATCTCACTTGAAAAGAAAGTTTAGTAGACGGAGAAAAAATAATTAATTTAAAAAAACTTAATTTTATTCCAACTACCAAATTTACCTCTGAACTAAAGAAGTATATAGATATGGCTACAAAGCAGTTATTTGCTATGATTTTACGTCTTGTACTTTTGAAATAACTCCTTGTAACATCGAGTTCCAACAGTAAACTTTCTTTGGTATATTTTTTAAAGAGTTTGTTAAAAGATATTGTAAAAATCTGGTATCTTACTTTGTGAGCAGTCGCTTCCGGTCCACCCCGGACTGCATAGACATTGTCCAGTAGTTGGATGGCACGTGCCATTGTTGGCGCAAGCGCACTCCCTTTTGCAATTCTCACCCCATGTGTGAGGAGTACATTGAATATCGCAGCGAGAACCTAAGCAAACATAGAAAATTAGCATTGGAAATATTTAAGTCATAGTCTAGGAAATAATAAATGAAAAAAATGAATATTTAACTCCATTGTATGTCTCTTAGGAATTCGTACACATGCAGATTATAATTCCAACATCAGTTTCCAGAGTTTGCACACTTAAAGATCCATACAGTAAACAATTCAATGAAGTCGGTTGCACAAATTCTCGATTATGTTTAAGACCGCGGAATCTCTGGGCTAAGGAAATACAATAAGCCCATTTCTGTAATGCAAACCACGTAAGCATACTGAGAGGTGAAGTGCCGTATTTTCAAGAATGCTGGACGATTCCATTGTGCTGAAAAAAATGATCTGCATGTAGACCATGGCATACAGGGTTGACCAGGATAGCTGCATTTGATCCACCGTGCCACCCATATCAATGAGTTCGCCAGAAGAAAGCTACCGAATTTTTTCTTAGTTCATAAACTGCCACCTACAGATGGTGAACGTCCAGCAATAATTTCCGCCGTTTGTTTCTTGACGTTACAAGAAATCCAAACCAACGTCCATCCATTAAAGGGGGGAGGGAAGACGTCGTTATAACAAGTGAGGAAACCAGGTATAAGCTACAGAGTTGAAGATGTAGAAATGTTCACTGAACTGCAGTTTGAGATTGGTAGCCCCGTGGCTCATCTGGTTGGTTAATGGCTTTATGGATTGCACTGGACAAAAATTAAAGTTACAGATATAAAAAATGAGATTATTTTTGAAAACGGCTGCCGACATGCAATGGTTTTTCCTAGTAAATCCCTCAAGTTCTCTGTGGGATAGAGGTCTGGTGATCTCATTGACCACACAATATGGTGAATATTCTCTTCCAGTTAATTATCAACAAGTTCAGCTATGTTTTTTCCCCGTGTGTCGTCAATAAAAACAAATTGGTCTCCCATTGCTACGCAAAAAAGGGATAGGATTCGAGAACCTCATTCCTTTAGAGATCTTCTGTTGTACCATTAGGGAAGATATGGGAGGTCTTTAGAGAGTTTCCCAGGGGTCATGTCTCTATAGCGCCGTGTATTTAAAGCCCTTTAGCGATCTCCGAATGTGTGACCTTGTCCAATCCTTCTCCTTGTCTGAAAGTGTTGCCATAATCTGGAGACCACGATACACCGTCAGAAAATTCCCGATTTTCATCTTCAAGTTCCACTTGCTTGTTTTTAAACGCCCTTCTTCTACATTAAAGAGAAACTAGAAGCATAAATTGCGATCGTTTTCCAAACTACACTATATATTATCTACTTTTAAAATAACAGTCGTAGATATTAGTATATTTCTATTTATTAGGAAAAAATGTGTTTTGAATTTTATTTTTGGACACCACTGTACTTCAATTCTCCTGAACATATCGTCTTAGTCATCACTCATTATCATATATGGATCATGGTGCACCATACTTTTTAAGTCGTTGATTTTCGACAGTGTTTTTTATAATGGACCATACGTTTTCACCACATGGTAAGCGAACAGTTTACCATGTACGTAGTTGTATGAACAAAGATGACTGCATACTTATCGTCACTCTTATCCATGAATCCAGCGATAGGCTCTTTAAGATCTGGGATATATCGCTCCGCTTCTGAATGACTCCAATCCTTGTGCTGTTTACCTAAAGTCCCTAAGACACTTTTTATGCAATATACTTTGCTGGTGCTGCCACGTAACTCTTATGATAGGTTTTTTTTGGACTAACGTCGTTCACAACTTGCTGAATACTTTTACCTTACAATGCTGTTCTCTTTTTGTTGAACTTTATTATAATTATTACGTCTGCAAGACAACTTATTAAAAATTATTAAGAAAGAAAGGAAGACAAATAATACGATTTCTTTTTACAAAATGGTTTATTGGACATCAAATTTATTTTAAATTCTTAACAACTTTTAGCGTTTTTGGAATAATGGAGCTGAACTGAGAATAACTGAGATATCACTGTTCTTACGAAAGAGGATACAAAATACATAATTAAATGTAAGTAAACAGAGAGTGTATGAAAAATCTGATAAATTGATAAAAATACCTACCTTTCCACCCAGCCATGCAATTGCATTCACCTGAGATGTGATTACAAGATGAAGTCGTATGTTGATTACAGTTGCAAATATAACTGCAGTTATGTCCAAAATAACCTGGCTATTTTGTTGGAATAGAGAAAAACATCGAAAATGTTTTAATAAAAAAGATACTAAGTTAATAATTCTAATTTAAATTAGAAGATAAAAAAAGACTAAACCTTCACAAAAATTTCAGCTTAATGACATAATTAAAAAAAAAATAAAATTGAACAAAGGTCAAGGTCAAGATTTTGTTTTTTACGGAGTACCTAGCAGTGTAGAATTCATCCCTTTAACTTCCGAACGAAAAAGTGAAGACATAATTAGGAACATCAATGTACAGAGTCAAACAGATAATTTAGAACACTCGAAGCAACTTTTGAATCAAAAGATTGGAAAGCTTGCAAGGTATTAGGCTCTTTCTCATATCAAGGGTATGAATAAACAATGCTCTGTCTAATCAGGATTTTAATTATACTAACCCTTGAATTTGACACATAAGTAACATTTAATAACAAACATTCAGAGATAAATGCAACTAGAAGCAACAGAAATAGCAAATTCGTTGATGGGATATTTAATAAAATATAGTTCAGGATTAAGGTTTTTAAAATAAAAAAAAATTAGAAGTTCATCACTAGAAAGAAGCAACACAAATGATAATTATTAAATTAAGCTCTGATTGGTTTCTTTGAAGACTGAAGAACTTACACTAATGATATCCTTTATACATATATATAATAATACGTTTCAAATTAAATATATTAGAATACCTTGCACATTTCTTTACACTGAGGACCTGTGTAACCAGCAGAGCATATACACTGACCCGTCACTGCATTACACCCCAAAGCGTGGACGCAACTGCAGATTCGAGAACAATTTTTACCATAAAATCCTTGTTCGCATATCCTTTCACAGTGCTCACCTGTGTAACCTAGAAAAAAAAACATTTATGGATATTTGATTACTTATACTCATTTATATATTTACTATATTAATCATTTTTTCCCAAATAATAGATACCTACAGGAAAATATCTGAGACATATTCCATTAATGCTTGAGTCATTTTTGTTGGAGACATAATGATGGATATCGTAAATCTGGAGCCACCGTAGAAAAGGCATTGATATCAAAACTAGAGGCTGGTGAATTCTAAACTCGAGCAGGACAAAGATTCACTGTGTTCATTTATGGCTGCTGGGGAACAACATAAAATAGCTTCGTGGTCGCCGTGTCCTCCAAGTTACCAAAAGATACCTCTGGAAATGGCAGGACAAGCCTGGGAGGTCTTCTGCTTGGCACCTGCTATAAAAATATGAGGACCCTCTTTGTGAAGTATGTTGGCGCGTATATGGTGCTCCAATAATAAAATGGACGATAAATATCTGCGGCTTGTTAGGGGCGAATTCTATAAAAAGCCAATCTCTGGCATTAAAAATAATAATAGTAGTATCTTAAATCTAAGCTTTCACGGACTGAGCCGCAGTAGCTCAATCGGCAGACACAGTGATCTCGTAACTGGAAGGATGCAGGTTCGGACTCGATACGGTCTAAGATCCGCTGTGTTCATTAAGGGTGACTGGGGCAAGTAAAATATGTTCATAGTCACAATGTCTTCCAAGTTCTCAAACGATACTTCTGTGGGCAAGCCTGGGGTCTTCTACTTGGTCCCTGCTTCTAAATTAGGAAGACTCAGCAGGGGCAATACTACTCGCACCATTAGTATTCTTTAAGCTACATGCCGAACGGAAGCCGAATTGTTAGGGTGCTGGCCTTTGGAAGAGGAGGTCGTGGGTTCGAATCCTACTGTGGCATGAATATTCGTAGCCATTCGGAATCGGCTTTAAGCAGTAGGTCCCGGTCTCATTTAGCCCTCGTGTTGCAAAAAGTAGACCGTAGCGCTCCAAACCAAACCAAACCTTTTGCTACATGTGCTACCCGGGTGATAACAGCTTCTCAGCCTTGTTTGGCATAAATATATATGTCTGCATTAGAAAAAATAGTTGTTAATGATATTACAAAGTAAAACAAATGCGAAATTTATATATCATTACAGCTCGTCCTCATTAGTAAATATTTGTCATTTTAAATATTGTAGTATTCCATTTACCAAAAAAAAAAAAAAAAATAGAGAGAGAGAGAGGAAAAACTTTGTGATACTATATTTATTTGGTACCACATGTAAACACAGAACTACAGAACTGCAAACTGAAACTTTATAATAAATAAAGTTATTTGTCACGATTTCAATGGAGGCATTTGTCAAAATAATAAATTTATGGTTTTGAAAATCCTACAATGTCACTCAAAAAATTATAAATAATAGTAGACAGGCGAAAACTTGATAGATTGTTTGTGATTGCCATCGCTGAGAAGGAAAACTTGTTCAATGATATAATAAAAATTTTGTAAAACACCAAAGGTAAATCAGTTAAAGGTGTTATTTCAGTGTATTTAAGTAGAGGACTACAAGTGCATCGAGATAAGTGGATCTAAGTGTAACAATCCAGTGATGTATCTTTTAATTGGTTTTGTTAGGACTAAATAGACTGGAACCTGTAGCACAAAAATAATTCTGAACGGTTTCAGACATTCATGTCCACAGATAAAGGTGCTAAAATTGGGAGATTTACCTATTAAACCATCGTCCAAATGGATTCTAGCAATAAATTTCCTCTTCCAACTAAATGTCAAAAATTTTGGGAATGTAATGTCCGAAGATTAAAAAACATTAATTCCATCGTTAAAAGTGGCGTTTAACTCTGCAGGGCTCCTGGATATTGCTATTCGTAGATGCAGTAAACTAAAAATTAACAAATTTCTTTTCTGAATTTCTAATGAAAACTTCAAGACAGCAATTTATAAATAATTATTTTTGATTTTTTTTAAATAACTTTAAACAGGCCATGTAAAAAGAAAACATTTGAATTTTGCCAGTAACAGAAAATACCTACTTTATTACACAATCCTCTAAAAACGCAATTCAAAACTTTTCGTTTCATCTTCGATTTACATGAAACAAGCTTTGAATTAGTCGACCAAGCAAAAATTTTCATTTTGATAAAATCTTAGTAAAAATCATTTTCTTATTTTTGTAATTGTTTTCATTTGTAATTTCTGTTTGGCACTTTTATTGAATTACTTCACCAAAATGAGGCTTTTAATTTTATGTTCATGACAATTAAAAACTGAAAAAAAAATATCTGCTGACAGATAAACAAGCTTATACTAAAAGTTAGAAATGATATTGAATGCCTGCTCCCATCAGGTAGTCTAAGATATTTATTGATAAATCGATAATACATAGGTAACTTTAGCAATCGAATATCTCTCTATTCCCTGTATGAGTAATTAAAGATTTCGATAGTTTCACACAATTGTAAGAAAATTTCTGAAACAGCAGTAAAATGAATTAAGACTCCATCGTCGATAAAGCTTGTATTGGGTTTCTCTTAGAATGCCAACTGGATAACTTAATATAAAATGTTAAAAAATTTACTTTAACATTCTTATAAATAGCTATAAGCATAATAAAAACTATTTAAATGGATTTTTTCCATTGATATCTTTAGACATGTTTAATATCACAGAATATTAATAAAATTAATAATTAATGACGTTTAAGGACATTCAAGGTCACTTGGTTGGATTCGGTATAGTCAATTTTTAGTTCATCTGGTTCGAACTACACCCGGATCTACTGTTCAAAGTCGATTCCGAAAAGAAATGCTTTACCAAGTATCATTCAGCTGCAGAAGTATAACTCAAGAACATAAATTAAGTAATGACACTATGAAAATAATAAAAATGAAAGACTTATTTGAAAATTAATGCGATATCTAATAGTCACTATTCGTGTACTCGTATTCGTAAACTTAGTTGGAGAGAGAATGCCACAGAACTAAGTTAGCTATTGAAAAAAAATTTAGGAACATTGGTAAAAATAGGATAAATTGTTTATTACTTCATATAATAAGAAATGTCGCCACCTCGTACAACTATACAAGCGTCACATCAAGCTGTTATGCTGTTAATGAGGCTATTGATCAGCAGTTGTGGCAGTAATTCCCAAATTTAAAGCCGGATCTTTAGGGGACGAGGGGTGTGTCAATATGCAGTGGATTTTCTTAGAGCATCTCAGAAATGCTCTATGGGATTGTAGTCCTTAGACCTAGCTGACCAAACCATATTCTGAATACCCTGTGTTAACAAGATTAACTTGAAAACAACAACGATCTAAACTGTTACTCTAGAGCTTTCTGAAACTGTTTTCTGTGGTGAACAAGCCATCATCATGAACTTTAGACATGTTCTAATTGTACAGCTACAAATTTCATTGAGTTCTTTGCCGAATGATGGCCAAATGGTTAAGGTGTTGCTCTTTACCGGAATTTGTGGGATTGAATCTCACTCTGGTATGGATGTTCGTAGCAGTTCGGAATCGGCTTTAAGCAGTAGGTCCCGATCTCATTAGCCCTCGTGTTGCAAAATAGTAGCCGCAGCCCTCCAAACTAAACCGAAACTAAATCCTTAGGCTTTTTATAGCACCATTTTATAAATCTCTTATTTTGGTATACCATAATAGTACTACTCTAGTCTCAGCGTTTAGGCTAATGTGTAGTTAAATTGTGTCACTAATCTTTTGATACATTCAAGCTCTATAACCTCTCATTTTTCCTTATCTTCCAAAAGTACTATGGAATTTTCCTAAGAATCATCTTGACATCGATATAGAAATCCTTGATGCTACTCTAGTTATATCGTTTTGGGTAGTATGGAGCATTATCCATATATCTATAAAGTCAAGCTGCATCTCTACATATTGCTCAGCGTATATAGTCAATAGGCTCTCCTTTAACTAAGTCCTTACATCATTTTTAATACTGTTCAGACTTCCGTTGAAAAGATGAATACGTACAAATAGCAACGATTGCATCTAGTTTTAATGCTTTCAGAGAAATACTGTAAATTACAAGGAATTGACTACAATGTGCTCTCTATTAGTATCACGACATAAAGATAATAAAAATATTTAAGGTACAACTATATAGAGTGAACTATTAGAGATGGGCACTCTAGTCACACACTCTTAAAATGATAAAAATGGTGATAAAAATGTCACTGGTAATATATTTTCATAATTATTAAAATCAATGGAATTTAGATCATAGGACTATAAATCCTTACCTGGATTGCAGATGCATGCACCTGTGGTGTGCAGGCATTTCAATGAATTTCTACATTTACATTTTAATCGACATTGGGCTCCATACCAACCTTTTGGGCAAATCATGTTGCACCTGTTAAAGATAAATCAAATGTTACTTTTCTTTGTTGAAAAACTTTTGAAAAAGTACGGCTTTTAATTTTTAGTTTATTTCTTGATATTATTAAGGTTTATTACTAGAATTTCTGATTCAGGTCCATTAGCAAGTCTCATAAATAGCAACGCTTTTACAGCTAGGCGTAAACTGGATATTTTTGGCTGAGCTTCTTCTTTGTGTATCCTAAAAAATTCTGCACAAACATCCATGGGTGCGCGTACACCGCGATGCGAAACCATGGACACTTTTTAGTATCTCACTTTAGTATCTTGTTTGGATAGACAAAACAGCGGATCAGCTAAAAGTATCCACTGTTCGCCAGGTCTAATAAGTAAAAAAGCAAACAAGAGATTTTTAATCTCCAAGAAAGTATGATTTACGTATTGAAGCGTTTTAATGGAAGGACTATTTGGGATAGTTTTGACTTGAAAGCTAAAGTGTTGATACAAAACTTCGAGAAGTGAGTACTAGTAAAAAAAAAAGAACAACCTCGTATGTCTCAAATTCTACGGTTGAAGCCTCCCAAAGCTAGCCGTCACAGGACTGAGACTGGAAAAGGCTTGGTAACTTATTTGTTAACTGACTAATGCATTTTTTTTATAAAATTTGCCAGTTCTACCGTTAAAAGTAACTTACTGGAAACTTTGGTGTAAGTGGTAGATTTATTTCTACGTAACACGGAGGATAATTGGACCAAGACCCTATACTTTAAACAAATTCCAAACGTCAAGCAATATCCATGCTTGCAGTGCATTTCGATCCCTCGGGCTCCTGTTATACCCTACTTGTTCAGATATTATCCTATCAGTTTGGAAAGATAAAGACAAAGATCAATAAAAAGAGCATTTTGTTTAGTGGCTAGTTAAGTATAGTAGGTTTTGAGAAGCATTTATATTGTTGCCTGCTATAGTTTCGAATTTCAAGTAATCACAGATCATTAGTAGCAAACTATATGAAAATAACCTTTTAATCACTACAAAATTGTTATAAAAATACTGGAACATTCAAATTCAATACAACAGATACCCACAAAAATAGTTCGGCTTATAGTTAAAAAAAATTCACCCACCGGGCCATGTAATAACTACCCGGCTATGAACTGCAAATCAATGTCTCTCAGTTCAATCACTACTGACCCCAACTGAAAGACGAACTTCTTTTAATGTGTTTGCAGTAGGTGTAATGTATTCTGGATAATACTGATTCTAAGCTTTCTCAATGTTTCTGTGGTATTAATAGATTTTGCTGTCACCAAAGTTGTCAAATTTGTCGCCAAATGATGGATAATTCGCCATGCACACAATCGTACCACGTGTGAAGCTTTAGGGTCTAGGGTTTAATGCCAGAAGAAAATCCGATACTTACATGTTGGTTTCTAGGCCGATTGTCTTTGATTGACAGTACATTTAACCTAACGAAACAATAAATAGCTATTCTCTAGAAAATATGTTTTTACAAATGTATATTTTATTACAATATAGGCTGTCAAATTCTTTTCTTTTGCTCACAGTTTTTAAACAACTTTCTTTAGTCTTCGTAACGATTTGTTATTGAATGAAAGATTTCATCCAAAACAACTCACCGATCGCCAACATAACCAGGCGGGCAAAGACAAGTTCCATTAACGGGATCACAAGTAGCTCCGTTGCTGCAGTTGCACTTATTGTGGCAGTCCATCCCGAAAGTCATGGGCGGACAGCGGAGTTCACAGCGGGATCCGGTAAATCCTGGTCCGCAGATACATTGACCCGTAACCTTATCACAGTCATTGCCATTGCCACAAGAACAAACTCTGGAGCAATTTATTCCATAGGTTCCATTTGCACAAGGTTCGTCGCAATTTACACCGGTATAACCTAGGGTAAAAAAGATCTAGCTTTACATAATTTAATTTTTACTGATTACTGAATTTTAGAATTTAACAAGTTAGCTGGGAATTATTGGTAACTGCGTAAAGTAAATAACCGAACCTTAAGCGTGTTAAATAAAATTTTAAACCATAATACTTTTTCTTTATACCAAGATTAACTTTTACATAGCATTATTATCAACTGAGTGAATGTCGTGCAAACTTTGTTACCTGGTCTACAAGCGCAAGCTCCCGTAATATGATGACACTTTCCAGGAAATCTACAGCTACACTTGCTATTACAGTTTTCACCGTACCATCCCTCGGGACACAGCATGTCACACCTGTTTAATAAATCCAATTTAATCCAATTCATAATCTGATATAATACATAATATTTAAGGTTATTCATAAAATATGATCAAAATAAAGAAAGCACAAGAGAAGATGAAAGTTAATTGAATTATTAAATCTCTCTTAGACGTACAACCCGGCAACAAGTTCAGTTTGATTGTACGAGAGAGACTTGCTGTAAGAACACTAAGTAGTGTGGTTTTAACAAACAGTCCTCACATACAACAATGAATAAGGTTTTTCATATAAATCTTATAAATAGATACATCAATGAATATGTGAATTTTAAGTTCACCAGCATTACAATAATTATGTAACGGAAGTAATTATCACATGACCTAAAAATAGGTGCCAGAAATGATACAAGTTACCAGATTTAGTGATTCAATTGTTCCCTGTCTATGATATAAATATAAGGTGAAGGAAAAGAAATAAAAAATACATATTTTATACGGACGTCTCCTTATTTTTTTAGTTCACTTTTCTTAAAACTACATAGTCAATTAATTTTTTTCTGTATCGAGTATAGAAACAAAGTGAGAAGTGCGGGGAGCTTACCACCTGCCGAGATGTTTATATATATATATATATATATATATACATATATATATATATATATATACATGTAAACACACGTATAACATTTATTATGAATATCTAGAGGAGAGAATGTATCACAATGGAACATAATTATTGTTTAATGGAACATAATTATTGTTTATCTACGAGTTTTTAAGATATTAATATTCATCAATTTAATAATACGTTTTGAACCTTTTTATATACGCGTTTAAAATGTTTTGAACCAAAAAATAAATTTGAGAGATTCGTTCTGGTATTATGCATGTATTAAAAGCGAGCCCTCGTTCTAGAATTGAATTAAAAAATAATGGTTTGTGGCCAAGAATAAAAGTAAATCCTCGAGTAGAGTTAGGAAAAGGAAGAAAAGTACAGAGTGTATTCAAAATAATTTAATAAAAAGCATTTTGAATTTTTTCTAGCATTACTTTAATGGTTACATCAATCCCCTATACAATAATAGCCTATGTTATCTGTCAGTCTGTCCTTGAATTTCTGACCTGGAATGGATAGAGGCATCATATTGGATTCTTGATGAGTTAGGGTTAGGAAAATTCAAAGCGAGCAAAGTTTATTTTCTCTTATGGATCATATTTTAAAATAAATGGGTATAAATATGCTTCATGTCACAGAAAAAAATACTGTCGTCTTTGAAACGTTCGAAATCCACCCCTTCAAAAATAACATTTTTTCTAGCTTTATGACGTCATTCCTTTAACCATCTCATTTAATTATTTCTTATTTTAAATTATTTAAATGTCTGCATTATTTTTATATGTTTTATCACTGAACTTAGATATATTACGTAAATAATTTTCTTTTGTATTTGGCTTAAATAGTAGATTAGGTACATATGTGATAATTTTAAATTTAATCCCCAATTATTTTTTGTTGCAATGAAAATTTTATCATCTGTATTAACAAAAAATTCTATCTACCTCCAGGGTGTAGTTGAAATGATAGTTTCATTCCTTTACTTTCATTAATTACTGTGGCAAAAAAACTCAACTATAACTTCGCCGTAGCTAAGAAAACTTTGAATTATCTTTCTAAACTAGCCTATAGCCCGTCATCGGGAGACTTTAGAGGAGTATGGCGATAAACAAATTATTGAGCTTATACCAAATAATTCTCAGCCAAAAAACAAACCATTTTTTTTTACCTGACCCATAGAGTACTTTACAAGTCTGAAAAATTAAAAATTTTACTGAACCCGTCATATGACGGGACAAATGCTAGTGAGGTAAAGAATTTGTTCAGTTAATATTAAAAAAATCTACTAAAAATTTCAACATTTAACACAGAATAAAGTGTTTTAAAATGCTCCCCAGAATTGGAACTGAACAAAAACTTACTGGTCGCCCGTATATCCAGCAGGACAGATGCATGTTCCGTCCACTGGTTCACAAGTAGCCCCGTTGTTGCAGCTACACGCGTCCTTGCAGTTTAACCCATACATCATGTCCGGGCAGATTTTCTCGCAGTGTTCTCCTCTAAAACCAGGTCCACAAACACAATGTCCTGTGACCTTGTCGCAATCGGCGGAGTTCGTGCAGGGGCAGATTTGAGAACAGTTCAACCCGTATGTTCCTACGGGACAAAGGCGATCACAGAGGGTGCCTGTATAACCTGAAATGAAAAGAAATGGATTATAAATTTACAAGGAAAAATTTCATTTGTATTAAAAATTCTCGACTATTGTTAATCAAGATTTTTAAATTTTTATTGGTGTCATTCAGTGTGTCTTTTATGGCACTATATAACTACTCCAATCTACAAATGAGATGTTCCCAACCAAAGTGGTACAGATTCATTTTGAAAAAATTACAGAAATTGTGTTCTAAATTCTCTGAACTAATTCCTGGAAATTCAAATTAATTTTAGAAAATAATTAAAAGCTAGGTTATTTTCTAACCTTTTTACAAATATATACATATAGAACAATAAATTGTTAAACCTGGTAAGCAATTTTATTCCGTTTAAAATCCAAAATGAACAATCTGATTGTGTATCACAAATATATGAAAAAGTCAGTTCATTTACATGTGTTTTATGAAATTTTACGGGGTTTGTTTTAGACAGACATTCTTTGATACCATCAAACGGTTATTGTCTAAAATATCTTTCGACCGTTTGATCAGGAGTTATGACAGTATAATGATATTAACGTTATACTGCCGGGAACAGATAACAGTACATGAGTTTATGTTGTATTTTACCCCATAAAAAAAGTTTTGCCAATTCTTAGCTTCTAAACCAGTAATTTATTCGAAGATAAAATGATTTACATCGTACTTTTAAGTGTTTTTGCATCAATATAAACATAAATTAAAGAAATTAGATTGCATTTAAAAGCATAGCCTGATACAAATTGTATCTAACTGTTTAAATGTAAGTTTATCTCACAGACTAAATTCTCACTAACTACTGACAAATTTTGATATATCTTTCCTGGAAATACTTTTCTATTTTTTTTTATAACACTGGCCTCCGTTGCCCTCTTAGTTTTGTCTTATAAAAAGCATCGTATAAACTGAATGTGATTATAACATAGAAATATTTTGATTAGCTGAACACAAAAATATACAGATTTCATAATTAAACATTTCTACTTTAAAGTTGTCGAGATTATTGTCCAGAAAGTTATGAAAGGTTGTGTAGAACACAATAAAATGATCGAAATTTGTTTGTGCTAATTAAAAACAAAAATTAGTTAAAATTTTTACATCCAGAGGGCATTTTTGATGAATTACACATTTAGCCAATAACAACAACAACAACAACAAAAAACTACTACAGAACTACATGTTCATCACACGGTATCTTATTCAGCTTCCATTTGAAATCAAATTATAGTATGTTCGACATTTGATCGCATTGTGTCCACAGAAAAGTTGAAAACATATGAAATGTTGTCTTTCAGATCAGGTATAGATCTTCGTTTACCAAGACTGACTAAATGTTTCCAGTGCCCTCAAAGCAAAGAGACAAGATGGAGCTTCTACATACGTTAGCCTTCCTCTTAAGTACGGTCTCAAAAATCCCTTTACATATCATCAGCCGCCATTTTCTTAATGTGTGACCACCTTGGACCCCAGAAGTCAACCCATGCGACTTTTATCTTTGGAGACATTTGAAACATCTAGTCAGTCTTGATAAACCGGAAACTACACATGATTTGAAAGAGAGTATTTCACGACATGCTCTCAGCATTTCCCCGGGCACACTGCGGTCCACTGTAGAACATGCTATTTTACTGTATTATTATATTTCAAATAGTAGCTGAAAATGATACTGTCATATTGAGCATGTCTTGTTGGAATACATTTTTTTTAACTAGAGCAAATGTTGGTTAAATATGTAATTCATCAAAAAAACGCCCTCTGGTGGTAAAATTTTAAACTAATTTCTTTTATCCTCTCAAATTACCTTTTTTTTATTTTATTATATCTTGCAGAACATTTTATAACTTGTTCAACAATAAGTTTCGACTGAAGTCATCTTTAAAGTAGTAAAGTTTAATTTTGAATAACCTGTATCTCTAATTTTAAATACTGCACGTTATATGTTATAATGTATTTGAAATAAAAATAACCTTCAAATGGTTGTCAAAAGACCACGTAACGTTACTAATAATGTACACCCTGACCGATTACTGGGCGCGAAGCGGCTGGTGTAAAATTTATTTAATCACTTGTTCAATGTGTTAATGTGAACAACACTCTCACTGAGGTTTACGTTTAGAACGGGGTGGATTTCAGATGACTAAAAAAGGTTTATTTTGTCAAATAGTTAAATGAAACGAATTTTTTCAGTTATTAAATATGTAGTTGGTTTAAAGAAAGCCCGATAGTAAACCCTTTTCAATATGAAAGTAAGATATTTATGCGAAAACCTAATTCTGGCCGATTATTAATTACCCCTGTACCTAAAAGCAGTGATCTGTATGTACCCAAGATATATGGAGTTCCAGTAAAGAAAATAAACATGACTGTTAAATTTTTATAATACTATATTGTCGTTTCTTAGAACATTATCTTTAGCTCTTTTGTAAAATAAAAAAAAAAAAATCATTCATTTCAGTGATTTTTCTTCAATAGAAATTTTTACATCATAGCATAACATCCCGTTTGATTTGAAACAGTTGCTTTTTTTACTACACGAGAAATGATGAATACAGGATCTAATGCTTACAACCAAATGCTACGAACCGAACGATGGCCTAATGGTTAGTGCGCTAATCTTCGGTACGAGTTTGTGTGTTCGAATCTCATTGAAGCTTGGATGTTCTCTGCCGTTCGGAATCGGCTTTAAGCATTAGGTCCCGGTCTTATTAGCCTTAATGTTGGATAATAAGAGCACCGTAGCGCTCCAAAACAAAACGAAGAAAGACCTCAAATGGCTACGATTTTCCATGTCAGCAGCAGGATTCGAACCTGAAGTCCTGAAGTGAATGAAAAGCACGGGTCTATAAACTGGTCAGTGGCTAGTCAGTGTAACATCTAGAGCGTAATATTTTCCTCATTTCCCGTCAAAATTTCCTCCTTCGGAAACATGAACTTAACGTCAATGTCATGGAATATGAATTTGATATGTTTACTTACCTGGTAAGCAATAACATTTTCCATTTGTTTTATCACATGTGGCGTTGTTCCTGCACTCGCACAGGTTTGCACAGCTAGGTCCGTATCTACCCTCATCGCATTTGTTCTTGCAGCTGGAAAAGAAAGTTAGACGGTAAACAGAACATGTATGACAATTAAATTTGCAAGAAAAATTGCAAAGAACTCTCCCTGATACTTCTTAAAATCAACAATCAGTGTTTAACACCAATAAATTTGAAACAGATCAGAAGTAAAGAACTGTAACAATCAAATACGGTACTCTTCTCTATACTTGATTTATGCAGAAAAGTGTGAACAAATATAAGGCTTCCTGAGTTAATATTACAAAAGGTAGTTGCTATCAAAGAAATTGTAGTATTGTTGCAAAAACTAATTGACAAAAAGAAATACGCATCGGCTATCGCTGCTAGAGTTACACCTGGGTTTTTAGAATACATTGGTTGTAGAAGGTTTATGTCTTAAGTATAAACAAAATTAAACAGTTATTCCATACTACAAGTAGATTTGCAATCATAGATGATGGTGGAATCAGTTGGTGAGAAGAATACAGAAAGAATTATCGTACATGGCTTATTATCATAAAAATGTTAAGGTGGTTGCAACAAAATAATTAATTATTTTTCCATAATGACAAGCATTCGGGAGTTGCAGCTTAGTTAGGGAGTTGGTATAACTGAGAACTTTTATAATATTTTATAAGTTTGTTATACTTCTTATGCTTCTTTAATTAAAATATGAAAATTTCGAGATCTACAACGCCTGTAATATAAAGATAATTTGTAGATAAGCAGACAGAACTAACTGTGACAATCTCGGACACCCCATCAGGGTTCATGTTCGCATAAGCAAAGGAGATTGGAGAAAGCTTTGTCCATTAACCAGTCACACCTCATTCAATGGATAAAGGCTAAAAACACGCCGAAATTTAATTCTGAATTCCCAGGATTGTTACAATTGGAGAATAGAACACAAAATACATATCAAACATTTTTATCAATACATTTTTACAATACCATCTTTTACACACACGATTTCATTCTCTGTTACGAAACACAAATCCTACTCATAGAGGGGGTGTGAGAAATTGTAACCTTATTATGCCATGTGAATTTCTATCTGCTCGACATTTATAAACAAGTGTACTATAAAAAGGAGTCCCAATAAAAAAAATCTAACGTATTTTAAAATTAATTATGGGAGTCATTGTCACGAGGAATCAAATGGAGATCAGACTTCGAGAACTGGAGAAATTAAATGTCCTTTCAGCTTAATTTTTACAGCACCGTAGATAACTCAATGACAGTTTAAATCAAGGAAGTGGAGTTATATAATTCTATATTTAAAAGTTCACGTTATGTTGTTGTTTCTAATGCCATTTGGACAATCCAAGTAAGTGAACCAGACGCTGCATAAGTTAAAGAGAGCGCATTTCGTTTGAAGAATACCGCTAGAGTAAAAAAACGACTTTTCTGAACGTGGATCCTCGTAATTTAGAAACAGAGTCCAAGAGGGCCATTAGGATCGGCTTGACACCTCCAGAGGTATTGTTTAATCTTGGACGACACTGCAGCCAAGAACCTATTTCACATGTTCCATTCAGCCTTAATGAACCGTTGGATCTTTGGTCGGCTCGAGCTCGAATTCACAACCCTTCACTTATGAGTTCGACACCTTTGAGCTACCGCGGCTCTGCATTCCCGTTATTGTTACAGCGAATAAAAATATTTAAAGAACTATTGTATATTTTAAACCTATAACTTTATAATTTAGTGCTTCAGTTTGATTACTTACGGTAATTACATTACGAAAAAGAGCATACAACTTAGCCTGAGAGAATGATTTCATTTAAATAACATACGGTAGACGTTACTGTGCATGGATAAATACTCTAACAGATGAGATTTAATAATAAAAGTAACAAACATTATTTCATATAAAATACTGTAAGTTTATCAACCCATTCACAACTTACTCCTTTCCGTAATATCCTGGTGAACAAAGACAGGTACCATTTACGGCATCGCACGTCATGTCCCTCGGGCAGTTACACACAAATTCACAATT
The DNA here is from genome assembly GCA_032207245.1 of Pardosa pseudoannulata. Taxonomy (NCBI): domain Eukaryota; kingdom Metazoa; phylum Arthropoda; class Arachnida; order Araneae; family Lycosidae; genus Pardosa; species Pardosa pseudoannulata. The sequence goes on along the minus strand of CM063510.1, from coordinate 44,822,060 downwards.
CAGTCCGTACGTTCCAGTCTGACAGGGGGCACTACAGCGTTTGTCGGTGAATCCCGGCAGGCAACGGCATTCTCCCGTTGATGAGTCACAACCTGAAGCATGGACACAGTCGCACCTCTCCGTACAAAGGGGGCCATGCCAACCTTCATCGCACGTATTTTCGCAAAATTCACCGTAATAACCTGTTAAAATGATGCTATTATCATTAAATTTGTATATAAGCAAACAGAACTAACTCTGACAATCTCGGAAACCTCCGCAGGATTCATATTCGCATAAGCAAAGGTGATAGGATACAGCTTTGTCCATTAACCAGCCATACCTTCGATGAAATACCACCAAAAATAATGATACTTGGATGAAACTTTATAATGTCAAACGAGATTAGGGTGACAGGAAATAGAGTTTAAAATTACTCACAACAATTTAATCCTATAAAATAAAAAGAATATTTTGGGTCAATTATACTCGTTCTGGCGACAACATAATTTTTCCCCTTATAAATCTGCAGTTGAAAATATAGTGGACTCTGCTTAATGTGATCAGTTTGAGACACCTTGATTTTGATACAATTAACCGATTGATAACAATAAACGATATGCAAAATTAGATAAATTTACTCACCCCCCCCTTTAATTCACACGTACTAAATTTCAAAATAAAATGGAAAAACTTACCTTATATTTATATGCTGTATATTAGCCTTTAAAACATAAGAATTGTATACATAATTTAAAAAAAACTAATCAATTGTTGACTGTCTACAATTTTTTCAAAGTTCATTATTAAATTATTCTTAATCATAATGTTTTTTAAAGTCATCGAACCGGGGTAGTACTCCACGTTTCAACACTTTCAATGCATTTCTCAATTGAGTACTTGTAGGAAGTGGCTCAATATCAAGAGATTCTTCATCTGACTCATCAGTTCCATCACTCGTCTGTTTTCCTAAGACAATCTGACAGAGTTCAGATTCTGTTAATGTGGAAGCTACTGGAATGTTTTGATCTACTTCCATCCATGACTCGAACTCTTTAGGCGTCATATCCCCTGCAGGTTCCATCTGAATACATTGTGAATATTCCTTTGCCAGTTACACTGAGGTTCGAAAATTGATAACATTAACCGATGTAACGATCCCGTAAAGCGATAATTTTAACATACAAATGAATAGCGAAAATTGGAACCAAGTGATTTTGATAGCAATAAGCGATTGATAACATTAACCGCTATCACATTAAGCGGAATCCACTGTAATAAAAATGATCATTTTTACTACTTTTAAGACCAAACCTCATTTACAAATAGTCTCCATTTTTTTCTTTTCAAAGAATCAAAAGAGAACATCCCCATGTCTTTGTTACTGTTTCAGTTACGATAATTATTTTCCTCGCTGAACTTTATTAGTGTTACCTCCATGGTTTTAGATATTTTTTTCTTTTCCAAAAAGGATAGGAGTAGTGGCAACAGTGTAACATTGCGAAAAAAGTATAGAATAAAATTGAGATGAAGTACGCAATGACAAAAGGTGTGTTTTTATTTTGGCGTATTTATTTATTGAAGTTATTTGTATCAGAATTCCTTTAAGTGATCGGTTTAACCACGGAATCTTTCACGTGTGTATTGATGTTATTTTGTTTACGAATACGAATTCCGTTGATAAACGAAACCGAATGTACGGAACATTTACCAACAATTAGCTATAACTATATAAATCTGTTTCTTGGTTCCCGCCTTATTTGTTTGCATGTTTAATGTGATATATGTTTAATGTCAAATTTGGTCCTTTAAATTGCTTTCGTAACTAATTTTATAGAATTTAATAAACTCTAGTTTTTCAGGAGACGTAAAAAAATGTTCACTACATCAGATTCTGTTTTCATTTTTATAAAAAAAAGAAACAAAAAAAGTTATGTTATTGAACTGTTAACATTTTATCCACAGGTATAATAAATAAAAGTGTCAGGATTACGTTTATGCTCACGTCTATGAATTGAAGCAATAACAAAATAAGTTTTAGTTTTAAAAGTTATATAATACGAATTACTTTGAAGTTCTTGGCATTCTGAAAATTCTTTTAAAATAAAAATACTGTTCATAAAATGTCGACAAAAGTTTTCAACAGCCGTATCTTACCCTTTAATTGCTTTTTCGTAATAAAGAAGTGTAGAATTGTTAAAATTAAAAAAGCTGAATTCTTGTAATTTAAGTTAAATTAAAATTCTAAAATTCTTCTCCTTTCTTTTTGTTTGTATAATATATCTATGCAAAGCTACATTTTTATTAAACCTCTAGTGTTTAATTTGACGTAAATTAGTTTTTGTTATTAATCTTAGTTTTATATAGAACTTCGAAGAAATTAGGAAAAGTATTCTCCCTTGGAAATATTATTCACCCATGAATTTAAAATATTTTGATTATGAAAGAGGTATTTAATAGGAGAAAATATGCAAAAAAGAAAAATTTATTGAGATTTAATTAATAGATGCTATGTATATATTAACTTTATTACCTTTTTGGCATATGCAAGTTCCAGTCGTATGGAGACAGTCGGCGTTATTCTGACAGTTACAGTCAAATTCACAGTTTACTCCATATTTACCAGGCAAGCAAACTCTCGAACACCTGTAACCAAACAGCTTTTATTATATATGTGAGTGTGTGAATATTTTATATTTATTTTAAGCACCATGAGAGTCAGTCCCAAATAGATCGTAAAATCCCTTTTAATTTACAATTCTCTAGCCCACTGCAATATATATTTTCCCTGGACACCAGATTGATTGGTCTGGTCAGAAGAGCTATGTTCTATTCTTTCTTAGCACGAGGGCTAATGAGAACGGGATCTACTGCTTAAAGCCGATTCCGAACGGCTACGAGCATCCATGCCACAGTGAGTCGAACCCTCGAACTCCGGTACCGAATATCAGCGCCTTAACCATTCAGTAATCGTTCGGCCCAGATTGATTAAATAACACTCTCCTTTTTATTCTATTTAAGTAAAAATGTTCGTTCTGAAAATTGTCTTAAGGAATGTATAGTTAAGATAATAATAGAAGACATTTTATTATCAATTTATTATCAAATGATAAAACTTAATTATCAATCCATAAAATGTTTTTATTGATTGAATTTCTGAATATCAAACTCCATACAATGATTTGTGTGAATTACTACATAGTAGAGCCAGTAACGCTTTTCGATATTAAACGATTTGAACAACTAAAAGCTTCATTAAGATGCTACGGACTATCATATGAAACTTCTTTCTATTTCTTCCCTCACTCATCTGGAGGATATTCCGTTTTCCAGATTCAAAGAATTCATGTTTTGTGTAAGCAGTGTATATCTTTAATTAACCCATATTGGACTGCTGTCCTAGAAATAGGACAGAAAATAAAATTCCGTTTAATAATAAAGTTATAAATATTTTCTGAGTGGATTTTATTTTAACACCTTTAAAATAGACACACTTTAGCATAGTAACAAAAAAAAACTGAGAAATCAAATTATATTGTATTGTAAAATTTATTTTCAGCAACCTCTTAAAAAATGTCATTTTTTAATCTTTAATTTTATATTTCTTATTATTTTTTTTTCAAACATTGTGGAGATTACTTTTAGTTTAAAAAAATAGCTAATAATGTAGCAGAAAGTTTTTGTTGAAAAATATATTTTACACGTGTATTTTGTAAGTATAAAAAAGGTGCACTAAAATTAATACGACTGTTCAATCCCGATTATTTTTCCATGAATTCGATATTGCATTGATAGCGCACATTATTTTCTTATCTTTCAATGAAAAAAAGTTGAAACACCTGGACACACACCTGGACACAACTAGGGGTAAATAAATGTCTATTCTATTCAGAAAAACTGGAGACTGCAAGATAAACTTATTCTCTTACTGCCAGTTCAATAACTGCAAGGGAAAACCAACACCAGTATGCTTGAAATGTAATGTTGGACTTTGCTTTGACCATTTCTTCAAATTTAATCTATGAATCAGTCTAATGCAATGTAAGTGATATTTGTTAAGTTTTAGTAGTATATTGGACCGTTGTTCTATTTATAGGACAGAAATTTACATAAAAAATTAAAAAATATTTTTTTCAAAATTTTGGTTTTATATACTTAGTTGCACCGTATTAATGATATGGATTAAGTTTTAATAACTTACAGAAATATTTAGTTGGTGTGGTACAATATGGGTTAACTTAAGATTATTTTGATTTACCAAAATCTTCCAATTTACTTACTGCAAATCATTACTACGCTACTCACTGTAAATAATTATATGGACCAAAGTTCATATTTGTAAAAAACTCTTAATGTATAAAAAGTTTCTACGGACACTAAAAAAGAAATTCTAGTTTTAGATTATCAATTCATCATTAAACCCATACTTGCCAACCGAATAGCCTTATTTATAAAAATGGTAATAGACTTCTACACCCTACCGAGTCTAAGCCACAGGGAAAAGATGACCCATCGTTGAAACAACAATCCTACCCAATACAAAACAGCAATTTTCCTAACCAAATTTTGAAAGACCAACTGAACTAGGCCACCACACTGGATCTACTGAACATCCCTCGAGAGCCTGCAGCTCATTATTACAAAATACATATTACAAATACAATCAAAATTTATACAACCATATATATAACACATTAACAATAATAATTTCATGACGCATCCATAGACAATTTAAGAAAATATTCCATAATTTAAGCAAGTCCTACTCTGGGCTTAGAAGAAAAACGTAAATTTTTAACTGTTATATAAAGTTTTGGGGAAACCATATCGACCTGATATGTTCAACTTCTCTACAACAGTAAATCAAACGATGAAAAGAACCCTCCTGATAGCCACACCAACAGTTCTTCGACTTTCCAAAAAGGCGAGATTGATGTATAGGAATGACACCATCTCCCGTGTAGATCTGATTGACATAAAAGTTACTCTCAAGTCTTCTTACTCTAACAGTTGGAAAAAAATCAAGCACCTCTCTTCCCTTCTCTCCACTACATCATTCTTCTTGCCACCGATGCAGGACAACTTCATAAAGTAAAGTCTTTACCTGCCTGGTAGAGTATCTTACAACAAAGTCGATTTCTCTTCCCCAAGTGTCTTCCTTAGCCAGTCTATCAACATATTCGTTATACTGTCCACCCACATGGGCCTGAACCCAAGTGAAGTGAATACTTGTGTTTGCCCCTTTTTATTTTACTTCTTAAATCCTGAATTAAGGGACAACTACAAAAACCTGATAAAGCCTGAAAAGCCGATTGAGTCCGTTCTGATATAGACGTCATCAAGATTGTTCGCTAAAATAAAGTCAACAGGTTTAGTAATTGCTAACACTTCGCACCTGAACACGGTACTCTGCGTACTTACCCTGTACTGAGTTTTATATATAATATTATTAACCATTACAACAATAAATGCAAAAACTAAATTATCTAATATTCTTGATTCGTCAGTATATTTCATAACTTTTCTATTCTTTAAATCGGATCTAGTCCAACTTATCGTATATTTGTCCCAAGGAGGGACAGTAGCCTCCTCTTCCCATCCAACATCTTATTTATAGAACCTTCCTTCAATATTATATTTTCTCCCTTATGTTTTAATTTATAATATACAGTATTTGGTACTTATCACATACTAAATTAATCATACCACTTAGTACTTGAATAGCAGCTGTGGAAATACTACTTAATCCTCAACAATGCTATATGCTGTAAAGAATTCAACATATTACATATTCTTCTGGTGTCCTTATACCAGACCTTACAATTATAAATTATTTGTTTTTCTATTATATTATTATAGATTTTCTTCAGTAAAATACATTTTTCTTCCTATTTTACCCTACTAATTCTATTAATTCTAACTATTGTAGAAATAATTTTTCCTTTAAAGACTTAATATGGGCAGTCTCAGTTAATTTATTATCTATTTCAACACTAAGATACTTAACAACTTTTTTATATTTAATTATAATGCTCCCAATTTTAATAATGGGAAAAGTCCTAATGTTTCTCCTGTGCTTAAACGTTGTATAAAAGCACATGTTCACGTTAAACCCTAACTCACAATCATTTGTCCAACTGCTAATTCTACTTAATATAGGTTTCGTTACCTCGATAAAGTCTCTTGGAGCATATGCCTAAGCTATTACCCAAATAATGTCCGTAATGCTTAAATTAAATAATTATTAATATGACCTAATATTTCATTTATCATCACCAACCACCATTTTGGCCCTAAGCTTGAGCCTTGTGGAACGTCACAAAAATAATCTTTGTTATATTCTCTACATAAAACTTTCCTGTTAGAGATGAAGGAATTAATAATTTCTCTTAAATAGTTAGTTATATTAATACCTTTTAACCTCTCTATAATAGTTCTTCAACAAATTCTACCTTTACTATTATTTAATATTCTAGACTATCATTATAGTAACTTTACCTTCCTCATTAGCTTCCTTTTTAAACTTCAGTACATTATCCAAAGCCATAGAAGTGGATCTTTTCTGGATCAAACTGTAAATTGTTGTAAAAATTTTCCTCAAGATAGTAATCCCACCACTTAGACAAAATTTTGTTTAAAATCTTGCCCAAGACCGATAATAAACTAATCAAACATGATGCACATGGTAAAACGGATACAGATATAATATGATTTTATAAAGAGAAACAACCAGGTTGTTTTCTGTGAAGACATTTGATATCTGCAATGCAGCCACAATAACAGCAAGCTTCGACATATCAAGAAGCCGAAAACTGAGACTAGGAGGTGTGAAAACTCTACTTGCTAAAAGCCAAATTATAGTCTCCTCAACAAATCACTCGCGCTTCCACTTAGAGGATAAAAGGCTGAGCGTGTTATATCAGCTGCCTTCGAATTTAAAATTCACAGTCAGCAGCTTATCGAGAAACATTATGCATCTAACATTCACCAATAACTATATATTAGTTCACTACTATCAGGGTCGATTCTACTGGGGATCAAAATGATGTATTGTAGAGAGTCTAAGATTGGGACCAACTATCGTCAAGTGTTGATCTCTCGACCATCTTTCTAAAAGTAGCTTTGGTTCAAAGAAGAGCAACCAAATCTTTTAAACAGAGCTGTCGGGAGATTATCAGTAAGTACTGTTTCCGTATATACTAGTTGGATTCAGTCGTATCCATTTCTAGAAGTTATGGAAGATGATTGACTTGAGAGGTTAGATTTCAAAGCGTAGACTCTCGTAAGTTAGGAGCAGATATTAAGCAGAAGATCCCAAAGTTACACTAGCCACCATCAGAGGTATTATTTGGGAACTTGGAGGACTCTGCAATCACGATCATATTTTATGTGAAATAGCCACCATTAATAACATGCCAAATCTTTGGCCAGCTTGAGCCTCGATCCAGCTACCTTTTGGATCACTGCCTTTGTCGAATGAGCTAACATGGCTCTTTCGAATTTCATTAAAATGGGAAATAACAATGTAAAGGTGGCATCTTATATTTAAAAAAATAAAATTAGTATAGTGAAAGGATTACTTTTCTCCCAGGTATCCGGGTTCGCAAACACAAGTTCCTGTCATAGGATCGCACTCTTTTCCGTGGCAATCACACCTGTTTTTGCAATTCGAACCCCAAGTGAAAGGTGGGCAAACATCATCGCAAGTAGGCCCTGTGTGTCCCGAATGGCAGTGACATTCTCCAGTCTCTCGGTCACAGTCGCCAGCTTGACCGCATTTGCAAATACCGGAACAGTTCAGGCCATACGTGCCGTCGGCGCAAGTATCTTCACAATATTTTCCCGAGAACCCTAGAAAGAAAAATGAATCATTCAGCTGGGATCGATTAACATATTACACTACAGGTGTAGAACTTTTTCATTTATTCTTAAAATCTCGTTAAAACATCATTTCGGTACTCCCAGTATCAATTCTTTGCTCACAGAACAGGGTTATTTCTCGCCTTCTTTCACAGATACTCATTAAATATACAGGAACAAATATACCTCTGAGGGTAACTATGTAATTTTTCTTACAACCTTTTCAATTTTAGTCCCCCTAATAACTTCCACTACTGACCTCCACCTCATATTACAAAGTCTTAGAAAATAAATTCTGATTCCCATTTACAAAACCAAAGTGTCAAAATTCCTCTCCTGTTTGCTAGAAAACCCGAAACAAATTTCTGCTACAATTAACTACAAATCCGATATGACTCCAATTAACTATATATATATCAACATTTAAGATAGAGAAAACACACCTTAAATATATTAAGCAGAATAAAAAGATTAAGGGAAGAAAAGGATGCTTTTTGAAGCTAATTTGTTATATACATTGACATATTATGGAATTTGTTAGAAAATGAATGCCTACCAATATTAACCCACCAGAGTACTCTAATTTTGTTTCCAATTTCCAAATTTTAAGGGGTAAAGTAATTGCTTGGGAATATAATGTTCTTCGATTTCCTAGTCGAATAATCAACACACAGTAAAAGAATTTAAAAGACAACTATGCACTTACCCCGTTGGGGTGGGTTAAATGTGTGACATGAAAGTGTTTTACTCTGATAATAGCACAAACTGATAATAATTTTTGGGATAACATAAGAACTTCTATGCTGTTACAAATAATATAGTTTAAGGTAAGCAATGCAAAATAAACTTAATTAACTTAGAATTAATAGATGATTCGTAAAAACTGATTGAAGTTGAACTTTGATTATCACATGCCCACTTGTACCAATTCATTCATTCTATATTGATCATAAATTTGACATTTTTTGAGAAAACGATGATCAAAGCGAACCAGCTGCTCCATTACGGATCACTTACCAGGGGGACATAGACACTCGCCCGTTGATAATACACACGTTCCACCGTTTCTACAGCGGCAATATTCAGAACAATACTTTTCATCCCAATGACTGCCGGGTATGCATCGCTTGCAGCTGCAGGAGAAAAGGAAAATGGGGTAAGTAGAGACAAATAGTGGTAAACAAAATATTTAAACCGAATCATTCAGATTTGAAAGAAAATTAGCAAAAGACACATAAGCATTTCGTATATAGTATAGTAGCTTTTAAGTTTGGTATTAGGGCTCTCTATTCTATATTCGATGAAGTAACTCCTGAACAGTCTTCATCATGACGTTAAATGTAGTATTCTAAAATGACGGTTGAGTGTGCTATTCTTGAAGAAGTACACCATAATCCTCGCAAGGATGCATTGTCGAATACCTTTTAAAGTCCACCCACACCATTCTTCTAGAATGTAAGCGGCATTACAGATTTTTCATTTAGTAACTAATTTCAAAATATAATATTGTCACGTTGATGTTAGGGAAACAGACGAGGCACACAAATAGCGGGAACACAAAGCTATTTATTTAGCACACAACAGAAGGATAGCAAACTGAGAATTAATTCAAACTGAGCTACTCGCTCTTTTATACCAATGTAGAATATTCTAGAAACCCTTCCAGTAATTTAAGGAATATTCTAGTCCTTCCTAGATATAATGGATATTAAATTAAATTTGCTTCAGCGTTCTTGCCAGGTTTTGATCAGGGACCTCCCGAATCGCAGTCTGATGCCATGACCACTCGGCCACAAAGACTTTGAAAACGCACGTTATAAGCTGCAATATTGCTGACATTTCTAATGCCACTTAGAAAAAACCAAGCAGGATTAGAGCCATACCCTACTCGTATTAAGGCAAAGAGATGCATCTTTGATTTTTAATAAGGACCGCTAGGGTGAAAGAACGATTCTTGCTCAAGTGGGTTCTCGTAATTTAGAAGGAAGTACCAAAGAGAAGACTTGCTTGTCTTGGCACCTTCAGATGTATTATTTGAAAACTTGAAGGACATTATGACCAAGAATATATTTTACATACCAGTCACCTTTAACGAAGACGGCGGTTCTTCGGGCGACTCGAACTCCAAAACCACATCCTTCCAGTTACTAGAGCGTTGCCTTTACTGACTAAGCTACCGTGGCTCATATATAATCTTTAAGCAAATAGTCTTTCAACTAAGTTAAATCACGTTTAAAAAAAAGGTAATTCTACAAGAAAACTACTGGTTCTAGATTTTTGATGTACTTTTTGTTGCGTATATATCTTGAGTGTCAAAATCACATACGGAAATAAGAACTTTGTGGTCTGCATTAAGATTCAATCTATAGAGTACTTATTGGTTTTATTCATTAAAATAATTCCGAGAGTAAAACCAGTGATGAATAAGGATATAGTCAGATCAATTATTTTCAAAATTTTATCATTCATTATTTCACTTATCATGCAATGACTGACGGCCTCTATATTAAAAAAAGCACAATGGCCAGCAGTCTTTATGAGTTCAGGATGCGAACAGCGGGAGTTATGAATTACACAAACCTAGGCCCGAAGAATCCTGGAGCGCAGGAGCAAGTTCCGTCGATGGGGTCACACAACTGACGGCTGCTGCAAGTGCACACTTTGGAGCAGTTTGCACCGTACGTTTGTTCGCTGCACAGTTGGCTGCAAAACTTCCCACGATACCCCGGAAAGCAGAGGCAGATGTTAGTAGAGGTGTCGCATACGCCGTGCAAACACGGACATTTTTTCGTGCAGTTATCCCCGTAGTAACCATCGGGGCAGACTCTCTCACATAGTTTACCAGCAAAACCTGAAAAGAAACACATTATACATTCTCCCGAAAAAAAAAAATGCACTTCATGAAATGCGGGATAGGGTCTCGCTTTGAACTTGGTCACTCGCCATTGCCTGCAAAGACATAGTGTAGCTTCCTGTTGCCCAGGGGCTGATGCCGAACGGGTAGGGTTCAGCTCTTGGATACCTCTATTCGTGGGTTCGATTTCCCCATGATGGTATGGATGTTCGTAGCCGTTCGTTATCGGCTTTAAGCAGTAGGCCCGGTCTCATTAGCCCTCGTGTGGCAAAACACGTCGTAGCGTTCCAAACCAAACGTTCTGCCGGGTAGATACCAAATTTATCTGAACCCTCTCCCCCTTATTACAAAATTTGATATTTTTAAAGAGAAAATTTTCTAACATGAGAAAAACATTAATTTTTTTATCTCTAAAATTTAATATTTTTGACAAGTACAAAACGCAATTTAGCTGCGAAGTCAATTTCAGTAATACAAGTCTTGAAATTTAACTTCAATAAATTATTATTAAAAATTTACTGTCTGTTGCAATGATTTTTCAACAAATGCAGGGCACTTGTCTTTATTAGCATTTTACCACACAATCAACTTCTTTTGCCCTTTTTATTATGTGATCACCATATAGGTAGGGCAATAATGCTCCCAATGAGGTTAGAACACACTAATATATCCAAGTTCGAAATGTTGCAATGTAATAAATTTTTTCGCTGAAATAAAATCATTTGTTGTATTAATTTTCAAAATAAATAAACTATACTTTAATACAAAATCGCCTGAATATTAATTCAAAAAAAAAAAAAAAAAAAAAAAAGGATTAAGGTATCTCCCCTATCCAACTCTACAGTACTGTTGTCAAGGGTACACCACGAGAGGTGGTATCGGATCACAAGTGACGTAATCATTCCAAACCACTTTTTTTTAAATAAAAAAAGCAGAAAATACTTACAGCTTGCTTACACATTATGGTAGCGAATTCCAAATTTAAATGATAAAAAAAAGAAAAAGAATCATATACATTATTCAGTTTTATCCATGTTACATGTCATACTTTCTAAGGCTTTTAAATAAATTCGATAGAAGATGAATAAATTGATTCGTTTGAAGCGTCACGCCCAATATTTTGTTATAAAAGACTCAATATGACCAGAACCCATACAAAAAAGCTGATTCCGGAAGGTTACGATAATCGAAGTTAGCAGTGGGATTCATGCATCTCGAACTCTGGCACTACCTACTCGTTCATCCCCAGACACTACACAGTTCGGGTGTTTTATAATACAAAGGAAAACAATTGCTATATCAGTTTTTAATCCCGTATTGTTAAAATTCGTATTCCTTTTTTCAGATAGCTTTAATTTGAACATGGTTTTATGCTTGGCCATGAATGATTAAGTCGTAATCATTGCATAGAAGATAGCTTTTTAACTTAGCCTTCTCATTCACCAAATATATCACCATACTTAGTATCTATGGTTTTTAGTTAACTAGTCCACTCTTGTTCAGAAATCACAACCAATGAATAGAAGAATTGGATTAGAAAGAACACTCTAGAAACGTTTCTAAACTTCAATCGATATCCTGAATTTTAAAGATCTTATGACATATCATTTTGGTTTCACAAAGTTCTAGTTTTGTGGCATTAACTTGTCATCCATATTCTGAATGTTAATTCATTTATTTAAGTTAACAGTTGCAATAAATTTCACTCTCTTATGTGAAATTATTACTAATGTATCAACAACCTCAAACATTTAAGTACCTTAAACTGACTATTCTACTGATAAACTTCAGTTAAAAGAAAAACACTGTTTGAAAAGTATTTGTAAAGAATATGAAGACTAAAATTTTTAAACATTTACAGAAGAATTTTTAATGGACCTAACATATTCTGTAAAACTTTTCCACATCAAATACATGCGTACACTTACCTTTCGGGCAAGAACAAGTACCGTTTTCATGGCGTATTCCGTTGTTTTCACAAGGAAGTTTGGCTAGAAAAAGGAAAATTTTATAATTATCAAATGAAAAGTAAAAAATCTAATGAGAAAACAAATATTTCTAATCCTTAATGTAATCAAATACGAATCTATTAAATTCGTTAAGCATCTTGGGAACTTTTTATTCAATTCATATCTGTTTCTCTCTCTCTTTTTGTAAATTATATATATATATATATATATATGTATGTATATATATGGACTAATTTTAAAAATGAATATTTAGAAAAGATGCACTTTGCACCAAATGGATGGAAAAGAAACCAGGTTTTGTGTGACAACAAATGGAAACAGTTCTGTTGGTGATTAACAGATGGCACTGTCGGATTTCTGATATAGGATTATCCAAAGCAACAAACGATATAAAAAGGAACAACTGCAGCAGGTAAGGGTAGCATTACTAGTAACATCAGAACTAGACGGCTTGGCCTGGAGAGTTCTGTTGTTAATTCTTCCTGTGAGATCATGTGCGGTAAGGGTAGTCGAAGCTTGTATGCATCGAAATGATGTCCATAATTGAGAAAAACCTTTTAGTTAAACAGTATTATAAGAATTTGGAAAGTGCCATTGTGGCACTGTAAACATATCGCTACATGAAAGGTATGCAAGATAGCAAAGGACCAATAAAGTGTTTTGCATTGAACAAAATGAGGAAGAAATTTGAAGCTACAATTTCTTTGGCGTCAAGTCAAAGAAGTGGACGTCCCTGAACAGCAGCTGCTGTTGCCACAGCAATGAAGCAGGCAATGCTATTCATGTCGGAGATTGCTGCACAAGGGGAGTGCAGTGCCCAAGAAGTATAGAAGCAGACAGGAGTGTCACACGAAAATGTCTGGAGAGCACTGCTAACAACTCTGAAACAGTATCCCTACAAGTTGCTATATAACCAAGAACTGAAACCTCCTGTCTTCGACTCTCTGAGTTGTTTTGTGAATTTGGTATTTAATAAGATCAAAGAGCAGCACGACTGGCTTGAAACCGGTAGCATTTCACAATCTCTGGCGCTGTTAACACCCACAATTACCGAGTGGGGACCACAGAAATCCACATTTATTTGTTGAGTTACCTTTGCAACAGCCTAAATTAACAATCTGGTGTGTCTTCACTGCTGATTTCATAATTGGTTCAATTTTTTTTCGAGAAAGTCGCACAGACGGGTTTTAAAACGGTTTCTGTCATTTGTCAGATATATGTAGTACTGTTACAAAACAACATTATTCCTGAACTGCAATCACTCCAAACAGTCCTCTATATGCAAGACAGAGCAGTACCACATAGTGCTCTGCCTGTGCAACGCCTGCTAGGCTCACATTTGGCGAGGATTGCATTATTAGTCGCTAGTTCAAGCATGGACTCCAAGATCTCCCGATCTGACACCTTTGTGGCTTTTGGCTGAGGGGATTGTTGAAATCAAAAGTGTACCACGACAGAATTGGCATCACTACCATCACTTAAAGATACCATTCGCCAAAATGTGTCTCCTATAACTCAAGAAATGTTACTAAATGCTGTGAACGGTGTGGTGACTCGTCTCACAGCTGTACTTCTGAATGATGGGCAGCAAATTACTGTAGTACTAATTAACTGTAATTAAGCTGACTTGTAAGTTGCTATCATTTTTCATTTGTAAATCATCTTCTGTTGCAATAGAACACGATAGCGCCATCTGTTGTTCACCATCAGAACTATTTTTTTCTTGTTGCCAAAAAAATCCCGGTTTCTTTTCTATCCTTTTGGTGCAAACAATATATTTGTGTCTTGTTTCATTTTCGAATTATTTATCTTTAAAGTTTGTCCTGAATTTGGATCACCCAGTATATACTTACATATACGAATCCCATATACTTAATTACGAAAAAAATCACCATTATTCTAAACATGAAAATCAGAACGTAGCACTCTAAACCAAATCACGGTAAGATCAAAGTTAATAAAATTCTGATAAACCGTAAATGAGAAAAGTTTTAGTTTAAAAGTCAAAGCTACGGTACTGGTGCGATGCCTGGTATACGGAGATTGACGTACAGCCAGAAATATAGGTCTTATCTAGTCTATTTTACTTCGTGAATTAACGATAATTTAGTACTCTAAAATTTTGCATGCTGTTTCATAAATTGCAGAATATAAAAGTACATTACTTACGGATACAAGAATCTCCTGCACGTTCAAATCCTTCACAGCAAAATTTAATGATATCAGTCAGCTTTTTGTCTTCCTTTCTGTAGTCAATTCTGTATATTGTCCTATATGAAAAACATCAAAAAACATTTGTGACAAAAATGTATCCATGAAAATTTGATCGGACAATTAACATTTTCCTTTGGGAATATTAACTTACCTATACTTTGAACATCTCGGAGGGATACTGAAGCACCATGTAGTTGTACGAATTTCGTATGGTCTGGTATATGATATCCAAATGGATTTGTTGTACCTCAAATTAATAATAAAAAAGTCATTAAGATTCTTATAATAATGTACATTTATGTCATAGCAAATTTTAGAATTGAAGGTGCAAAACGATTTTAGTCTTTCTACGGTAAAAAATATCCTAGAGTTGAATATAATGCAAACAATAAACATCGAATGTAAGAAAAATCATTAGATGTATTTCTTTAGTCGTTTGCATATTAGGTTTTTAGGATTTGGAAATAAAAAAAGTATCATAAAATCAATAATTGGTCTAAGTACCTTAATTAGTTAGTCAGAAATTAAGGATTAGTTCTATGTTTCAAACGTTTAAAATAATGGGACAAGAATTAGTCTCTAGGGGCAAATCATTAGTCAGTTCGAAATAATGGTTTCTATTTAAACTAATTCTTGGAACAGGATAATATCCAAACCAGAAACTAATCACCCGTGTTCTACTTTAGGTGTAGCCAGTAAGTTTAGTTGCAACTTTGTCTCTTAAAGTATATAGTGTAGAATGCTTTTGTCTCGTTATTTTTGGAATTATCTGAAAAAAAAAATTCCTCAAAATCTACTTGTCTTGTTGTTTTATTTTTTGTACGATTCTCTGTAAACGGGATGTAACGATAACATTTTTTGGTGGATATAAATGAAGCAAGTTTAAACAACATATAAACTCGTTAAACATTATACGGCAAAATTAGAAGATAGCAATATAGTTATATATGTCTATTAAGCCTTTATAATTAACTTTATACATAAAACTTTTATAAATTGTAATACCGTAAATTTTGAAATCACAGTGCAATTTAAAGTTCCTTAGAAGATAAAATAATAAACAAAAGTAATTAAGAAATGGTAACTGACCTTAGTGATACATTATATAAATATATAAATATATATATATATATATATATATATATATATATATATATATATATATATATACACATATATATATACATATATACATACATATATAAACATATATACATATATATATATAGATATGTGTATATATGTATATATATATATATATAGTATATAAATATAAATATATATATATATATATATATATATATGTGTGTGTGTGTGTGTGTGTGTAATGATATTTTTAACCAACGTAATTATGCCTATCTTGAATTAATTTTTAATATTCTATCTCTTCTGGTATACCTTTCTAGCAACCTTACCTAATGTCTTTCCCCTGCGGATTCCTTCCGGTTTCATAAGAACTAAAAATAGTTTCTGACGCTTACAATAAGTCATTAGCTTGTGTAAGTAAATTTTGATTGGTTGACACAAACAATTATTTAACAACGATGTACAGGTTTCGCGAACAGTTCGTTTTTGAGAGTTCATGCGTGAATAAACTTTGGTATAGTTTAAACAAAACATTCCACTTCGTTTACACTTTTCTACGTTTCCACAACTGCAGGCTGACTTATCAGCTCGGAACTCCCTTTGTGATGAGGCAAAATCCTCATCCTAATTAAAGCTGGTACTGTGTATGGATTTTAATTTAATTTCAATTAATTTAATTTACGTTGTGTACTCTCACGAGCGTTCTCAAGGTAGAATCTCGTCGTTTTCATATGCAGAGATGATGGATATTTTGTTTTCGCTTTTGATCCTTTAGTGCATCTCTCTCCAAGACCAGCGAAGATAAAGTGCTTTGTTCTAGCGAATTCCCGCAAAAGAAGAAAGAATTTGGTTTTCATTAACCTACTTTCGATTCAGTTGTGTTTCCGATGCCAACGGTGAAATCGTAACTGCGTCATTTAACCGAATTCCATACCATATCGCTTAAATAACAGATAAATTTCAAGAACATTCGGCTAAGTTACAAAATTAACGGTCAAAAAGATTACGGATAAGTCATTATGTCAGTAGGATTACAAGTCAAGTTTGGTTTCGTGTGGTATCTCTGCTCGTCACAGAATTTTGAATTCCATTCGTCAAAGAATAAATTACACTAGATTAAACTTTCATCGCAGGAGAAATATTATAGTGAGTACAGTTTTGCTCAACGTTATTTATATGATATAGTGAAATTGAAGGGTTAAAATTTAGTATGTGATGCATTAATCCAAAATTTAAAGTATGAAAAATTTTGTAATCATATCTAAAACCTTTTTAAAATTATTTCTAATGTTAGAAAGAGTCGAATAGACTGCAATTAAAAATATACTTAACCTTCAAAAATAAATTATATCATACTTACTTCTCTTCTCTTGTGCAAACATTCTCGCCCGTCAAATTCTGTGACTCGACATAAGTACAAAATATTAGTAAAATAAAAATGGCAGGCGTTAACATAGTGGATCTAGAAAATAAAAGAAAATTAAAACACATTTCACGTTTTAGTGTGAGGATGTGTATGAGACAGCACATGACATTTGCAAAAATATTAAGATATAAATGCATGAATAATAAGGAATGCATGCGACCTGCCATTTTTTTTATACTTTCCCTTTAAATAAGGGTTGCTGTATGAACTTTGGCCAAATGTAGTTTCTTTGTTAGAGTGTGGAGGCTAGCGACTCGCCGTTATGTTTGATGGTTGATTGTTAAACTGTGCGATAGTCATGAATAGACATATTATCAAGATATCAACAGCTGTTTGACCTATCATAGGCATGTCATATCTATATATCTATCTATATATTTTTCAATTTTATTTCTACAGCCCTATTTCGTGCTGTAGAAAGTTTTAAATAAAGTAGATATTCATTTTATGACACTTTTAGATTTCAAATTTCAATTTTTGTGAAAATTTAAAACACTAAATTTTTGTACATTCCCTTGTTTTCTATTATTAAAAAATGAAGATAGTAAGAAGCGTAACACAAAAATTTACCCTCTTTACACACACACACACACACACACACACACACACACATATATATATATATATATATATATATATATATATATATGTATATATATATATATATATATATATATATATATATATATATATATATATATATATATATATATATATATATATATATATATATATATATATATATATATATATATATATATATATATATAGTGAACCAAAAAGAAAGTTAGACAGTAAGGTTACAGGATTTCAACGTTTAATATTTCTGTATTACATTATGCTTTTAAACTAAAATAAAATTCCGAAAAAATACAATTTCAAAAACAAATCAAGCTTGATTTAATTCCAATAGCACATAAACATAAATTATAAATTTAAAGAACGTTATGATGATATCACTTTCGATAGCCTAAAACAAAAAGTTGGATATTTATCCAAGGTAACAAAAAATAACTTTTAAATTTTAAACAGAATCATTTAATACTTCGTGTAATATCCTTTGGCTGCTATAACATCTTCTAATATTTTGTTCGTCGAAAAGACCAACTTTTCAGAAAAGTCTATTGGTACACTGTCCCATATATTCTGAAGAGCACTTTATAGGTCATTTTTATTTTTTATTTTCTTCTCTCACAATTTTTTTTCCACAAACGCCCATAATGTTCTACAAGGTTTAAATACGGACTTTGAGGAGGATGGGGTAGTAATTATTGTACATTATACAATAACCATTCCTTTACAATCCGAGCGTTATGCAGAGGATCATTACCTTGGAAAAAAGAGAAGTTTCCATTTAAATTCAATTTTACAGCTGTGCCTGGTAAAATTTGTCAAAATAAGTCTCAATTTCGGTGATTAATTCTTCATCGGCGCTAAATTTATTACTTCATCGACGCGAGCATTCTGTTGAGGTCTGAACACAGGAAAAAGTATCTGGGAGTCAGATCTAAAGAATACGGTAGATGCGGAAGCAATTCGAAGCCCAATTTATATAATTTTGCCATCGTTGTCATTGACTTGTGACACGGTGCATTGTCTTGCTGAAACAGCACTTTCTTCTTCTTCAAATGGGACCGTTTTTTTTATTGATTTTGTCCATGAAACGCTCCAATAACGCTAATAGTCACTGTTGATGGTTTTTCCCTTTTCAAGATAGTCAATGAATATTATAACTGGCGAATCCCAAAATATTGATACCATGATTTTGCCAGCCGACTATTCCGTCTTTTCACGCTTTGGAGTTCGTTCATCACGTGCAGTCCACTCGGTTGACTGTCGTTTGGACTCTGGTGTAAAATGATGGAACCATTTTTCATCTATTGTTACATATCGACGCATAAATTCGGGTTTATTACTATTAAACAGCTTCAAACGCAGCTTAGAAGCATCAATTCGTTGTTATTTTTGGCCGATTGTGAGTTCGCGCGGCACCCACTTTGCTCAGAGCTTTCGTATACCCAAATATTTTTTCACGATATGTCCAACACTTTCCTTTGATATCTTCAGAGTCTCAGATATCTCGATCAACTTCACTTTACGGTCATCAAAAATTATTTTGTCGATCACAGCCTCTTTGGGCCGTTCGCTGCTTGCATCGTTCTCGGTGTTCATTTCACCTGGTTTAAATTTAGCAAACAACTTTTCAACGGTTGACTATTTTGATGCAGAATCCGAATAATGTTTATCGAGCCAAGCCTTGGCTTCAATGGTACTTTTTTCCTAAAAACAATGCTTTACTAACCCACCAAATTCCTTTTTATCCATTGTTTTCAAACTAACAAAAGTTGCTTCACTCAAAATACTATATTTCACAAACTAATAGTCCGACTGCTATCAAATTTATACACGTATATTTCGACAGTTAGGACTAATTTGAAGCATATGGATTTAATACTAGTAGCGCCATCTATGTTTCAATATATGAACTTTTCAGCCCAACTGTTAGATCATCGCGTGGAGGCGACACTGGATTGTTAAAAGTGAAATCACTGCGTCGCGTATACGAGACGTTAGTTGCGAAGGGGTTAATAGAGGTTTCTCCCTTCAATTCCAAATAGCTTTTTTTCTTGTATGCAATGTAATTGAATAGATCAATCTTTAGAATTAATTAGGTGGAGTAATCTTTAACCTTAAATATCTACTATTTCAGTTATTAACTAAAAATATTAAAATAATTCATTAGAAACTTCCGACATTCAAATGCGTATAAAGGAGAGCATATTTGAAACCATACAAAGGAAATTTAGAAGTTTAAAACCACTTAAAAAGTTTCTTTAGAATTATGCTAGTACGCTTTAATGCCAAAGTAAGAGCTTACTGTGGAAAATCAGAGACGAATAGAATTTTAAACTGTTCGCAATAATCGATAAAACAGTAAATGTTTTAAAAGGTGAATAAGACACTTTAGTGAAGTTTAAGTTCTTTAACGGAAATGTGAATCCAATATTGAACCTATTTTAGAAAAGTAAAATCTTTGAATATAATGGATCTTAGAATGATTTATCTTAAAAAAATTTAAAAAAAAAATTTTTTAAACTGTAAAAGAAGCAGGGTTGTATCGGTTTTAACTATGGGGGTTTAAACCAGTGGTTTTATCCGGTTTTAACCGTCCTGGTCAATATAAATTTTGACCAGTTTTGACTACTGAAATTCACTTTTCAATATATTTAATACTAATCGAACATAGTTTACTAGCATATGATAAAGGCAAGTTACATTTGTTAAAAATGTCATAATATAAATAACACTAGCAAAAAACAAATATAACATAACACTAAGATACAAAAAAAAAATGTTTTATTTTTTATACAAGCTGTTTTATATGTAATTTATGTTGAATTAAAAAAAAAAAAACGTTTAGAAGTAACAAGGTTTGTAGTTGTCTCTAAATTTAAACGATTTCGAAATTTATTTTGGAGTACTCCAAACTTTGAAAATAATCTTTCTATAGATGAAGAGCTGGCACAACAGTTCATTAGATGTATTGTATAATCAACAAATGTTATGTTAATGCCTTTAACCTTGTTTTTAACTGTAACTCATGTTTTATTTTTTAACTGTAATTCATATTTTATGTTTTTACTGCAACTGGATTACATTTTTCCAATTGCCTGTGCAGGGTTCATTTTTAAAATTCAAACATTCTTATTATACTGTATAAACATGTTAAATCACATGAACTTGTTAGTGCAATATTTTGTTTAACTGCACTACTATTTTTATTGCTTATTAAAAGTCACTTCTAATTACAACAGATTTATATTAACAATTCTGACCATTTCTGACCATTTTTGACAACTTTTGACCAGTTTTGGACGGTTAAAACCACTTTTATCCAGTGTCTTGGCCAAAATCTGTTTTGACTGGTCAAAATTACCACCCTGAAAAGAAAAGAAGCTTTTTTTGCGCTATACGAGTAATTTTTTTTTCTGAAGACAATACTTTTCAAAAATAAATCTAGACTAAGCTCTACAATACGCACATATATGTACATAAGGAATGTACTGACAAGTAGTGTATGATAATAAGTATTTTACAAGTAAAATGATATAATTTTATGATTAAAACCAGAACGATGTGTATGTAAAATCGAAATCACAAAATAATAAGATAATACAAAAAATTATCATTTTTAACCTCATTTCAATGAAGTAGTTATTCTGAAAATTTAAAAAACAAATATTTAAAACAGCATATAATTAATTTCAGACACATTTATTTTTTACACAATGTCTTCCTTTGCCTTCCCACAGATATCTTGAAATTTTTTCTCATTGTTTTTTGTTTATCTTCTTTTTCCTGTACTTTCAGTAATGACATCAAAAAATATGGACTGGTTTTTCTGGCACGATTCAGAAATTATAACAAAATTTAACAAGTGACAAGGATCAAAACAATAAAGATTCAGTCTCGATTTATGCAGTATTTCACTTCGTTATCTTATGCACTTAAAGTAGAAGTGTATAAAATTTGTAGATTAAAAAAAATCTCATTATTAGGAGTACAGAATCGAGAGAAAACAATTTAAAAGTTTTGCTGATTACTTTATAGAATTATAGTTTCATTTTTAAATCCAGTACTTTATTCTATATCCTCATACGAAAATCCTCGGTAGATCAGTGGGCAAAGGTATCATTGTAATAACCGGAGAATATCGAGTTCAAGGCTTGAGTTTTCTTATCTTATGAACTGAAGTAGAACCTTATAAAATTTGTAGAATAAAAAATATCCTCGTTATAAGAAGTACAGAATCGAGAGAAAAGGATTTAAAAGATTTTCTGATTACCTTATAGAATTATAGTTTCATTTTGAAATCCAGTACTTTATTCTATATCCTCATACGAAAATCCTCGGTAGATCAGTCGGCAAAGGTATCATTGTAATAACCGGAGAATATCGAGTTCAAGGCTTGAGTTTTCTTACCTTATGCACTTAAGTAGAACCTTATACAATTTGTAGATTAAAAAAATATCCTCATTATAAGAAGTACAGAATCGAGAGAAAAGGATTTAAAAGTTTTGCTGATTACTTTATAGAATTATGATTTAATTTTGAAATCCAGTACTTTATTCTATATCCTCATACGAAAATCGTCAGTAAATCAGTCAGCAAAGGTATCATTCTAATGGTATCATTCATAATCTATCAGTTGGAAGTTAAAGGCGTGAGTTCGCCAAAGATCAGATGTTGTCATTAATGATGGGTGGGGCACATAAAATAGATTCGTGGTTGCAATGTCCTTCAAGATCCCAAACGATACCCATGGATGTGTCAAGCCAAACCTTGGGGGATTTTCTGCTTGGTCCCTGCTTCTAAATTAAGAGGACTCACTTTGTTTTGTCGTATCAGGGAGTAATGTTGGCCGTTTATATGTTGAGCTCATAATAAGATGGCTAACAAATATATGCGGTTTGGTAGTGGTGAATGTTACAAAAGCAAAAACCCCTGTAATGGAAATAATAATAAATATCACCATACCCACGGTCCTTAAAAGTCCTTAAGAACTCCTTAGTTTTAGCTTTCATTTTTAAGGGCTCTTAAAACTACTTAATTTTCGCCATAGGTCCTTAAAAACTCCTTAATTTTTAAATTGGAACGCAACAATTTCTTACACTTATTTAACAAATGAATAATCTTTCGCATACTGAAAAGGTTTAAAGTATGAAGTCGGCTGCCCTTTCGTAATAGCTAACAGTCATGCAGATTTTAATTAAACGAAGCATGGAGGGGGGGGGCTTTGTAGATATTTCATTTAGTTATGGAAATTTAATTTTCTTTCCACTGTATGTAATAAAAGACTAAATCTTTCTTTTTTTCCTGTCAACGTCGGGTGTAATCAGCTATATATACATATAGCTGATATATATATATATATATATATATATATATATATATATATATATATATATATATTAAAGTCATTTTTAAACCCTCAGAAAGTACTGTTTATAATATTATATTTTTTTCACAATTTCCTTTTAGTTTGATCACTCAAAAAACTTTAGATGTACATTTTACAAAATTAGTTTTTGTCAAATAGATTTATCTTATATTAATTTTTAGGGATTTTTAAAAGCTTAATTGTGAATATTGCAGGGCATTTATTGAACATACTTTGTCTGGTTCATAACCCTTAAAATATGTTCCTTAGGAAATCGGGTTTATGTCGTTATGCCGTGTATTTCAAGTAAGTCCTTATGAAAAGTTACTTTGGTCCTTCTTCTTCTTTTTCACCAGCTCTACAGACTGGTGCAGGCTAAGGCTTTCTCTGTCTGCTTCCTCCAAACGGCCCGACTTTTTGCATGGTTTCTCCATCTATTAATACCCAAGATCTCCAAATCTTTCCCCACACAAACCAACCACCTTGTTGCTGGTCTACCTCTTCTTCTTGTACCTTCAATCTTTGAAAAAGTTTATTTTGTTAACTGGGTCCAAATCTGCTCGTCTGAAAACATGTCCCAGCCATCTAATTCTGTTGGATTTAATAACTCTCAAGATGGTAGGTTTTCTGTTTTATTTAGTATATAATTCATGGTTATATAAACCTCTCCATGTATTATTTTCCTTTACTGCTCCAAATATTGACCGAAGGATTTTTCTTTCAAAAATGAGTAGCCTCCTCTGTTTTGTTAATTGACCATGTCTCACTGTCATATAAAATGATCGGTCTTATAAGGGTTTTGTATAGGTTTATTTTTGTATTGATGCTGAGGAGTTTAGATTTTATTTGGCTCTTTAAACCAAAATAGCACCTATTTGCTATCAAAATTCGGTTTCTAATTTCAGTCTTTATCTCATTTCTACTGGTAATAAGTGTGCTTAAGTATTTAAACTGGGTGACTCCCTCAAAAATATAGTTTTCAATATTAAGCGATTGTACATTATATATTCTAGGACTCACCACCAAAAACTTAGTTTTTTCCTCGTTTACTGCTAAGCCCATAACCCTAGTAGCACTCTCCAGGGTAATAAATGCCTCAACTACATCCTGTTTTCTTCGCCCAACAATATCAATATCATCTGCATATGCAAGTACCTGAATAGATTTCTGCAGGATTGTGCCTCTAGTGTTGATACCTGAATCTCATAACTTTTTCAAGGGCTATATTAAATAAAATGCAAGGCAGAGAGACTCCTTGCCTAAGACCTCTCTCAGTATAGAAAACTTCAGATACCTCAGACATGAGATTAATTCTACATCTTACACTACTTTGGTCCTTAGAAATTCCTTAAATTTTGTTCTAGAAAAAGAGTGGGAACCCAGAATACAATCTTAGAGCATTTATATATCTGTAAAAAGATTTCGAGCTCTGCATTTCCGATCTGATATTGCTATTCCTCCACCTAGGAGAAAAAGATGATTGAAGTTCTGTTTTAGGAGCTGTCTAACTGTTAGCTACCGTTTTTTCAAAACTCCCATTTTCAATTCCTTCTTCCCCCCAATTCTGATCTAGGAATCACATCGCTCAAATATATTCTTTCATTATTTATTTAAATTTAATATACCTCTTTATTCATTTAAAATACATGATATAAATTAGGCTTCAAGTCGTAAAATATCTTCTATCCTTAAATTCTTTTAGTTTCCAAATTTTTTTTAAATAATGTCATAATTCAATATGCCTTCTCTCCTCTCCAGACCACCGTGTTGTTTTAACTTAACTGTATGAGAGTTTAAATGTATGAATTAAAAATATAAATCTCAACTACAAAAAATATCTGTAACTAAATTTTTTTATAAAACTTTTATGTTTATTTCACCAACAGCTATAATGGGGTGAAAACAAATTTGAGAGGACGGTGGAAGTTATAGATCATTTTCGTAAATTACTAACTTAGTGCTCTGAAACGTTGCTTCTATATACATTAAAGTAGAATTAATTTAGTCTCATTAGCTTTCTTGAAATACAATAATTTCTTTTAAAATTTTAATATTTCGAAATTATTTGTTCGAAATTATTTGTACAAATTTGAGAGGATGGTGGAAGTTATAGATCATTTTCGTAAATTACTAACTTAGTGCTCTGAAACTGTGCTTCTATATACATTAAAGTATAATTAATTTAGTCTCATTAGCTTTCTTGAAATACAATAATTTCTTTTAAAATTTTAATATTTCGAAATTATTTGTTCGAAATTATTTGTACAAATTTGAGAGGACGGTGGAAGTTATAGATCATTTTCGTAAATTACTAACTTAGTGCCCTGAAACGTTGCTACTATATACAGTAAAGTAGAATTAATTTAGTCTCATTAGCTTTCTTTAAATACAATAATTTCTTTTAAAATTTTAATATTTCGAAATTATTTGTTCGAAATTATTTGTACAAATATGAGAGGTCTGTAGAAGTTATAGATCATTTTCTTAAATTAATAACTTAGTGCTCTGAAACGTTGCTTAAACGTTGCTTATATGCATTAAAGTAGATTAATTTAGTCATATTAACTTTCTTTAAATACAATAATTTCTTTTAAAATTTTAATATTTCGAAATTATTTGTTAATTTTTAAAATGCTCTTGCGACATAAATTTTTAAAAGACGCCCACAAAATGTTTACCAAACACTCCGAATAGACATTGAAATAAATCTGTGGGTCTATTTGAAGCTTCGACTTTATTGAGATTTTTAAAACTCAATTTCAGTAAAGAAAAGTGCGAATTCTGTATGAAAGTTCAAACTTAGTGAAAAAATCACATCCTGTAAATTATTTTTTCATTTACTCAACAAGATAATACTGAGATATATCTAAAATTTTAAAAAGTAATAATAAGAAAAAAACAAAAAAAATGTGAATTAAATTAAAGTGCACGGGACATTTTAAAAATTGCCTACATGTTGCATAGATACCAAAACCTTCAGCTAATATATGAGACTGCATAAATGGCTATACAAATATGAACGTTTTCAATAGAAAACGAAAGGAAATTCTTATTTTATGTGATTTTTGTTATGCAATGTTTTTAATTAATTAGTTTTTTTACCTTTAAAAATGATTTTTTTAAAGTTATCTTACTAAAAAATATGGTATGATAGATTTGGTTATACTTTCAATTAAGGTCATAACTCTAACAAGGTTGTAATTTTGACAGGTCAAAACTGATTTTGACCAGGACACTGGATGAAAGTAGTTTTAACCGTCCAAAACTAACCAAAAGTGGTCAAAAGTGGTCAGAATTGTTAAAAATAGTTTTAAATGGTTTTAGTTTTAATACATACCTTTTGTACTTAAAAGTGACTTTTAATAAGCAATAAAAATAGTAGTGAAGTTAAACAAAATATCACACTAACAAGTTTATGAGATTTAACATGCTTACACAGTGTAATAAGAATGCTTGAATGTTAAAAATAAACCATGCATATGCAATTGTAAAAATGTAATCCAGTTACAGCAAAAAACATAAAATACACTTGGACCTGATGTCTGGTGGGAAGCAATGAAGAAGGTTAAAGGCATTAACATAAAATTTGTTGATTTTACAAAACATCTAATGGACTGTTGTGCCAGCTATAGAAAGATTATTTAATTTGGAGTAATCCAAAATAAATTACGAAATGGTTTAAATTTAGAGACAACTACAAAACTTGTTACTTGTAACCGTTTTTTGAATTCAACATAAATTACATACAAAACAGCTTGTATAAAAAAATAAGTAAAACATTTTTTTATCTTGGTGTTATGTTTTATTTGTTTTTTGCTGGTGTTATTTATATTATGACATTTTTAACAAATGTAACTTACCTTTTCCTTTATCATTTGCTAGTAAACTATGTTCGATTAGTATTAAATATATTGAAAAGTGAATTCGAGTGGTCAAAACTGGTCAAAATTGGTATTGACCAGGATGATTAAAACCACTGGTTTAAATCCCATGATTAAAAGCGATACAACCCTGAACTCTAAGTAGATTATTTACAAAAACATTTTGTAATGCCCACCCTCTCCATAGCTAATTCATGTACTGGTAATCGTAAAGTAAGTCAAGTATGTATCTTTATATGTTTACAAGTGCCCTGATTCTCTCTCACATACCTATATAATTGGGATTGCAATGGACTAATCAGAGTGAAATGTCGCATTGCTCGTAGAATAATGAAATGATAAATACGAACTGGTTACCTAGAAAGTTGTGTAAACGATCCAATTATAATGATTGTCGTTGTCAAAAATGGTCGATCCCTTATGGGGAAAAGTGTATTAATGATGCTTTTCATATTCACTACATCAGCACGTAGACAACATTTCCTGTTTAAAAGTATCGTCATAATTGTATCAGTTTTATGAAACCTACTTTCGCATGCACATAAATATGCCTATATGTGTATGTTACGAAAATACAGTCCTGCGGTATTTCATGAGGTAGCATCAAAAATTACGGAATATGAAATGAGGTGAAACGTTGTGTGAAAGTATTTGTGAATGCACGATATCGCACCTAGTGGAAACGTTTTGGTCGTTCTATTTCGAGTGGATTCCCGGAATCACTTTCCCTTTGATGAAATAACGTGCGTGGTCCGTTGAGAACCGTTTACGATGTTACGGCATCACGTCTACTAAAGTGTGACTCGGTCAGGGAAGTGAATCGGTGTGGCACATTTCTTTCACTTCATTTGTCTGAGAGCCATGTTTTTTTCAGAATGAGTCACAAAATACCGAAACACAGGCTAGAAATTAATTTGTTGCGTTACTTGTTTCTAAAGGTCACTAATGTTGTAGTACCAACTATAATCGCAATTGTGGTCCTTTATAATAAATAAAATTTCTTCATTATAAACAAAGTATAAATATAATATATATACTCAA
Source organism: Pardosa pseudoannulata (assembly GCA_032207245.1). Lineage (NCBI taxonomy): Eukaryota > Metazoa > Arthropoda > Arachnida > Araneae > Lycosidae > Pardosa > Pardosa pseudoannulata. The sequence goes on along the minus strand of CM063510.1, from coordinate 44,793,808 downwards.
TGCTGCGAGCTTCGGTGGAGGGCAAGCTCCAGAATTTGTTTTGTATTCTTTACAGAAAAGAAGGCTTTAATCGGCAATGTCACTTGAAAGATATGCTATAGCAAAAATGAAATGGTAAAAATTTCGTTACACAATTGCGTAACTTCATTTTCGTCACCAAATTTGATGACTAGGAGTCATTATTTGCACCTGTTCTAATGCCTTTCGAGAACATCCTAGGCAGTCCCAGAAAATATATATGAATAAAATCTCTTCTTCTGATTTTACTTATAGGCCTGGTACACCTACGTACATAAACATCCATTTTCGTCTATTCTTAATATAAAGCATTTAATGGTAAAAATTTCATTACATTTATTATTCACAAAATGTAGCCAGTTTTCCTAACTCCAGTGAGCTTAAAAATTATATATATATATATATATATATATATATCTGCGTACGTGCGGGTTTTTTTTATCCATACGGAATATATGTTAAAAGTGTAAAGATCGAGTCATACTAATTCCACTAAAGATGTTTATGAACGCAAGTCATATGCAAAGATAAAATCTGTAGTCCTTAAAAAGTATTGTAGTTTTAAAAGTATCTGTAACCCCCAATAGTCGAAATGTTAAAAATTTATCTATCATCACACCATAGTCGGCCCCGCATAACATTCTTTTGATGTATGGAATGTATGTGATGAAGAGATGAGTCCGTATTTTGTCAATTAACTTATTAATTATTTATTTCCACGGAGAATGAATGAATTAAAGGAAATAAAGACATTGTTTAAACACATGCAGGGAAAATAAAACAAGGTTTCCGAAAGGTATTCCTAATCTGTGAACAATCTGTAACCCACTACGTTACTCCACAAATGTAAAATTCGAGAAAAAAGGGAAGAAGAGAAAGATCAATGTTTTGGTTCCAAGGTGTTAAATAGAAAGATAAGAAATAACAGTTGTCAAAATCATGGCATTCCGCAAGAAAAGATTAAGAGAACCTGTCTTTTCAGAGCGACAATATTTCGGGGAAAAAAAGAAGTGACGGACAGGGAAATTCCCAAAGGTTCTCAGACGAAAATGAGCTGCCAGCGGTTTTCTTGGTGACCTTTGTTGATGCGTATCATGGGAAAAAGGAGCTGCCAAAATCAAGAGCATAATGCAAAGGGGAAAAAATAAGTGATATGAAGATATGCAATACGCGGGGCTCACACATAAGCGATAATTTTGTAAATTTATCTAGATTTATTTTGATATGTGTGTTTTGTGTTAAAATTAAACAGAAGAAAACTACTATAGATATGCCCATGAATTATGTTTTATTTCTTAGCATACCCAACTTAAAAAAATATTATATTTTGAGAAAGTGCATTTCTTTATTTTATACATATGTGCATATATACAGGACGATCTCATAAACTCTGTACAGCTAGATTCCTCTTTCGGAGTACAAAAAAAACTCCCCAGAGAAGCGTACCTGTGTGATCCATAGTTTACGAGAAAAGTACGAAAAACAAAATATGACGTCACTGCGGGTGCAAGGAAAAAAAAAGCACTTTATTGGACATATCAACAACAGTATTTGCATATCTTTCCAGACGATAATGTTTTAAACTTTCGCCGCGCATATCGCGTCATGGATGCGTGCGCCCCATGGAATGACATTAAGTTGCCGTTGACTGGTATTATTTATAACTCCTCATTTGTAAATATTAGCCAATCCATGGAAGAACAATGTTTAAAGTGAGTCTTAGTGACATTCCGGGGTTGTAAAAAAAAAAAAAGACTTTAAAATACCACTTAAACGTACCTTTGAAATAGTTTATTTAAATTTGGATTTTAAAATTACGTAACAATGGTGTACAGTATAGCCTCTATAATTCGAATTTACCGTATATCCGAGTTAAATCAGACTTAGCAAAGGAAAAAAAAATAATTAAATTTATTTTCGAAGAAAAGACCAATGCTTGAAAAAATTACTACAGCTCTTCTTTACTGTAGTTTAGTGGTTCTATATTCACTGCGCTCGCCGAAGCTATCAGCAGAAATCCTTCCTCCCGAATAAAACGAGTTTTGTATTCTTTCAAGAGCGTGTGTATGGGGGAGGGGTAGTGCTGTTTCATCCTGGAGAAAAATTTGTTCAACCAGATTTCCCCCACTAACTTTTTTCCTCTACTTCAAGGGAATCTTCCCATATTCTAAAAATAGTTTAGTTGTGCATATTGCAGTTCAATTAGTTCGGTACCAGCACACAGAATTTAAATCAACTTTGTTAAATTTAATTAAAAAATCACAGGTGCACACAGATAGTATTTCTGTGGTAATAAAAAACAATAAAATAATGATGAACAACTACAATTTACGGATGCTGTTATCGTTGATGTAATTAATGTATTAGAGAAGGATGACAGTGAGGAGGACCTAACAAAAGATTTCTCTCACGATGTGTTACAGGGAGAGTCTTGTTGCGTGAGAGGCTGCTATGAGGTGCATTGTAAGGAATTTGGATCGCACGACCAATGTTCACATGTATATGCTTTTTTTTTGTTTTCGGTAAAATCGCCCCCCATTGACCCCTTCCACTCGGCGTTTCTTGAAATTTTAGATGGTCAGCTAAGGGAAGACTGATAAGGTTCTTTGGATGCGCTCGGTTATGTTTTTGCAGGCCAGCAATACATCTGGACGAGAGAACTTCTCTTTTCGTCAGGGATCAAGTTGCGAGAAATGCGGACATCCCCCCCCCACACCCAAGGAAAGAGAGAGAAGATGTGAAAACAGGCAGTTGGATTCGGGCCTGCGATTTGGAGACATCTCTCGTTTCGATGTGAGAGAACAAGACGACGGTTTTATGTTTGGACTTAAAGGAATGTCGGTTTTATCCTTTCCAACTCATGCAGGCTCCGAGGTTCTAAATATGACATTTTGTTTTATTCTAATGCTTCATAAATCTTGTAAATAAAATTTGTGTTGTCCGTCTAAGCTTTTGGAGGAATTATTTAGCCCATGCATCCCAACGGCGATCTAAGAACATACCTGCCCCAGTAAAGTAGGTGAGCAGGTCACACGCAAGCATATCGCACCAGAAACAGGGTGGTATTACAACGTGGACCCTGGGTTAAGGGATGGTTGTTACATGCGTAAAACAACAACTTGAGGCGACTCGGTTTGCGGCAATATCACCTGAAACGTGAAACGTGATATTGCCACACGTAAAGGGAAGAATTAATTTAAACAAAACACAATTGATAATTACTGTAAGATGTAATTAACTTTAGCAATTAATACAATAATATTATGCAAGTACAGTTTTATTGGAACACACTTGGAAATTCAAAAATTGTGTTTATATGTTTATTTTATTAAATTAATCCTTTTCGATAATTCTAGTATTTAATAATTCGAGCTAGGTCCTTTTTCGTACACCTCGAATTACCGACACTCTACTGTATTCTGATTTAATTTAAAAAATGATTTTACCCGTAAAATGCTCTACTGTCAAAAGGCAAAAAAACTCCATGTATTTTCTGCAAAAATGGTGTTATAAATTGAAAAGAAACTGAATTCATTTCCTTGTTTGTTTCAAACGAGGATATGAATTTAGTTTTTGTTTATACATACAAAGAGTGCTAGTATTAGTGTGTTTATATATACAAAGAAGCTATGTGATGACATAAGAGGCAATATTATTTGCTTGTTGCAACAGCAGTATGCATTCAAAAAATAAATCGTTTTTCTACAGTAGTTTTCGGGGGAACGGAAATGATATTTCTCAATATAAGTCTGTTAGACATATTTTCTGCATGAAAAAAAAGTTTATTTCGTAATTATAGGCAAAAAGAATTCAGTTGAAGAGCACTAATATAAAACCGCAAAAAATTATTCATAAACAATTCCACAGAATATATAAACCTGAAAATTAGACCAAGAGTAAAAGAAAGAGTTATTTTCATTATGATCAAAGTACATAACTTCAAGTAATATTTTACGGTGATTAACGACCTGGGTGTAATACACAGGTACAAAATATAATTTAAAATTAATGATAAGCTATTAACAACATTAAGCCTAAAAAGAAAGTTTTTAGCTAATATTTTGAACTTCATAATTTATTCAGAACTAGTCAAAGTTCGTTAGAGAGACGTTATTATTATTTTTTTTAAAGTTGTCAGTAAAATGTAGAGTAGTTCTACAAGTACCCAAGAAGAGGTATAAATATCACTAGCCCAGTTCTTTTACGTTTAACACTATCTTGTATGAGTGGCACATTATATATGCATATATATATATATATATATATATATATATATAACCAGGTGAAATTATTACTGCCGACAGGGTCGTAACTAGGTTTTTTAGCACCCATGGCAAAAAAAAAACTAGTAAATATAGTGAGCAAGTATATAAACAAGTTTTTCATATATATTCAGTATGAACTTAAAATATTTTTTTAATTCTTAAAATGTTTCTAGTATATTAATTTAATTTAATTTCCCTTCTATTTTTACCTTATTAATACTTAAATATATTTTTAAACACTGTGGAGATATTATTTTGCTGAAAAACTAAATAATTTATTATAGGAGAATATTTTTTATTTGAACTTTGAATTTTCATAAAAAAATTGGTGAATTTCTAAATTTAAATTTAATTTTAATAACTTCAATAAGTTCAAAATTTAAAAAGAATGTCCAGATTTATATTAAAGCTTATTAGTGGTGTTTGGTAAACATTTTGTAAGAATCTATAACAAGTTTAGTCTTTCGAAGCATTAAAAAAAATTCATATTAAAGTAGTTTTTAAACATATTAGATTGTATAAATAAAAAAATTATTTTTCAAATTTTCCTAATATCTACTCTGGGCGGTTTATCCTCTTTCATATCCCATTTTCCTTACGGTGCAGCGACCCTAAGAGTGATGCGCCCGTGACAAATGCGACCTTTGCCACACCCTAGTTAAGACCCTGACCGCCGATCCCACTTAGAAAATTTAACCCCTGTTATTTTGGATTGCCCAGGCTTACTGGCCAATAAGGTAGCCCAAGTGATTTGCAGTCGTGGCTTCCATAAAAAACTGCGTAGTCTGAAATTGTGGAACTTAATTTTAATAAGGCTAAAAATGAAGGTCTTTATACAACAAGAGCTTCGCATCGAATGCTCACGAATACACACTTCTTTCACAAATTTTCCCCAACAGCAAATGATTACGTGAATGTTTTCCAAGAGACCAAGAGATTACTCAGAGTTATTTGGCAGTCAATGATGAACTTTGGTCACCTGGGTTAGGTCGAAAACCGCCAATCATTTAATCATAAATCATTATACATTAATTTAAACATTGGAGGAGAGAAGCTATATTTATTTCTGGGACAGCTGGAAAATGAGTCTAATGTACAGAAAATGAGCTTTATTCTAGCTTTAGTTTTGGGAGACAAGTATAAAAGAAATATATATAACATATTCAGGAGTTCGTCGCTGATCACAATAACAAATTCATAATCACTATTACATAAGGTAGTCGTAGTTAATAATTTTTATTACCATATAGAAATACGTAGGCCTTACGCCGAACATCACATTCCGTCATCTAATGGAATACTTCTCTCGCCCTGTCACGTAACCATCAAAACCGGAAACACAACGACACCACTCTCATAATTTAAAAACTTGATCAACTTCAATTTTTACTGTTATAGAATATCCCTCCGTCCAGGAAGATACTGACCACCAATGTTGGCATTGGCGGACGGATTCATCCAGGAACAAACCGAAAATTTTTTTTAGAAAGAAAGTAAATATATATATATATATAAATATAAATAATATAAATATATATATATATATATATATATATATATATATATCAGGCGTCAGCTCAACAAGGGGAAATGCACGTGCCGTAAAATTTAACTGGTATTTGATCGGTTTGGTATGGTGGGTGTGCATCCATTAATATATGTATACATGCGTTCATATATATGTGGTGTGTGTGTGCATTTTCTAAATGAAATCATAAGACTGCTGTGAAATACTTAGCATAACTGGGACAGCAAGATACAATCCCTAGGAGAAAAAGAAAAGATGCGACAAATCGTAATTAAAAGCTTTTGAATCCAAGCAGGTAATTTAGAGCACATATATACGTGTATATATGCACACACACACACACACACACACACACACACACACATATATATATATATATATATATATATATATATATATACATATATATATATATATATATATATATATATATATATATATATATACATATATATATACATACATATATACATACATATATACATACATATATATGTATATATGTGTATACATATATATGTATATATATGTATACATATATATATATATATATATATATATATGTATATATATGTATACATATATATATATATATGTATATATAAATATTTCTTTTCATTTGTAAATCAAATTTGTCAAAAAATCTACAAAAGTCGTTGAGATAGTAAGAAAAATCATAAATGGATTCATGTAATTATAAATATCGTTTTGTTTGAGTTCCGTTTCAGAGATTTTATATTGACAGAAATTACATTAAGCGTGAGAAATATTTCTTTCGATTCAAAATGAAAAACAAAACTTAATGACAAAAACTGTCGAAATAGTATAACAAAAATAAAACTTACGTGGTAATGGTGTTTATAGCTATAACAAATGAAGACCGGCAAAATTAAAGTAACTAAAGTTCGACATGAAGGCGGTGACTGAGTCTTCCATACTTCACAATTGTGCCAATTTATGGTCACAGATCCACTACAACTAAAACTCAAAATTTGATTTTTACGTTAAAACACACACACAAAAAAATAAAAAAATATCAGCTCATATGCACTTTGAAGGGAGAGTTATCACAGTGTAGAAAATTATGAAGAAAAACAGGGAAACATAAAAAAAAATATGAAACTTTCGTTTATTCGTCTGTTCAACAGTCACGTGACTACACTTTTCATTCGTAAAAGCGGGATAGTAAACTCTGGTTGGTTAGCGCAGTTGCTACAAGGCAGTTCAGTTATGTCTTATTCTATTTCCACACAATTGAGAGCGATTGCACACATGCGCATATACATATAGTAATGTCTACGTCATCTGAAGGCTCACCAGAGTAGGTTGCTTTGGAGAGCTAAGTCCACTTTGGCAACAAGAGGGCTAATGAAACCTCTCCCCAGACTAAGAAAATATATATTAAAAAGTCGCCAAAACAAAGTGATATATCTAACAAAATTCAACTTACATAATAAGTCACTTTCGTGAACCAAATTAATGTTCTTGATTGGCTTGAAACCATTTTATTGGCTCAAATAAAATACAACGTAGTAGATTGTTATGGAAGAGCGTTTATAATCGTCATGTGTGATCTTAATGACAATTTTTTCCTTCGTCTACATCTTTCTATTTTTAGCTATAGCTGAAATCTATTAAGATTTATTTTCTTTTATAAATATATTAACAGCAATATTAACAAGCAACTTAAAAACCATTACTGAATGAGAAATCTAATTATATTTTTCAAATTTAAATATGAGCACATTAGAATATGACATTACGTTGTATCCTTTTTTTCATTAATATAATTTCCTTTCGTGTTTTTATCATATCATTGCGTTGTTTTCAACTAAACTGCAGCCTATTCAGTTATTAAATGGGAATTGTTCGTTTGTTTTTACATAAAGTGGAAAAGAAGGAAATGTAAAGTTCTGAGTGAAAGAATATTGTGTCAAATAAGAAACCATTGAAACCAGTGTAAGGAAAAAGAGATAGCATAGATTAAATTCATGTTCAAGTAAAATAAAACTTTACAACTGTGGTACGTTTTTCAACTCACTCAACATCTCGAGTACTTGTACTTTTAAGGTAATTAAACAACGTTTTCGTGATGTATTTCTGTTATCCTGAGTTCAAAATTATAACTCGAGTAATGAACTCGATCCCTTTTTAGAAACTGCTTTTCGAACAAAATTCTATAGAACAACGGTTGCTACAAATATGGGTCAATGTTCCGGCGTCACTGGTGGCAGAGTCGCTACAGTATTCCCGAGTGTTACAATTCCCGTTGACCCCAAACTGGTCTCTCAGGACATAATGCGTAACTTGCGGTCAGTATTCCTATTAATTACTTACATCCGTGGCTGAGGTCGATCTCGTTAATTGAGAAATGCAATTTCGTCATGCTTACATAACTTCATAGTGCGCAACATGAAAAAGGATCCAAAATGGTGCATGGAAATGAATAATTGTGAAGGATGACTTGAACTTTGATCGATGTCAACGCTGTCACCAATCCCAGCGGCTAGGAAGGGTCCTGCCATTTTCAGGAACAGACTATCGCATAATTTGATATACTTCTAGTAATAAAAGTGGGCTAGGGGAAAGACGCATGGAATTAACAATTGTTTTATTATGTCTTAGAAAATAAGGATTTAGAAGGGCGCTGGTAAAACACGTTCAGGGTCATGTAAAATGGTCATGTAAAATTCGCAACAACCAACACTCAGTACTAGATTGTGCTTCTTTATGCAATTGATTTCATTTCCTATTAATTTAATATTACATTCTTTTCTAATACATTACATACACTGACTCAACTACAGGAGGCACATATAAAAATCGAATTGTGTGCGATAAATTTTGGAGCTAAATTGGGAATAATTAAATTTGCAAATTACGTGTGAATTAAATTTACGAACAACGAAAAATATAAAAATATTATATATATATATAATAAATATATATATATATATATTACATATATAATATATAATGTATATATTATGTATATATATATATATATAATATATATATATATATATATATATATAAAATATATATATATAATTGTTTCAGCCTAAGTTTTCGTTTCAGCAGAAAAAACGAATTTTAAGATGTAGTTTAATTTAATTTTATTATAGTTTATTATTTTCGTGTACATGCTCGGTTGTTCTCCGAATTTGAAAATCAAGTATAATTACCATAAGAATAAAAAGTATGAAAATCTTACAATTTCTGTGGAAAGAAATTTTGATCTCAGCTTTAATAGGATATTTATGGAAGATATCACTACATTTTATTTTTTTATCCTTCTCCATAAATACTGCATTCTATTATTGTCTTTCAAGAGTCCTTCATCTAATTTGGTCCAGAGTAATGGCCTTCCAAAAGTATACCCCCCCAGCATCTTTAAATTACCTTTTCACATGTCTCCAGTAAGGTCCATTATTCCGTATCCTTCTTCATAAATACTGCATCCTATTATTGTGTCGCTAGAGTCTTTCATCTAATTTGGTCCAGAGTAATGGCTTTCCAATAGTATACCCCCAGCATCTTTAAATTTCCTCTTCACTCGTCTCCTGGAAGGTCCATTTTTCCGTATCCTTCTTCATAAATACTGCATCTTATTATTGTCTCGCAAGAGTCCTTCATCTAATTTGGTCCAAAGTAATGGCCTTCCAAGAGTATACCCAGGCGACTTTTGGAAGGTGGCCAAGGTCACCGAATGCAAGATTATTTAATTATTTTCATAAGCACGTCAAATATATTCGTATTTGCAAACTCTTCCAGTTTTCCAAAATGAAACCTCTGTGGTGGCAGACAAAGCCTAGGGGTCTTCTGCTTGGTTCCTGCTCCTTAATTACGAAGATCACTTTGTGCTGTTCCTGTCAGGCTCATTAAATATTTTGCATATTTCTAGAATATATAAAATAAACTAACCATTATTCTCTTATATGGAGTAAAAAATAATTATCAATTTTTTTTTCAAAAACTAAAAAATAAATCTTTTGATTTGTAAAATTTCCATCATTTGTTTTCACAGAGAACACAGGTGTAATTCGAGTTTTGTTAAGCGAAATTTTCGTAATAGTTCTGATTAGTCTAGATTTATGTTGTCTAAGGCCAATAAAACATCTTTTGGACGTATATAACTTACTTCTAATTTCTACTTTTACGTCATCGTTGCAAGTAATAATTGTTTACAAGCATTTAATATCACGGTTTCATAAACGGTAATTGTTGATCTCCAGTAGGTATTAATCAATGAGTGCTGATTTTATTGTGAATTGAGCTTAAATTTTGTTTTACTATTTAATCAATGATCAGATTAATATTTTATGAGCAGCTACAAATGAGATGAAGAACACTAGATTATCTAACCAATTACGTTGATGTGTTCATAGTGATCAAAATATTAAAAAGTTGTGATTCACTATAATTTCATTGGCTTCATTTTCAAATCACAGAGCATCTTCAAAGTTACTAAGTGCAATTAAAATAAATTTTACTCCATTTTCTATGCTGCAGAGCATCAAGAATTCTTATTAAAATTTAAAAATTTAAAAATCTTTGACATAAAAAAGGCTTTTTAAGAAACTTGCTCTTCAGCCATTTTTGGCATTTCCATTAGAGTCTCAATGTGATACACATACAATAATTCTGAATTATGGAAGTGATATGCTGTCTCTGACTTGAAGTCCTTTGTTTCAACGCTTTGTATCCTCTATTTTGCACCATCAGAGGGCGAAAATATCCAGAAGCATGGTAATGAAATTCAGTAGAAATTGATAAGTATCATAAAGAAGTATATTGGTGATATCTTTTACTGTAAAATAATTTTGAATATTTTTTCTAAGACTCATATCCACTTATTTTTTTTAAAATTAGAAATGATTCAAATAACCATAGCTTTTACCAAGAATTTCCCAAACATCTTCGAGAACATTTCCTGCAACAGAAAATTTTTAAGATACAATTTCATTATTATTTTTTCTACTGTTTTTGAAAGGTTGTTTTAATATGATATTTTACATCCATTTTTTGTTAAAAGAATGAATATAAAAATTATGTTAAAAGAATAAAAAATTATATTTTACAAGTGGCTCCTAAAAGTGATAGATGGCTTAAAGGTTATGCAACTGAACTTTTAGATGCAAATTATTCTTTTTATTAAATATTAACTATTATTCTTATTTATTATTCTTATTATTGTTTTACTCTCCAAAACTCACAGTTATGTTATTTCAGAGAAACTAATCCTTTGACAATAGAGGATTGCAAATGAAAATGGCACCTGCGTTTAAAAACGAAGAAAAAGTTATTTCTTGTTGAAATTGGAAACTAATTGCTTAAATTTTTGAAAGTCTTAAGAGGATTTAGAATACAGACAGCATCAAGAAGAAAAGTTTTATCGTGTGGGAATGAATTAAAAACATGCAAAGATCTTGGGAATGTCTTTTCAAGCAGCAAGTAAAATTAACTGTCAATAAATATTTAAAACTTAAACATCATCTCTTTTCATACTCATTGGCTAAAATAAACCAAGTTGAATTAAATATGAAAACATATAACTTTTGACAGATTGAAAATTATGGTGTCATTCGGTGAGGTGTAATTTTATGTATATAACTTCATACAAAAAAAGAGAATTTAAAAATATTTAAGAAGAAAATATTCTAAAAAATATTTACAGCGGTATAAAGAAAAACTGTCTAAAGGATGTTTGAAGTTAACAAATATTTGCTGAGTGGTGATTACGGAATTTGATGTCATACGCATCGTTTCTGATTAAGGCCGTTGACGTAATGTTCAGTCTTTTTAATAGTGTATTGTATAAAATTTAAATATTGTAATGTATTTTCACATATTGTAACGTAAATTCATCAATCTGTATTGATATTTATTTTATAATTATCCTAGTTTTATTTGTGGCAACACATCATCTTCGTAAATATGCAAATATCTGTATATGTTGTCTGACTATATAAGAGTCAGTGTGCCAGTAGCACAAAAGCTTGGTTGCTGATGTGTGTTTATGATGATGTTTATTTATTGTTTTCGTTACACTATCTTAAATAAATGCCTGTGTCTATACCTAGTTGTTTCATTTAAATGCACCTCGTGAATCCCTTCTGAGCATGGTTTTATATATGATGTTATCCCTGCGGGTACTTCTTTTAGCATCGTCGAGCCATAGCAGGGGTCTCCATATAATTGGTGAAGCAGACGTGATATGAACACGCAACCTTCTGATCTGAGTCAAAGGTGTAATTTTATGTATATAACTTCATACAGAAAAGAGCATTTAAAAATATTTAAGAAGAAAATATTCTAAAAAATATCTACAGCGATATAAAGAAAAAAAGGTCTAAAGGATGTGCGAAGTTAACAAATATTTGCTGTAACAATAAATTAAATTATTGTTATAAGCTAAAATAAATTTTTATCATAAAAAATACTCTAGAGTGGAGAAAAAATATTGACTTTATACTGTGCTAATAGAGTTGAAGGGGAATCAGACAAAACCTTGAGTTCCACGTTTAAGTAAATTACCTTTTAGACAGTATAAAACATATGAAACATGTAAATAAAATTTAAAGAACTTACTACTTTTATCCCATAGAAAGGCCCATAAACCATCAATCTCATCCGCAATCATTTTTCGTTTAATTGATCATTATCAGCTAGATATCCGTGCAGGATATCGGATCAGTTAAAAGGCTTTAAGAGTGTTCCGGTGCATCCGGGACAAAACATCTAAACTCTTCTGTGTTTCGTTTTCGGCGCTATTCAGAACTTTCTAGTTGTAGCAGTTCACATCGAGTTCGCATCCGTACGGCAGCTGGAATGCTCTCCGTTTTTCATTTGTTTCGCACATGCAAATTTTTATGTCATACTTGTTTTTGTGTTGTATAAAATAAGTTTCTTTGTGTTTGTAAAGAAGTGTTTTCATTCGCATAATTAACCACATCGCAACAAGGAGGTTGATCGAGAAGAATAATAATATTGACATAAGAAAAGAGATTTTTGGTAGGGATAATTGGAGCTGTTGCTGCATCAAAATATCAAAGATTCTTAATAGAATCAAATGGCCGAAAACATAACATAGTGTCCATCCATGCTTAAAATATATACATAAAAAGTTTCCATATTTTACAAATGGCATTATGTAACAAATCATTGTTTAGGTTTGCAATTGGACTTCCTATGAAAATAATTCTTATAAACCTCTCCCATTTTAGAGACAAATGCATGCAAAGAACTCATTTGTTAGTTATGTTTAAAATTATATAATATCCCTATACATTTTTACATTTTATATTCAAACATATAAATTATTCTTAGAACTTTAAATATAATGCGAGGTATCAGATATTTCCGACAAACATATACTCAGTATATAGTATATACAACCGTCCGTGCCATCCGCTGTCATTTTCCGTTTGATTTGCCTTGTCGAGCATTATCATCTCGATATCCGTGCAGGATATCGGAATAGTTAAAAGGCTTTAGGAAGTTGATCGAGAATAATAATAATATTGAAACAAGAAAAGAGATTCTTGGTAGAGATAATTGGAGCTGTTGCTACAGCAAAATATCAAAGATTCTTAATATAATCAAATGACCGAAAACATAACATAGTGCACATTCATGCTTAAGAAAGTTTCCATGTTTTATAAATGGCCTTATGTAACAAATCATTGTTTAGTGTTTCAATTGAGCTTTATATGAAAATAATCCATATAAACCTCTCCCATTTTAGAGATAAATGCATGCAAAGAATTCATTTGTTAGTTATGTTTAAAATTATATAATATCCCTATTCATTTTTATATTTTATATTCAAACATATAAATTATTCTTAGTTATCAAATAATTCCGACAAACATATACTCAGTATATAGTATATACAACCGTCCGTCCCATCCGCTGTCATTTTTCGTTTGATTTGCCTTGTTGAGCATTATCACCTCGATATCCGTGCAGGATATCGGATTAGTTAAAAGGATTTAGGAAGTTGATCGAGAAGAATGTAATAATATTGACATAAGAAAAGAAATACTCGGTAGGGATAGTTTGAGATGTTGCTACAGCAGAATATCAAAGATTCTTAATAGAATCAAATGGTCAAAAACATAACATAGTACACATATATACTTAAAAAATATGCATAAAAAAGTTTCCATGTTTTATAAATGGCATTATGTAACAAATCATCGTTTAGTGCTGTAATTGGGCTTTGCATGAAAATAATCTCCCATTTTAGGAATAAATGCATACAAAGAATTCAGTAGTTAGTTATGTTTAAAATTATATAATTTCACTATTCATTTTTATAATTTACGTATATTCAAACATACAAATTATTCTTATAACCTTAAATACAATGCTAAGTATCAGAAAATTTCGACAAACATATACTCAGTATATAGTATATACAACCGTCCGGCCTATCCACTGTCATTTTTCGTTTGATTTGCCTTATCGAGCATTATCATTTCGATATCCGTGAGGAATATCGGATTAGTTAAAAGGCTTTAGGAAGTTGATCGAGAAGAATGTAATAATATTGACATAAGAAAAGAGATTCTCGGTAGGGATAGTTTGCTACAGCAGAATATCAAAGATTCTTAACAGAATCAAATGACCGAAAACATAACATAGTGCACATTCATGCTTAAGAAAGTTTCCATGTTTTATAAATGGCATTGTGTAACAAATCATCGTTTAGTGTTGTAATTGGGCTTCATATGAAAATAATCCATATAAACCTCTCCCATTTTAGAGATAAATGCATGCAAAGAATTCATTTGTTAGTTATGTTTAAAATTATATAATATCCCTATTCATTTTTATAATTTATATTCAAACATATAAATTATTCTTAGAACCTTTAATATAATGCGAAGTATCAGATAATTCCGACAAACATATATTCAGTATATGCAACTAAATTATTTAAAACTATAAATTCTTCAAAAGTTTCGATTTTTCAAATATTTTTATATATTAACTTATATAATTTTATATATTAACTTATTTATATAACAAATCTTTCCATATTGATTCCTGTCCCATTATTTTCATTCGAAAGCAATATAGAATAAATTTATTTACATCACTTGTTTTAAATGGAAGTAGAAAAACAAGTCACTAAAAATACAAGATCTCAATTTATTGATAATCAGGTATAAGTAACAATTAAACTTAAAAAACTTAGAGGGTTTTATTTCACATGTGTAAATAATTAGTTACTTTCACATATTTTTTAAACTTTATTAGTACTTTCAATTTTGATGATATCTTATACATTACGCTTATTAGTTAAATGATTGCTGATGCATATGTGTACTCGGAAACGTACCATAGACATGCTTGAGCAAAATTTGGGCAATACTGAAGAATAGGGTGGTACCCCTTGGTAAATTTGAAGAAAATATTGACAACATTTACTAAAACATAAAAGTATTCCATCCGAACATTGTATCCCTTTCTTTTTAGGCGACTTTAATTGACGTAGAGTGAGCCATTGTAATAAAATTATATACTTTTAATCTATTAACCAAAACCCCCTAGAAATCGGGCATTTATATTTATGAGCAATTAAGCCCTCAACAATTTACGAAGTCAACAGCTGCAAATTATTAAAAAATTAACCATAGTGAACCGTTAATATTCCATTACATCTAACTTTTTTAAGCAATAAGCCCATTTAATGTATAAGAAATGGGTACCACAAGGAGAGATGGATACAAATATAATACAAATTAAAAAATATATACAGATTGTTTGAACACGGCTAGATTAGTTGAAAATGTTAGGCTACCATGCTCGGAGCTTTATCGCCAAGTTGGCGGGTACACCCTGTTCTTCAGTCAAGCCAAAATTTGGATCCGGAAAAGAACAAAGTGATTTTATTATACCTGAGTCCCTTCACAAATACCTTATCTTAGTCATAATGTCTTTTCTTTAAAAGCGTACCCTTCTAAAATCTAGAAGTTCAATGTATTTTATCATGTTTGAGGTTTCATTTTTTTTTTTTTTTTGTTATTTTAAAACACAATTCCTTTAATAATTACAATGCTTATTTATAAATATATATATATACGTACACAAATGTATAATATTTTCAAATGACCTTTTCTAAAATGAATTAAAATGGTTTAACTTTCTCTAAAATCTTTAACTTTGTGTTAATTTCAATTTGCTACATTTCTATATTTCCAAAAAGTAGTACATATTTTCACAAGTTTACAAAACAGGATCTTTGCTGAATAAACCAATTTTAAAACTAATGTCAGCCACATAAAATTATAAGTAGATTTTTGGCAAATTCACAAAAACAGGGTCTTGACAAACCTCTTCTTACTATGAAATAATTAAAGAGATATCTCTCAATGCACGAAAATTATCTTTAAAAATTTTCTCCGTAATTGAAAATCCCGAAAACAATTCGAAAAAAATATATAAGAAAAATTTTCAAATACTTACTATGTATGAAATTTCAGAGATATTCTTTTGAGTTTGCTAATTTTCGAAAAAAAAAAATTCTTCTAAACATAAAAAAGAATAAATCATAAAAGACACTTTCTTGGAACTGGTGTTGCATTCACAATCTTTACGAAATAAAAAAGGTAATATGTGTTTTTGTAATTATCATAGAAACAAACAGATTTGCATCATTTGCATTTCAAAAACATTAAAGAGCTATTTATGATTTAGAAAATAACAGTGATGTTTTTCCGAAATTTTTTGTTCTGGAATTAATAGCGTTTGAAAAATGCTATTAAATACTTCAGAGAAATAATTTTATTAATTACTTCAGTAGAAAATAAAATGTTTTGTATTTTAGAATCCAATGTAGAGAATATTAAAGAAGGTAAATTCTGTTTAAACAGTTCATTTAATAAAAAATATTTCTTTTAACTTCTCAAACATTCATTAAAAATCTTTATAACTTTTTCAAAAATTAAATTTTTTCTCCAAAATTTTTTTACAATCTATTACAGTTTTTATACAGTATTGCGTAGTTTTCCGCATAGCTTATATTAAATAGCTTTTCCAGATAGCTTATATTCAATTAAAAAATTACTGATAGTTACTATAAAAATATCTTCAACAGTACCTTGTATATACATTTATATATACAAAGAGAAATATGTAACTTATTGCTAACTGCTCTACATTAGAGTTAGCAAAAAATTCAACAATACTGCCTTATAAAGTTTTTTGTATTATTGAATTTATATAAGCCAAATAAGATTAGGATTTTTGTTCATTTAAAGATTAAACAAAAAATAGAGAAAAATTGAATTAAAATTTCTTTTTCTTAAACAAAAGTGCATATAAAAAATTTCTGTAAGTATATACCTTTTGAAATATCGGATATATTGATATCAAATTTTGCATGATGTATAAAAATGTTAAAACCATAATTTCAGTCAAAAAAAATTTATATTCTGACCATATTTAGATTCAATATTTTGACCATATATTTAGGAATAAAATAAACTTAAAAAATGAAAAGAATTTGGATATATGTATGAAATTTTGCATACAAATTTGAGATTAAGTTTTTTACAAAGTAAAATATTGCTTTGTTAAATCAACTTCTAAGTTTATAAAGGATTGTTTTGGGAATGTAACAAGGAATATTGAAAATTGAATCAAAAGAAAAGATTTTAAAAGTTTTCAAAGCTATTTTCCAGTTTTTTCCAATGCATTATTTTTAAGAATGTTAAAAATAAATATGCTAATATCATTTTAGAATACAAAGAAAGCGAAGATTTTATACGAAAAAGCACTCAATCCTTTTAAAGGATATCATATTGAAGAATCGAAAATAATTAAAAATTAGTAGAAAATAACTTTATCACCAGGCATTTTCAGCTTGCTTTTCAATTATTAATTTTTCCCTGATTTATAATAATATAACTAGTGTTAAAAATATACATTATTTATTATTTGAAAAAGTAATTTTATAGTGAGTTTTATTATTTTCTCTTTGTATTAGAATGAAAAATTTGAGTCTTGGCTGAAAAATATCAAAAGATATTTTACGTTCATGCTATAAATACCTTTACAAATATAATTTATAATTCTCTACCTTTACAGAATGTGTAACGTAAAATCCATACGGATATCATCTATTTGTAAATTGTGTTGAAAATTTTAAAAGTATGAAAACAACTTTAATTAAAATTTTTTTAAGTTTAAAAATATAGCTAGTGACATTAGTTAAAATTATGTTAAATTATAGTTAAAATTATGTACAAATGTAACAAGTGATTCAAATAATTTAACTGTCGTTCCACTTGAGATATGGCGAAAGTAATAGTATCAAACTGTGCAGAAATAATTGCAGCTTAATGTGTGAAAATATTTCAAAAGTTGAAAAAATTGAACATTTAATAGTTCTGAGGCCCTTTAAAAATGAAAAAAAAATACCCATTTCGAGAATTTCAAATTAGTAACTATTATGCAAAAAGCTCATTCTCATATTTGACAAATAGAAAAAAATAGAAATAGCAGAATTTAGAATAGCTTCGTCTTGACGTCTGTACGTGTTCCTCACATAACTTAAAAATGATTATACGTAGAATGGTGAAGTTTTGCCCTTAGAATTGTTGTAGCATTCTGTACGTCACAATGGGCTGTCTACTCTGACTGGTATAAGACGATTGTAATACTACACTGGTTTTTAATGCTACACTGGTGAGATTTGCTCCTGATTCCAGGACTATCTCACCAGCAACAGGGCGCCCAGACTAGCAGATTTAATCTGCGAGTTCTGTGGATATACAAAGAAATGCATCATGCGTCTTCCACGCTCAAACCCGACACCACGGGATGCTATATTAGCACGCTGACCACTAGACCATTTCGGTCCCAAAATACCCTTTGCACTCCAGAGGTGACTCGCTCACCACATGATTTAATGCCGCAAAGCGAGAAGTGACTCTCGCTCACCCCTTCGTATGGTGAGAAACTTGATGCGCGGTGATAACTATTTATGTTTAAATTCTTTGAAGTTTATTGTTTAAGCTCTTCCAAGATAATTTTACTAAGATGACGTAATCACCTTCCCAAATTACCTAAGATTTCCTTACTTAGTAATGAAATAAGCTATCGAGTAAAGATGAGTTTGATTTACAGTTGCTTAACGAGAAGTTACTGCTATACACAGAGAGCTTGACGATAGAAAGAACTCGAGTATTTATGATGATAGTGATGAAGTAGGAGGTGTAAGCTATGAATAATAGAGAGCAATAGGGACATTGCAAAAACCCACAATCGGACAATTTGAAAGGATTAGTTGTACAGAATCCGAAGAAATACCCTCGAGAATATCTTTTACAGCCGGCGATACACTTGCAGGACCGCGTGTATTCCAAGACAAGAAAGATCTTTTCAAACTCTTTTTTACAAACTTGTTACATACACCAAAAGTGCTACAAAACATTTCGAGTTGCTATTTAGAACTCGCTAAAATGGCCTCAGTTGCAAAGGGTTAAACTTGCATTGGCTAGGAGTCAAATCAAGAACTTAGAATCGATCGGATCCCGACTATAATTTAAATTTTATATTGTATTACACCTCCCTTACTTATTACAATCTATACTCTATAAAAAAAATAAAACATTCTCTATACAAATATTAGGATGCTTCTGATTACCTCCAAGTATACAGTACAACTCTACTTATTCTTGAAGTAATAAGATATAAATTTTGACTTTATTAAAAGGCATTACTTTGGCAATTTAGTAACTGTCCACTTTAATAAAGAATTGGAGGATCGCGCCTCACATTCAAATAAAATAAAATTAAATGAAGTGCTAAATGCATCAAAAATGTTTTATAATCTAATAGGCTATACATACAAGTAAGCCATGTGGTGTCCACATCAAATGTTTTGATTTAAGCTCTAAAATGAGACTTTATTTGCCATTTTATCGTGAAATAACGACTGGTCAAATCAACTGCAAACCTCCATTGAAAGAAAATAAAAATTTCTCTTTGGCAAAAGAAAATAGAATACCTACGTTGATTAGCTGAAATCAAAGACATTTTGTGGGAGGCGAAAACTTGGGCTTGTTTTCATGTCTTCAGAAGAATTTCTTTGTTATTCACAGTAGAATAGATAAAATCTAGGATATAATTAAATGAAATTAAGGCTGTAAAAGGAATAGGATGTTATTTTAAGGAAACAACTCACTTCTAGAACGCATTAACACATTGTGTTCGGGTACATTTCGCAGCGGAATTGTACCGGGAGCTGGCTTTTGCGTATAAATTTCGTTATTCAGTTAAATCTTAATAAATTGAAAAGTATTTCATTTTTTAACCAACCTTTCTTTTTTTATATTGAAATATATAAACAAATATAAAAATAATCAAATAAATATGTATATAAATACAAATATATATATATATATATTTATATAAATATACATATATACATATATATATATATATATATATATATATATATATATATATATATATATAAATATACATATATACATATATATATATATATATATATATATATATAATATCATTTTCGCAAGGATAAATAAAAAGTTAATCTTAAATCTCGATTGATGTTTTTTAATCAACCTTCCCGTTCTGTGGTTCCACATCGACTGATGTAAAAATTAGTTTTTATTTGTTTAAATTTGTCCAGAATCTGTGTAGTAGACAAGAACATTCGGCTTCGTTTTCCTGTATATACTGTTATTTTGGTACCCACAAACAAACCAGGTTTTTACACTAACCCGTACTAGTACGTGATGCGCGCTCAAGTATCAATCGTCAGAAAACGTACTAGTACGTGTCCGGCATAGATTGTGTTAAGAGAACGGTAGGTGTTACAATTTTGTAATTTATTAAGAGAAATGAAAAGGTAAAACTATTGTGCTTCAATGTAGCGTTAATTAATTAAATGAATTTATTTTCTTCATGATTAATATTTGTTCTTTTATTCTTCCAGTCTGCTAGTCTGCTTTTACAAGTCACTGAGTTTGCTTGCATTGGGGATGCAGCTTTCTCGAAGTTCCCAAATAGTTGTCTCTGTAACTTCACTTTCTATTTGCATTTAATGCTTATTTAACTGATAACTATGAAAGTTTCGATTCTCATACATTGATGGAAAATTAAATTACACACACTAATCACATTTAAAATTCATTAAAAATATCAACATTTTAAAATACTTTGTTAATACAGTAAAAATGTTCCTCACGCATTAATTATTAATTTTTCTTCTGCTTTGACTCATAATTAGTCTAAAAGATATTTCGATTATTTTGTCGATAGACTGAAAAATTACTGTAGTGAAAAATATTTTATAACTGTAGGTTGAATTTTTGAAATATTGGGAGTTCATAGTAGAATATTAATAATTTAAATCAAATCAAAATTTAACCCTTCTCAGTTTTTCCAGAATTTTTGAAATATTCGGAGTTTATAGTAGAGTTTTAATAATTTAAATCAAATCAAAATTTAACCCTTCTCAGTTTTTCCAGAATTTTTGAAATATTGGTAGTTTATAGTAGAGTTTTAATAATTTAAATCAAATCAAAATTTAACCCCTTCCCAGTTTTTCAGAATTTTTTGAAATATTCTTAATTTATAGTAAAGTTTTAATAATTGAAATCAAATAAAAATTTAACCCCTTTCCAGTTTTGCCCGTACGTCGTGTAGGCAATATTTCTTTCTCTCTTGTACTGTTTTGCCCGTATGTTTTCTATTTTTAATATCAAATTAATCATATAGAGGGATGCTAATTGATAGTTTGCTTCCCATCTTCACTTATGATTGGTGGACCTTTTAAGTGTTTTGTATCATCAGAAGAATTTTTATGTTTCAGTGCTAGGTATTTTAATTGCATTTTACTTATCACTTAGTAATTATTTCAATGGTATATAATTATACTAAGGAATAATGGCTGATTTAAAACGTATGTAGCTAATTTCTGGTGATTTAAACTGCTCGAAATTAGAATCTAAAATATCTTTAAATGAATTTAATATTAAGGAAAGCTTAGAAGATGACCTCGATACTAATGATTCTGATAGTAATATAGAAGGCTTCAATCAAACAATGCAGTTTTGTTACATTTATTTTAACTACTCTGAAATCCAGAAGAAAAAGAGGGTAATTTTTAATCTGAGTGTAATTTTAAAAAACTGTAAAGTAATTGAACTTTTTAAAACTAGAAATATAATATCCCTTTTAATGAGTCATTTAGAAAAAAAACTTTCAGGAAAAACACTATTATGCTCACTGAATAAACAATTTCAGTAAATTCTTAAAACTGTTA
Source organism: Pardosa pseudoannulata (assembly GCA_032207245.1). Classification (NCBI taxonomy): domain Eukaryota; kingdom Metazoa; phylum Arthropoda; class Arachnida; order Araneae; family Lycosidae; genus Pardosa; species Pardosa pseudoannulata. The sequence goes on along the minus strand of CM063510.1, from coordinate 44,771,688 downwards.
CAAATGTTATTTTAATATCATTTTCTTATTTAAAATTCTAAAATTGATAAAAATTGCATCTTTTAGATTGAATTCTGGAAAAAAAGAAACTTAAACAGTTAAAGTGGAAGCACAATGTTTATAGGAATGTTTGATAAAACTGTGAAAATCTATAAAATGTTAAGTCGCAAGAAGTGTTTTAAGAACTTACATGAAGATTTTCATTTAAAAAAAAATCATTTTATCACGTAATGAATATTATAAAAAAAAAGTTTTAATTTTTTGAAAATTTTTCAAAATTGTTACTTTTATTTAATTTTTAATATTTTATTCCCATTTTTTGTTATATATTCATAACCCTATGCTAAATAATGTAAAAGATTTATTTAATTTTTAATAAAGTGATCGGTTTTAGAGAAACAAATAGACATCAATTTATATGAAAAATTTAAACAAAAACATGAATTACCTTTATATTTTAAATTTAAAAGGACTTTCTATCCATTTTGAGGTTAAAACCATTCATAGTTCTCTCAAACTACCCTTTTTAAATATATATTTAAGATAATCAGTTCATACACATTTGAGTTTTAGTATTCTAAATACAGGTATTAAAAAAAAAAAGAGTGAAATTAATTTGAAGATTTTAAATGGAAATAAATAGTGAAAAGATAATCGAAAATGTTAAAATTTTATGCTAACACAATATCTCGCACTAATTAACACACTATTTTGCACTTATGGCAACCATATTGTTTTTGCAAATTTAGCTCATTATTTTATAATTTTTGAGGTAGTTTATATACTTAAGCAATATAGAATTCTCGATAAAAATTAGCAAAGTATATTATACAATATATATTTATATCACTATCATACTTAATGTTTACTTAAAATCATTCTGTAAGAAAGTACATAACAAATGCATAAATAACGAAAATGAGCACTAGTTGAAATTTCTAGAACATTAATGCCATTCAATTTCTATGTTGTTATAGAGCCTCACAATAACATCGATAGCTCAGTTAGCAAAGGCATCGATTTCATAACCTTAGAGTTATGGGATCAAGGATTGAGCCGGCCGAAGATCTACTGTGTTTATTAATGGCGGTTGGTTTGGTTTGGTTTGGAGCGCTACGGTCTACTTTTTGCAACACGAGGGCTAATGAGACCGGGACCTACTACTTAAAGCCGATTCCGAACGGCTACGAACATCCATGCCATAGTGGGACTCGAACCCACGAACTCCAGTTCCGAAGGTCAGCACCCTAACCATTCGGCCATCGTTCGGCTTGGCGGTTGGATCACGTGAATGAGGGTCGCTGTCGCAATGTCATCCAAGTTTCCAACCGATACGTCTGGAGGTGGCAGACCAAGGCTTGGGGGTCTTCTTGTTCCCTGCTTCTAAATTATGAGGACCCACTTTGTATGTGCGGGCTACCTTAGAGAGTAATGTTGGTCATTTATATTGTGTTCCCATAATAAAGTAGTCAATTAATTCCGGAGCGTCGAATGAATGAATGCTTAACAGGCAAATGACCCCAAATTATTAAAACACTTTTAAAGCAGCATAGTTTATAGCCATTTTTATTTGAAAGTTCTTATTTATATATTACAATCGCGTATTTTAAATAGAAAAATATCATTCTATTTTCTCTGTTTTTATTCCGGCTGAAGACCTAATGGGTATGACACTGCCTTTCACTGACGAAGTTCATGGGTTTTAATACTGCAGCTGAAACGGCTATAAATCGGCTTTAAGCAGTACGTCTTAGTCCAATTATTTCTCTTGTTGAAAAAATCACTGTAGCACCAAATTTATACGAATGATTGGCACGATTTATTTCTCTTGGACTTCTTGCGGAATTTATAGATTTATCATCACGGATAATGCATAAAAAAGGAGTCTAAAGTTTTTTTAAATGAGGAGGAGGCAATACTACTCATCCAAACAAACAATAATTATTATGGAACATAAAATCGCATTCCACACTAGCAAGCTGAATATAATAAACTTTCAATTCCAACTTGAACTTAACAATGTCGGGAAAGAAAATGAAAAATACCAAAGTCCCAAAATCGGATTTATGGTACGGAGAAGCTCGTGCTGTTGTACAGTTTATACTGGAGAATGAATGAATGACATACTCTCTCCCAAATTCATGTGGTTGTGTTAATTACGATACCTATTACAAATCTATCATAAAACAAACTTACGTGAAAATTATTAAATATTAAAATTACGAACTAAATCAAAAATTCGTTTTAAAAAGTCATTGAGGCAAATGAAATAATGAAGGCATTGTAAACAAGCTGTTCAGTGAGAAGCAATCATGATAAAAATGGACTTTTCATACATTCCTAATTATTACACCACTTTCAAATTATGTCAAACTATACTAGATATATTAAAGAATATTTTAATCAATATAAGCGATATTTTTGTGATTTTATTTTAGCGATATTTTTGAACAAAACAAGGTCACCACGTCGCTTTAACCCTTTAAAGGTCACCTACATGAATTCTTTTGAATTTAATGAAATTAGTTTATAATTATTATCTATGAACCTTATAAATGCAAAATGTATTAAAGTTTTTCTTTGCATTCCTTAGAGGGGTTTGCCTTAGAGGATACCATAGCAGGAATTGAGGGGGGGTTAACCGACAAACCCATCCCTATGTACAGCATGAACATAACACTTTTTAAAATTTTAATTATATTGGAAGAACAATAAATAAGTGTTCTCAAAATAGTAAAATAAATAAATAGTTTAAAAATTTATAAGTGTTGTTTGAATAAATACTTTTGTTTGGGGTCATAAGTGAAAAGCAATTTCATTACTAACTTTCCAGGTACAGCAAGTATAAATACATATGTTTCAAAAGAAAAAATAATTAAACTTAGTACTGTCATTTATTGTAAGTTTTAAATATCAAAGACATAAAAAAAATAAATAAAAATTCATATTTCTTCAAAAATTAGAGGAAAAAAATGTTTAACAGGAGGTTTCGCGGTGAAACCCTGTCCGCTACAGTGTTAAAACAAAGATGTAGGGCAATTTTTCGGAAGTGCTTCCTCAAAGTGTTAGTGAAATATACTTTTAGCAATTCAATAGATACCCTGATACACATTAATATTTACGATCCGGTGAAACTGAAGCATCTTAAAAAACAAACACATGAAAATCAAACGTACCTTATTTACTGCAGCATGGCCACACAATACTTTCACGCACTGCCTGAATAGCGACTATCTCCGTGAGTGTATCGCTTTGACGGTTCATGAAAACGTTGGATCCTCCAGCTCTGGGTTGCCGCAAATAAACTTCCGATTGCTCGCCACGACCTTTTTCTGCCGATTACGGGTTTTGTTGTCGAAAAAAAACTTGTGTCCCAGATCACTTTCAATGGTCCCTCCCCCACCTTTTTGTTACGCTGTTACACGTGAATAGCTTGGGTTTTCGGTGAAATGATAAAACGGGACTGGAGCATCCATGTTTATATTTACATTTCTCACGCACACGACAGGGGACGTGGAAAAAAAAAAGAAGAAATTTTATGTCTGCGGGTTCCAAAATGGACAGGGAATGGTTAAATACACGCTTAACATTTTGATGCTTTAAACATGTTTATAAGTATACCTGCCACTTATCTTTTGATACTGACAGTAGTAAGACAATTATTTTAGTTGAACGCTTTTACTTCATACTCTAAACGGATTGTCAGCACTACACTAATTATCAAATGGAGAAATTGTTAACGTTAAATGACCAAAAACTAATTGTATTTCGTAGAAAATCGAAACATAATGAGTCACCTTAAACTGCATTCAACACAGTAGATTTCTGTCTTTTCATGAACCCAATTTACTAAAAATCTTTTTTTCCAAAGGCAAAGCATTTATATATTGACCTTTACACATTTATAAATTAAATACTTTTAGTGGTAAATGACATTTACTAATGGTTCGTAGTAAATTCAACTTGATTCTTTTACGCAGTATTTTCCAAATTTTTGACATATGTGTAACCCTTCTATAATTTTTGTAACGATAAGTTCCCCTCGTCTTAAAAAGAAAAAAAAATGTATTTTAACAAGAATCGAAAATATATTTATTTTTTCTTGTTTTTGTGACACACACAAAATAATGAGAAAAGAGAAATAAATTTATTCATAATAAAATATAAATAAAAGTTATACTGTAAGTAACATTTATTTGGATCAATGAGAAGGTTGAAATTGTTTGTGATGAGATGACAGATCGTCATAATTTGGTCCCCTGTTTGTTAATTTTAATCTCAGATGCTGTTCCACGTCCAATAATCTCTTCCTTTTTTTTCGACTTAATCTCTACAAATGTTGAGTAAGCTACTTCACATAAATATGAACTCCTCAGTTGTACCCCCCTCAAACTCTCATTGTAGGCCTGGTGGTAAGCGTATCCTACTTTGGGAAACACTGTTTTACAGTGATCCGTCAGTTTTCGTGATTAATGGGAACCAGAAACTTGTGCGTAAGCTGAAAAACCGCGAAGTAGGATTTGCCCCTAGGAATTTTCGTGTATGCGGATACACGAATGTTTTAAATATGTAAACAGTATTTATACTTTACACATTTAATACAAACAAATTACAACAGTATATGTATTTACTTAAACGTGTCAGTGCTAATTCATAAGGTTAATTACAAAATCTTATAGAGTAATAAAAATTTCTGAGAGAAGCGAAGAGTCTTGTGTTGGTGGCGGAGGAGAGGCTCTCATTTGACTCGTAGAAGTTTTAGGCTGACTCGGAGATTCTACTGCTGGAGGTGCTGACGGTATAGCCAGGGGGCTTTACCTTGGAGAAAAAACATGGTGATGGGTAGTTGTCTTTTTTTTTCCTTTTCCTTCAAAATTCTCCTGTACAAGGACATAGCTCCGTCAACGGGATTATTCAATTCGACAGCTCGAACCATATTGTGCATCAATGTCTTGTGAAAATTCTTGCCATGTTGCACAATTGTTGCAGATTCTTCAGGGTAAGGCCACGCTTTTCAGTTTGTTCTTCGTCTTCCTCTTCATTTTCTTCCTCACTTGCAGATTTTGCCATCTTAAGAGCTCGTGGTATGTACTCTGAGTCAACCCATCTCTTTGTTTGACATGCAGGGATCCTTCTCTCTCACGCATCAACAAGAAACAACGCTCTTTTCAGCAATGTGGATGCCGACATGGTTGTATTTTTTCAATTTTTTTATTTGATGAATATTTTGGAAAACCCCGCCAAGCACTGAAGCCGCAAAACATGAAGCGCGAAGTGGCAAGGGAACACTGTAGTGGAACAAGTAAAAGAACAAATGATAACAACAGGATGGCGTCAACAATAGATATTTATTAACAGGAACAGCAAATATATATTCATATAAATGCACCTGACGTACATAAATAGACACTGTAATTACATCATAATATGGACAGTCTGATATGTTTTCAAATAGAGTTGTGGTCTCGAGAGAGTCGTCATGGGGAAAGACAAGCACGGTGGTTCGGAAGGACTGAAGGATATCATTAAATACCTACGATCTTCTATGAACTTGAAGGGACAAACGAATATTTCCGGAACTGGCCCATCTGTGTAGGAATCTCGCAGAGCAGTCTGTGCCATTTCGTGGTTCCATCTTTGTCGAGCAAAAGATCGCCTGCGAGTCAGTTTCAACCATCAGGTAATACTTAGAACTCATTTGATTTTCATTTCCTGCTTTGGAAACAGATTTATTTCTAAAGAATGGTGTTTTTCAGGAAATGGTTTCTATTTAGTACGCGTCAGCACGTAGTAAGAAAAGATTTTGCATCACGAATGTACGGCCAGGATAGATTTAAAACGTACACCTTTGTTTGGCGAAAATGCAAGCACTGAATTGAATTTTTCTTTTTCAATATTTGTCGCCAAATAAGTCAGTGAAAGTTTCTTAAAGGCTACCTCAAAGGTAACTATCGAGAAACTAGGTAGTCTGGTAGAGATTGGTGGAATATAGCTGGAATCGGTATCTACCTCTATCACAGAACTGTTTATTAGCCTGTGTGTTTGAGACAGGATATGCTAAAAATAACTAATAGAAGCTTAGATATTCATAGATTTTGCAATATTGGGGTTACAAAAACCAGCCCCAGAAAGCCGTTTCTTATATTTATATTTATGGGAATATTTTAAATAAAAAATTTTGTTTAAATGTAGAATATGCGTTATCGTCTCTTTCAAAACGCGGTAAAAATGAAGATTTCAGCTTTTATTCAGAAAATATTGATAACTAGTCAAAAAACAAACAGATAAACAAAACACGATTTCAACTTTTAGCACCATACATTCTTTTTCTCCAAACGAATTCTCAAAATCAGAAGGAAAATATCAGTTATGGTATTTTCTCAAAAACTGACAGATAACGTTTGACCAGTGTTACAACACTAAATCAGGGGAAAAGTGAACTTTTAAACCATGTCTACTGCTTTGTGAAATTACTCCATACACACATCAACGCATATGGAATGGAACTATTAAAATATATGGGGGATAAGTGTAAGGAACTTTTATTGTGTGGGTAGGCCAAACAACACGGAATCCTGAGTAGGTGAACACAAGTGTATGACTAGGGGTCTGTTGGCTGTCAGATCAATATGACTTTATCACCTCGGTTTATGTCGCCTCGAAGCTGCCATTGAACAAATCACAAATTACTTCTTACTGCACGAAGCGCAGCACTGCAGTCGGAATTGGCTTATTTCACATAACTTGGTTTTCTTCACAACGCTGCAATATGTTGACTGATCAAAGCAGTCTTCTTCGTCCTCTGAAAGAGAGTGAAATATTTTAAAATAAGGAACATTACTAAGAAAATAACCGAGGAAAATTGTAAACAATGGTTTCCAGAATTCTTTTAAATTAGTCTTAACATAAGTGAGAAACAGGTTTAATTGATTAGCTTAAATATCGTGTAAAATAACTTTTCTTGTTTAAGTTGGGAAATTTTATTTAAGAATTCTCACGAGGGATGGATTTTGGTGCGTAGGAGCCCATTTAACAATATTGCATAAAAACTAAACATTCATATTTACAATACGAAAGCACTTACACTAGAATACAGTTTTATTTTCTTTATTGACAATAAATTTAATAAATTTCGACATCACTGTGCAAAAGTACAATGCAAATCCCATTTTATAGTTCAAAGTAAATATATGAGTTCAAAATTTGAAGATAAAATTTATCAATTATATATATATATATATATATATATATATATATATATATATATATATATATAATATATATATATATATATATATATATATATATATATATATATATATATATATATATATATACATATATATATATATATATATAATATATATATACATATATATATATATATACATATATATATACATATATATATATGTTATATATATATATATATATATATATATATATATATATATATATCAATTCTATATATATGTCAAGGCAGAGAACACCGACCGAATCTCCCTCTGTCAAATGATCCATTTCCGCACATGCGCAATTTCATCCTAACGGACCTGGGGGGGGGGGAGAAATCACATACATAGACGAGGGAGCGAGCGAAAGAGTTGCTGCTGTAAAGACGTACGCCGGAAGGTCTCGAGACGCGAAACCAGCTAGCTCTCAATTTATCCTGTGCTATTAACTTTTAATTAACCTGTGTAAATACTTGTAAATATTAGTATCTTCAATTAAATCATTTTAAAAAGGACCGCTTAGCTCCATTCTTTAAGCTCGTTGAGTGTATTGACTCAACACACACACACACACACACACACACACACACACATATATATATATATATATATATATATATATATATATATATATATATATATAAACTTATTAGTTTTTTACAATTTGTAATATTTGACAAGTAAAATAATTGACAGATACTCTAAATGCTTTCCAGCATTATATTTTAATATAATTTTAAAAATAGCCTTATAGAAACTTTGACTTGGTAGAAGAGGCTGAAATGTAGCCTAGTTTGTACACTCTTAATCTCTTAACTGGCCTATTAGCTTTATGATAACAAAAATCTCATTAAACATCTTAGCAGAGTAAGAAAGGTGAAGAATATTCGATAATTTTATTTTAAGCATTATATACCCTTTCCTGCTTTGTGATTTTAAAATAGAAAAGTCCTAAATGTTTGCTTTTTTTGGACATGTACTCAAAGTATTTGGAAAAAATAAGAGAAATTCTTTGCGTTACTAGAAAAAGCACTCTTTTCCAAAGTGCCCATACCGAACGATGACCAAATGGTAGCCCGCTGCCCTTCTGTTCTGGAGTTTGTGGGTTCATATCCCGCTACTGGCATGGTTGTTCAATAGACATTCTAAGTCTGCTTTAAGCAGTAGGTTCCGGTGTCATTATCCCTAGTGAGCAAAATAGCAGATCGCAGAGCTTCCAATTAAACTGAACCAAACGAAACTACCCATGAGGCTTTTTCCTGTGTAGTACTTTTTTGCTGCTTGGTAAAGTTCTGTGCTGCAAAATCAGGACACAAATATCTCTTTTCCTTCTCTCTCCATTTCTTTTCTATGAACAAAATGCACATTATCTTTGTGAAAGCAATCCTTTTGACTCAAAGGACTTTGTCCGTCTAAGAACCTGGACGTCGGCGTCTGAAATTTACTCAACCATTTTTTTTATGAATCTAGTCTATAAGTCTGTTTATGTAGATTAAAAATACAGGCAAAAAAAATAACAATGAGTAATTATCGATCCTCGTACAGGATAAGCTCTTTACAGTTAAACACAAATTTGGGTACCCCCTACAATGTACGGATAAACCAATTAAGAGGTTGAATCTGACCTTGATACGCCCATATAACTTCTTAATTGTTTATTATTTTTTATATAGGATAGCCATACAAGTGGTTAACATAACTACCTGGGAGAGGACAGCACTTCCCTATGATTAGAATCGCAAAACGCTATACATTAAATAATATGGGTGGTTCACGTGAGAACTCAATTTAAGCAGCTTCTTGTACTATAAACTGAAAAGCTTGATACACTTAGAGAAAATAAATTCTCTAATTTATTACCTATCATAAATAAGCAATCAAATTTTTGAATTTTACTTAGTGAGAAATGTATTTAAGACTAAGTTAACGTCCTCATACTTTTCAATAACAGTTAACAGCAGTTTGAAAATGAAAGCCTAGAAAAATTAATACCATGACATGGATATATTTACTACTGCATTTATAAACCGAAAAATTGAGAGTAGTTTCCTCACGAATATCCCGTATACTAATAAAATTTAAAAGTAACTATTTTCATGGTAGTTATGTGTTTGATCTTTTGTTTTATGCGTTTTACAAATCACGTGAACACTATCACTTATATCGTTTTCAGCTACACTATCAGGTTATTTTATGAACTTATATAAAAGCTACAGAAACCAGATAGTAACCGAAAGTAGCCATTCAGTAACCGGATAAAATAGATAAATTGCTACTTCCGGTTGCCGGAAGTAACAGGATATTTAAAAAAATATTTTTTTACTGATGAAAACTAATACATGTTCTATTCTGAAATCGTAAATGTAACATATTTTTGTCAATACTCAGAGTATATTGTTTGGCGTACTTGTGGTCATACTACACGTGATATCCCGTTTACCCATCTTCAATTCTACCTAAAATGTACCGAGTTTTTTTAACACTCTCTAATGTTATACTTACCATGTCTGTTGCTTTAAGATAGTTAAGATAAATATCTACTTGAAAACAAATTTTTTAAAACACATCAAATCGCTCTGGAAAATTGTTTCACACTGTCACAGTGAAAGCAGCTTAAATTTCTTTGTCCGAAAACATAAAAACAACTTTTGAAATCATTTGTTGCTTTCCTATTTTCTTGCGAACTTTATGAAGAAAAAGTATCTTAGTTATAAATAAATATAATGAATTCACTTTGAAAGGTACAATTTGTTTTTCGCTCCTTACGGGAATGAAAATACGAAATGTATGGCATCTTATGCCAAAAGAGAATAGTTTAATTCTTGCGTGTTATGAGCCATTAATTTTTCTGTTTCACTTGCAAGGCGCACCCAGTTTCCCTATTTAAAAGAAAATAAAAAGAACTCACACGTTCACGGCCATATTTATTGGCAACAAGTACAGCAATATTTCAGCTATTTTTCAACATAGCCACCACCAGAATGGAGACACTTGTCGCATTGTGGATCAACTTTTGCATACCTCTGTCGTAGAACTCTCCCGCCTGTGAATGGAACCAGCCTTCCTGTCCCAGAACACCGTGCACATCTCTTTACGTACCGACAGCGTCTGTTTGAATTTGGTGCTGACCGAAGATCCACTATGGTGCCAATGCATGGACTGCTGCTTGGTTTCCAGGGTAAAGTGCGAAATTTAAGTCTCATTGCCCGTGACGATCCTGTCGAGGAACTCGTCGCCGTCCTCGTGATACCGTAGCAGAAATGTCAGTGCTGCTCTTAAGCGTTGAATTTTGTGTTCGGATGTCAGTTTCGGCTCATAGACCTGACACAGCAGACGATGAATTTCAATTGGCGCATTGCTTTGTGCATTCAAGATCACCGACCGAACCTTGCAGGCGACGGGAGAAAGAGAGTTTCCATTTCTGACCACTGCTACCCCGCTACTGGCACGAATCGGGACTTGTCCAGTTGGCATATGATTAATACGTCATAGATCTGTTACGCACGAGCAATTGACACGGCTAATTACGTTTACTTTAAAGGGGAAAACATCGAGAAACTTACTTTCTGGATGCGCCTCGTATAATGTTATGTTGCTGAAGAATGTCGGACTGAAATTTAGTATTGCCGCTTGGCTTACCTTCTTGACAGGGCACCCTTCCGCAAGCCATGGAGGTTTGGGGTGTTGCTCCTTTACAAGCGCTGGAGGGCGCAGGTTCTTGAGTACCGTGCCAAACGCATTGAACTCCTCGCGTTTGGAAACCCTTGTTGCCACATGTAGCCGTACACTGAAATATCAAAATAAAAAAGAAAACTCTTAGTTTGGATCATTTTCTTTGATTTTTTTTACATTTCTAAAAGGAAAATGTTTAAGAAATATTTTTCCATGAAAATTGACGACACACAGAATAAAAACCTATGAAATTTTGCCAACAACCGTCTGCTTTAAGCCAAATATGCCTATTTTCATTTTACAAATATAATGTAATTTAGAACATTTCCATTTCAATGCGGATAGAGTCTGGTTCACATTTGAAGATAATGGAGTAGATTCCCCAACGATAAAATACATCTCCTTGATTTCAGACAGAACATACTTCCTTCAGATATTTGGTTCTAAGCCAAAGGTCAGTAAACCTTTCTTCCACAGAAGTTGAGCTGACTGAGAAATCTTTTTATTCTTCAGTCATTCTATTCGTAAATCCTAATTAAGGGGACAGACTACCTTTAAAACTTCAAAAAATCCAATTTTTACATTTTTTAAATCTTTGGACATTTTTTGAATCGTTTGAAATAAACTCTGTTGGAATAGTCAAATTAGAATCTTTACAACTAGACAATCTTTCCCTTTAATATCATCCCTTATAAAATAATAGCCTAAGTTATCTGTTCGTCTGTCCTTGAATTTATGAAGCGGTTGTACCTGGAATGGATAAAGGCATCCATATTGGATTCTTGAGGAGTTAGGGTTAGTAACGTTCAAAATCCACCTCTTCCCCCCTTTTCTAGCATTATTTCAAGCCTATTTTTCCCTGTTAATAGCAGGCGATTAAATTTATCAATTTGTCACATAATAAAAAAGTAAAAATTTCATTTTTTCTAGCATTATGATGTCATTCCTTTAACCATGTCATTTAATCATTTCTTTAAATTATAAATATCGTCTGCATTATTTTCTTACATTTTATCACTGAATTAAGATATTACGTAAATAATTTTCTTTTATATTTGGCTTAAGTAATAGATTAGGTACATATGCGATAATTTTAAATTTAATCATCGATTACTTTTTGTTGCAATGAAAATTTTATCACCTCAGTATTAACAACAAATTCTATCTACCTCCAGGGTGTAGTGGAAATGATAGTTTCATTCCTTCACTTCCATTAATTACTGTGGGAAAAAATTGGGAAGAACTTAACGATGATTTCGACTTAGCTAATAAAACTTTGAATTATCTTTCTAAATGAATTCAACGTGATTCTAAACTGCATTCACAGTATCGGTTTAGAGGAGTATGAAGATAAACAAATTATTGAACGTGTACCAGATAATTCTCAGCCAAAAAACAAACCATTTTTTTACCTGCCTCATAGGGTACTTTACAATTCTGGAAAATTAAAAATTTTACTAATCCCTTCATATAACTTCATATAACATATGCTTATGCAGATTTATAAACCTTTAAATGCATTTCACTAAAAATTATGTCTCATCAACTTGCACGCTCTGTAAATAAAAAAAACTATTGCACACATTGATTTAAAAATTTCACAGTAAATGCATTATAGACCTACAATGAAACTGTACCTATATTTTCTGTTGTTTTTTTCATTTAGTACTTTTAGTATTTGAAATGGAATTTTTAAACATTATTTTAGTTCGTTTGAAAATTCAGTACCCTGTTGTAAGACTTCTAATATTTAAAAAAATATAAATAGGTGAAGAATTATACCTAATAATTATTGTTTACAAAAAGGCAAAATCTATGAATGAAACACAGTTGTGTTGAAAGACTATACGCACAGTGGGACAAATAATTTTTGAATTTTTAAAACAAGCTCTTCCTTTTCACTTTATATATAGAAATTCTTATTTTTATATGCAAAGTAAATCCAGCAAAACCAATTATATAAAAACAGAGAACAAAGGCTGCAAATTCCATGCATTTACGATAATAATTAAAAATGATATGATAAAGCTAAAAAAGAAAAAACTTTCCATTTACAGTTTCTTAAAAGTGGTGTGCCCCATGAAGTTATTTTTAAGTGGTATTATAACATATGCACAATATGTATAAAAATCATTGATGACACTTACACTTAAGAACCAAAACACTATGACCACCTGTCAATAACGAGTTGGCCCACCTTTGGCGCGCAACACAGCTTCAACTCGCCTTGGCATGGATGCCACAAGTCCTTGGTAGATGGCCGGAGACAGACTGTACCAGATGTTTAAGCAACGGTTACGCAAATCCGAGATATTGTGAATTGGTGGTCATTGAACTCTGAGCTGCCGTCCCATGACATCCCAAATGTATTCTATCGGATTGAGATCCGGTGAGTTAGGCGACCAGGACATTAACTGGAATTCAGCATCATGTTCCTGGAACCACTCCAACACAATTTTAGCCTTGTGACACGGGGCGTTGTCCTGTTGGAACATTCCATTTCCATCACACACTGAAGTAAGTGAAAGAATGATTCTTCAGACTCTCCAGAAGCAGTTAAATACCACTTCCACCTGATCAAGTGCCTTAGACGTCATCCAGGCGAGTTCATTGCAAAATGTAGGGGTGGTTATAATGTTTTGGCTCTTGAGTGTATAAACACGTCAAAACAGTGATTTTAATGAACTTATTATTGAATGGAAAAAGTTTGTACTAATATGAACTTTCTTCTGAGACAATATTTCACAATATTGGACTCCCAAGTTAGTAATTCTTATAATTTATGCTGCTTTTTCATAGAGCATCGTGAATGACTGTTATTGCGTCGCTAAAACTAAGCTAACAACAAGTGGTATTCCACTGTTTGGGTACTGAGAGCACATGAGTAACGTCGTGTGCTGTCGTTATTCAAAACGTAGATTGAATAAGTCTGATGGCGCCATCTTTATTTGACTTACTTCCATGCTTCGTAGTATGCCGATCCTTGCTCCAAGCCATAAGAATGAATCTTATACTTCTTATAGCGGTGGTGGATTTAGCACTTAAGAGATCTCCGATAAATGGCGTAATTCATTTACCAATTAGTGGTCATCGAAAGTATAAGTGAAAGGGTAACACAGAACCGTTCAGCAGGGCCTTAACTAGGGCGTGGCAAAGGTGACATTTGCCACGGGCTCATCATCTCAGCACCGTGAGGAAAATGGAGTCCGAAAGAGAACGATTCGCACCAAGTAGAAATAAGGAAAAGTAAAAAAAAAAAAAAAAAAAAAAAACTTTTATTATAAAATTCAATGTGTTTATAAATTATTTATTTATGAATTTCCTTATTTTTTAAAATGCTTCTTGAGTCTAAATCTCTTATAAATTCTTACAAAATATTTACCAAACACTCCTAATATACCTTAATATAAATCCGTGTATTCGTTTTAAATTTTGAATTTATTAAAGTTATTAAAACTAAATTTAAATTTAGAAATTTGCCATTTTTTTTATGAAAATTCAACGTCTAAATAAAAAATAATCCCCTCATTTAAACTGTTCAGTTTATCAGCAAAATAATGTTCCTAAACTATTCAAAAATTATTTTTAAGTATTAATAAGGAAAAATAGAAAATTTTTTTAAAAAACTAATATGCTAAGAACATTTTAAGAACTAACAAAATATTTTGTGAGTTCATTCTGAATAATATGTACATACACACACACACACACACACACACACACACACACATACACACACACATATATATATATATATATATATATATATATATATATATATATATGACATGTCGTGATCCAGAGTTAAGGCGAAAACAGTCTTCTTGATAATAAGTTTATTAAACCATCGTTAAAATAAAATTTGCGCCATTTTCACTTTTTCGTCGAGACGCGCGTAGAGTGTTGTTGACAGCTCCATGTCCAAGCGCTCACTGAAAACATATCTGTTTGCAAGCTCATCAAATTGTTTCAAAATGCTTCCGCTGACCGGATTATCCTAAAAGCTTACGAGAGCGTGAGTCATTTTCATTTATTTTATTATTATAAAAGACTTCCCTTTTTAAAATCGTTTTTAACTCACGTAATTTCCAACTACCCCTTTTTTTAGACCTGACATATATATAATAAATAAATAAATACATTATATATATATATATATATATATATATATATATATATATATATATATATATATATATATATAATGTACTCAGAACTGTTTTTTTCCACAAGCGCTAAATGACCTAGTTACGGCCCTGCAGTCCAGTAGATTTTTTTTAGTATGATGCAAGTCTTCGGAATGCCTTCCTTTAAATTTTCTGAATTTGATGTCCCAGCTACTGCCTTATAGTGTCACCTAATGTGGTCGCCTCTCTGCATCATAGACTAGCTCGCTTCTAAACATTCTATGATTAATGTGTAATGAGTAATGATTAATAAAACACCTGGAACATAGACTCTGCACAAAGAACTGCAGCTTCATTCTAACACCAATCTAAAAAACGGAAACGGTAACGGTTCAAGGAGGTAGCGATAAATTTTGTATGGGTATTTTTCTCCACTTTCAACTCATATCTCAAAATCAATACACCAATCCCTACATTTATAAAAATAGGTATATAACAATCCTTATTATCCCCCCACCCTTTGCAATGCCACTGATGTATGTGTGGTGATCGCAGGACACAACAGATGTCACCACTAGACCACCGTGTACCACAGACTGACCGGTACTAACTAGTTTGACCAGTTCACGACTGGTACTACAAGCTGTAGGTACTCTCTCAGATGCGCGCTCTCCACTTGGATGTTATGCACATGTTTTTCTCCCTATTTGGTGATATATTCGATGCAGAATAAAATTGTTAAGTTTTTATTAATGTTGTGCTTATTTATAACAGTTCTCTCAAACATATCTGCTTTGCCCAACACGAACCGTTATAAGTGGTGACCCTTAAGATTTTCGTAACCTTCGGCAGATTTTTTGCATCGAATTTGCAACCATGTGCATTTTTTACGCCATGTTCTGAAATCCTTTTCAATCCTGCTATTGCCAATAAGTTTCACGTCGTTGCCGTTTTCCACGAAGAAATATATATCATTCCTGTTACTTCAAGCACGATATTTCATCATTTTTTTAAAAAATGTGTTTTTTTGAAGCTACTTGTGTTTAACGCTAGAAACGCGCTTGTGCCAACTTGGATTATTGTGTGCCATTTTTCATCACCAGTAAGGACCATGTGATCTTCAAAATCTTTCTGCATCTTCATTCTGAGTTTTAGTGTTATGCCACCACAGTGTTCAATTGAAAATTTAAATATTCAGCGATCATCCTGAACGGATATTCCTTGTTCCCGGCAAAATGCATTTTTTCTACATCACTTCTACTTTGTGTTACAGTTTTGTGCTCATACATATCAGTGCTTTTCTATTTTTGGATTACCTCGTCGATTCGTCGTTTTCACAGTAAGCAAAATATATTTTTTTTCTTTTCAAAATTTTCTTTATATTATTTAATGCATTTTTATTGCATATCACATGTATTGCCAGCAGTTCCCTACCGCAATTAAATTCAACTACTACGTTCACAATAACTGAGCCATAGCTAAATGTAAAATATTTTTGTGTATTTATTCTGCATTGCTCTATTTTGTGTTTATATTTTATATATTGTATTGCACTGTGTACCTATATATATAGTATACCAAGTTATTTTTATTTTTTGTCTTTATAATTTACCTTTTCTCATTGTGCAAAATGACTGAACCAATTCCTAAGGCAGAACAGGTGATGCCTGCCGAAGTCGCGCGCGTTGCGGTCAAACCACCGCCATTTTGGAAGACGAATCCAAAGCTTTGGTTCATCCAGCTTGAATCCCAATTCGTTCTGGCTAATATCACGCAGATGACACCAAATTTCACTACGTTGTATCAGCTATGGACTCAGAGATGCTAAATTCGGTTTGTGACATTCTCGTTAATCCACCAAAAGGAGATTCTTATAACAGATTAAAAGCTAAACTCATAGAATTACATTCAGAGAGTGAGACTTCCAAAATTAGAACTCTACTACAAGGCCTCGAACTTGGTGACCAACGCCCATCTCAACTGCTCACACGCATGCGGGCACTGGCCGGAGACACTGTTGGGGAGCCGTTACTCAAATCCTTATGGATGAACCGATTACCTACCACAATGCAATCTATTATTGCCGTGCTTAATGAATCCCTAAATGGCCTTGCATCGGTGGCAGATAAAATCCATGAACTGTCAGCGGGATCTAACATTCAGGCTCTCGATAGTGCTCCGGTAGCACAAAATGATAACACTAGAATAGCGCGTTTGGAAACGAAAATTAAAGAGTTAACTGGGCTAATCGGCGAACTGAGTACCAGTGCTAGGAGAAACTCTCGCTCTCGATACAGGAGAGATAGCGCTAAGAGGCATTCAAGAAGTCGCTCAAAAGTACGCACCAATCCTGATATTTGCTTCTACCACGCAAAATTTGGTAAAAACGCCAGAAATTGTCGCCTCCCTTGCAATTTTTCCCAGCAGGAAAACTAGAACGGCGATCGCTCAACGGCCGAGAACGCGACCGCCAAATTCGCCGAATTCTGTTGGCCGACCGCACGACTAATTGTAAATTTTTGATAGACACGGGCGCAGATTTATCCGTTTTGCCGAGATCATTTGTTCCACAAACGCAGCCATCAAAAAATTTAATTTTGTTTGCCGCGAATGGATCCCAGATCGCCACATTTGGCACCAAACGCTTAAAACTTGATTTAAACCTTCGCCGACCATTCACATGGTCATTCGTAGTTGCGGATGTTAAACAGCCTATCATTGGTGTCGATTTTCTGAAACATTATAACCTTTTGGTGGACGTAAAAAATGAGAGATTAATCGACTCTATTACTAAACTGACCTCAGGAGGCATTTCGGTGAATTACAAAACAGATAATCCAAACATATCAATTTTACTTGGTACCTCGGATTTTGATAAACTTTTGAATGATTTCCCCGGATTGACTAATCCTTCACAGCCAATCAAGTCGATAGAAACAAATGTAACGTTTCATCATATTGAAACAACTGGTCCCCCTGTTTTTTCAAAACCTAGACGTCTATCGCCCGAATTACTTAAAATCGCGCGTCAGGAATTTGAATACCTCATGACTCAGGGCATCATTCGACCTTCTAACAGCCCGTGGGCAAGCCCGTTACATATGGTAAAAAAAACCCAATGGTGAGTGGCGTCCTTGCGGTGACTACCGACGCTTAAACGCCAATACTATTCCGGATCGTTACCCACTGCCCCATATCCAGGATTGTACGCAGATTTTTCATAACAAACAAATTTTTTCGACTATAGATCTCACGCGAGCGTACCACCAAATTCCAGTAAATCCTGCGGATATTACCAAGACTGCTGTTACGACTCCGTTTGGCTTATTTGAATATGTGTTCATGCCTTTCGGATTGCGTAACGCAGCACAAACATTCCAACGTTTTATTCACCAGGTACTTTCTGGTTTAGATTATTGTGTGCCGTATCTTGACGATGTTTTAATTGCTTCCTCGACGCCGGAAGAACATAAAATGCATCTACAACAAGTTTTCATCCCGTTTGTCTCACCATGGCTTAAAAATTAATCCCGCTAAGTGTGTTTTAGGAAAACCTTCTGTAACCTTTCTAGGATGCCTCATTACACCAGAAGGCGTTAAACCTCTGCCCGAAAAAGTGCAGGCTATCAGGGAATTTCCTAAACCACAAACTTTTGTGGAACTAAAACGGTTCTTAGCAATGTTAAATTTCTATCGCCGTTTTTTGCCTCATGCCGCACATATGCAAGCTCCCTTACACGAGTATTTAAAAGATTCGAAGAAGAATGACAGGAGACAAATTCCCTGGACAGATGATGCTACGTCCGCATTTAATAATTGTAAAACATCCTTAGCCAACGCTGTTACTTTAAGTTATCAGGAGCCAAATCAAAGTATCTGTCTCATGGTTGACGCATCAGACTCCGCCATAGGGGCAGCCTTGCATGTTATTAAAGACGGTAACATGAAACCCTTAGCATTTTTTTCGCGTAAGTTATCCCCTACCGAAAAACGTTATAGCACTTACGATAGGAAACTACTGGCAATATACGCAGCGGTGAAACACTTTAAACACAACTTGGAAGGACGCACCTTTACAATTTTCACGGACCATCGCCCTCTAACGTATTTATTTACAAAAAATTCTGACTCGGCATCTCCACGACAAATCCGTCAATCGAGCTATATTGCTCAATTCTGTACAGATATACAGCACATCAGCGGCAAGGACAATGTTGTGGCTGATGCATTATCTCGAGTCTGCGAAATCAAGAGTTCGTCGATTGGTCTTGAGTCCATTGCCAGAGCTCAACAAGACGATGAGGAGTTACAAAATCTCCTGCGTGATAAAGACCACTCGCTAAATTTACAACCGATGCCTGTTACTTCTAAACTTAGTGTATTGTGTGATGTTGCAAACAACAAAATCCGTCCATTTATCCCTACGGCCCTGCGACGAACGATTTTTCAACAATTGCATAATCTTGCACACCCTGGTATCCGTGCTACAAAAAGGTTGATCTTGGACCGGTATGTTTGGCCGGCAAGTTCTAAAGATGTTACCGAATGGACACGGGCATGCAAAGACTGCCAAACTTCGAAAGTGGTGCGACATACAAAAAGTCCACACCAACAATTTCCCCTTGTGTCAGACAGATTTGAACATGTACATCTTGACTTGGTGGGACCCTTACCGCCATCCGACGGATTCAACTATTTGTTGACATGCATTGATCGATTTTCACGTTGGCCAGAAGCCATCCCAATCACTGACATGTCAGCTGAAACAGTAGCCAAAGCATTTCTACACCACTGGATCGCCAGATTTGGAGTTCCGACCACCATCACGACCGACCAGGGTCGTCAATTTGAATCATTCCTTTTTACCAACCTGAACAAGATGCTCGGCATTCGCCGAATAAGGACAACTCCATATCATCCTTGTGCGAATGGAATGATTGAACGTTTCCATCGTTCACTTAAGCAAGCCCTCAAGTGTCACAACAATAATAAGTGGACAGAAAGTTTGCCACTTGTACTTTTAGGTCTCCGCTCTGCCTTTAAAGAGGACCTGGGAGGTACGTGTGCTGAGATGCTCTATGGCATCCCCCTTAGGCTACCTGCAGATTTTTTTCAACATTCAACGACCAACTACAACAACCCGTCGACGTTCCTCAAATCTCTGTTTGAACAAATGCATCGATTGGCACCTGTACCCACAACAAATCATAACCGACAGACCTCATTTGTGCATCCAGCGCTGACGACGTGCACTCACGTCTTCGTGAGGAACGATGCTGTCAAATCTCCTCTTACTCGTCCATATGATGGTCCTTTTCGTGTCATCGAAAGAAATTCAAAACACTTCACCCTGTTTATTCATGGAAAAAATTCGGTGATAAGTGTTGACCGACTGAAACCTGCTTTTCATCTCGGAGAATCAACTTCACACTCTAATACTTCAACTACAGATGTGTCACCGAATCCTACAGCTGATGGTCCATCGTCATCTACAACAGTTCCTGGACACCTTGACCAACGTCAACAGACTCCTTCTTCACCTGATCCGGGTCAGCTGGAGCAGAAGCCTCAACTTGGACGTAAGAAATGGACATTTAAAGACCCGAAGTCTGCAGCTCCAACTGTTACTCGTTCCGGACGTCACGTCAGATTCAATCCACGGTACCTTCCCAGTTAGCCTCTCGTGTCTTTGACACTTGGGGGGGAGTACTGTGGTGATCGCAGGACACAACAGATGTCACCACTAGACCACCGTGTACCACAGACTGACCGGTACTAACTAGTTTGACCAGTTCACGACTGGTACTACAAGCTGTAGGTAGTCTCTCAGATGCGCGCTCTCCACTTGGATGTTATGCACATGTTTTTCTCCCTATTTGGTGATATATTCGATGCAGAATAAAATTGTTAAGTTTTTATTAATGTTGTGCTTATTTATAACAGTTCTCTCAAACATATCTGCTTTGCCCAACACGAACCGTTATATATGTGTGCAGCATGTTTCTTACAGAATATAATCGAATAATATTTCAAAAGTATTTTATTCTTTTTTATTGATACTTAAAATAAAGGTAATTTTAGTCTAAAACATTTACAAGGGCAAAGAATTCTAGTTAATATTTTACTGATAAATTTTGTTTCAACTTTATATTTTCTATATTTCCTATATATTTTCTATGTACCATGTAATTTTTTCTAAAGATATTAAAACTCATAATTAAAAATGTTACGTAATATAATTCTCATTGCATTTCGAAATTTACTTTCATTCTTTCCGAAATAATATTATAAAAGAACTCTGTATACAAACATTTTACATTTAAGTTAGATGTTTAATAAAAAGAATTCATGTGACTAGTGCTGCCATCTATTGGTTAAATATAAGAAATCTAGCAGTGAACCATTTTATATTAAAAAAAAAGTTACTGAATTTAAAAAACGAAACTTTTTTAATTGCCTTATACCTGTTCACTTTTAAAACCAGCACTTTAAATGTCTAAATATTTGACGAAACCACAGAATTAAATTTGTCATTTATTAATACTGAAAGGATTATAAATAGTCAATTTTGTTTAAAGAACGTTCAACAAATCGTCAGAACGGATGGAATATAATTCCTTTCAGAAAATGCATACAGTGGTGGTAGTAACAACTAGAGCGCCTTCCTCAAAAAATAATGCTTGGAATTTTTTAAAAGTTTATTTGCAGCTAATTATTATTTATTGATTTCTACTTTTATCTTTTATGAAACAAATTATAGGAAAGTTGTTATATTTTAAATTGAAAGTAAGCATGAAGAAACTTACTAAGGTTATAAACCTAACTGGCAATATTTTTTAATTTTCTACTGCTGACACAATAAAATAATTAAAGTATTGTGAAGTTGTTATATTTTGCATTAAAAGTCAGCATGACCATAGTTATAAAATTTTGCAGCTGATTTCTTTGGCAGTTTTATGTTGAACTCTATTGTACTGACAGAACAAAATATAAAAGTATAAAAGGTTATTGCTCATTATATTTCAGCACGAAAAAATAAATGTTAAAATACTTTTATATATCCTGAAAATATTGAA
Organism: Pardosa pseudoannulata; assembly: GCA_032207245.1. NCBI lineage: Eukaryota > Metazoa > Arthropoda > Arachnida > Araneae > Lycosidae > Pardosa > Pardosa pseudoannulata. The sequence goes on along the minus strand of CM063510.1, from coordinate 44,749,581 downwards.
AAAAATTTCTGTGCTATAAACTAGGTTTGGTTTGGAACGCTACGGTCGACTGTTCTGCTACACGAAAGCTAATAAAACCGGGGACTTCTTATTAAGCCAATTCCAAAAGGCTATGATCCTCCATGCTAATAGTGGGATTCGAACCCGCGAAAGTCGATACCATAGAGCAGTGATCTAGTATTCGGTATCCTTCGGTTTTTTGCTATAGACAATTCTCTATTTATCACATCGTTTAAAATTTACCAAATTTTTTTCTTAGATCAGGAAGACCTCTCCCACCTTAACTGATGTATATAAGTAAGGACGGGGGAACTACTGGCCCCAAATATTTACACTTGAAATCCATTCTAAAATTGTCTCTATTATTTTCCTCAGCCCGGGCATGCTCCCAAGAGTCCCGCTAAACGTCTGTTCGAAAGAAACACATCAGTCGTCGTGGACGAATAATCTTTATTTTATTTTCTCAAAATCGGACAATCTCCAGAGGCGTCTGAACCGGAAGGTATGAGAACGCTCTCTCTAAGGCCAACCTTTTGCCAGAGACGACCAAAACCCGTGTGGTTTAGTGTCGTGGGAAAATGCTGAGGCAACAGTTAATTGCTTAGAGAGAGTAAATTTTAATTAGAGACATCTGCCAAAGTGTGGAGTTTTAGAAGAGTAACAATGCTGATCGTTACAGATTTTCCTGGGAGAGTTATTGCTTCCTCTTTAAAATGCCAGCAATATCATTTTGTGTTTTGAGAATCAAAGAAAAGAATTTCGGTGCTCGGCTGAAGGAATGGAAACTTCCTCGTTCAAATTGCATGGCTGGGAAAATATGATTAATATAGAGAGAAGAAATTAAGATTTATAATAATAAATGGGGAAAAGGGCTTGGATATTGATATTATTGCATATATATATATATATATATATATATAGAGATCTTCTGCAAACTTGGTACTGATACTTAAATTGACAGAATAATTTGACTATTTTGAGTAATTTTCAATCCTAAGTAAGATTTGAAACCTGATTCTTAGCAAAGGGCCGATTGTAGTTCAATGTGTTGAAGATGGAGCGTTACTCTGAGTTAATTCTCGAAAGTATTCATATGAAGAGAATTTCAAAAGAACTAACTACTTTATAATTCCGTTATTTGATTGAATTGTCTGCTTAGTGTGTAGAACAAGTTTCTAAAAGAATTTATTAATAATTCATTATGAATTTCACCAATGGAAAAGTGTCAACGATTGCTTAACGATAATTTCAAGTGCAGAAATACCAAAAAAAGAATCTGGTGCTAATGGGAGAAAACATGAGAAGTACTTGCTGTAATACTAACCTCAAAATATATTTTAATGGTTTACAATGTTTTGTATTTTCATTCCTGTCCTATAGCTCCGATTATGTAATCGAATTCACAAGGATACATATTATCGATAACATTTAAGCAATAACTTCTTCGCGAAAAATTAATGAAAATCGATTGAAATATTCGAGTAATCAGTTCTTTTACAATAACATTGTATTGTATTAGGGTTTACACGTTTAGCGCGTCTATAGTCTTTTAGACTGTATACTGCATTCTTGTAGTCTTTTTATTGAAAATCTCACTAATATATATATTTGTTCTTATTTCATGATTTTTTTTTTTTTTTTTTTTTTTTTTTTTTTTAAGACTGGCCCCTCAAAAAAATCAATTTTTTTAATGTAAAAAAAAATTTAGAAAGTTGAATTTAGAATATATATATATATATATATATATATATATATATATATATAATACTTGAATAAGTAAGCGTTATAGCTTACAATCCCATGTAAATGATAAATATCAATAAATCGTTTCTCTTTCTTTCTTTCACATTGTTATTTTCCATTCTCGATTGCATTCGTGTGTGAAAAATTATAGCAACATAAAGTACAATGCCGCTTGAATTATCTCGAGTGTACACAGTTTGGCCAGTTTAGCGCGCTCGAGTTAACTCGAGTGTACACGTTAAGGGGTTAACTTATAGTAGCAAAATGTTAACGTTAAAGCTTCTGCCTATATGTTCTCTTACCATCCTTTAAAGTATTATGAACAAATGTACTACTTATTGCAAACCGACCATAAAACTTTTCTATATCCTTCTGGATATGGGTAGTGCAGTCAATAGGTTGATGCAGAATTTATTGATTCATAAGCATTTGTTTTCCTAGGGAAGTTAATAATATTATTCAAAAAAGATAATAGTAAAGCATAATTAAATTTGAGCAACAAAATTCTCTTTTTACAATAGCCTATACTGTTCAATGATAGCATAGGCATGAGATGCCTACATTTTCAACACTAAGAGCATAAGAGCTATTGTCAGTACTACAGAGTTGACCCTCTTCACAGTGATAAGTGTTCAGCAATATTTGTTCTGTGTAGTTGAACTTAGCATAAATTTGTATTCACCTAAGTAGCGATTTCCTATAACTTAGTGGTTATGGCGTAGCCATAGTTAACACATATTTCTTTCTCTGTTCTGAGGAGTATTGTAATTTGTTACTGTTCTTTTTTAAGCCGCTTCTTTCTGTTTCTTACAAATAATGTGGAAGGAAGTGTACATCGTTATCTATGTCAGCGAAAAAAAATAAATAAAGTGAAGCGGACTTTTGAAAATATTGATGCACCAGAGATTCAGCCATTCGGATGATCCCTAAAGAAGATGATGTAGCTGTTTTTCCAAGAAGATAAACCAAATATTTGCGAATCGGATTCAAACTATGACGAATCAACAGTAAAAGTGCATTAGTCTAAAATATAGTTTATACAAAAAGAATTGATAAAAATCGATGGTTTTCAATTATAATAGCTATGCAATTCCTTTGGTCTGGCTAAGGAAAAAAATTAAGAAGATAATGATGGATAGATCTTTAAGTCGAAAGGCTTATATATATATATATATATATATATATATATATATATATATGTGTGTGTGTGTGTGTGAGAGAGAGAGAGAGAGAGATCCATTTTTTATAAAACTCGTTGACAAGCAGAAAGATCAACAGCTAGCAGTAATAAAAATGCAGTCGGGCCCACATTGAAGAGAACGGCACAAGTCTACTTTAAACTTTATTCCAGATCAGCTACAAAGCACATCTATTCTATTGGACAACAGACAAAGAAAAGCCACAGAGTTCACTCCGATCGAACACAGGTGCACCCAAGAGCGATGACAGAAAGAATTTTAGCTCGGTAAAAAACAATTTAATAAGCGAATTAAATGCAAAATCAGCAAAACGCGAGACCATTTGCCGGCGACAGCTCGGAAACGTGCTGAATAGACAGAAAATTTTACAGTTTTAGGACAGAAAGGAATGTTAAGTGGAAAATACTCCTTTGCTTAAACTATTTAGAGGCTGGGAAAAAGATTTAAAGGAATTAGAATGGGAGAGAGGAGGTTTTTAAACAAATATTAGAGTTAAATAATTTTGATATATTACATTATACATACATACATACATACATATATATATATATATATATATATATATATATATATATATATATATATATATATATATATATATATATATATATATATATATACAGAGAGAGAGAGAGAGAGAGATACAGATGTTTTCTTTGCGATACCGGCACTTACTCACCTTAGTCCATTGGCTGACCTTCCAGGTTCCCCTGCAATCGGCGTTATGACATTCTTTTTTGCGTCGGGGCCTCTTCCTACTATCACAGTAACTGGGTGTGACGGTGCGATTGGCGACTCCGCACAGGACGCTCCTCTTCTGATACGCGGTGTTCCACGAGAGGCAGTTTTTCGATGAGCACTGCAATCGCAAGAGGCGAAAAAGCTCTTATCTGTGTAAGAATCTTAAAGCAAAAGTGTTTTCCTTCATTTTGTAAATTTTTTAACTTTTAAAATATTTTAAGATGCGAGGATTGTGAAAGCACAGCATAACAACATTATATGCAGAAATACTGTTATTTAAAAATAACTATCGCATTTTCCTGTAATAATATGTTCTTTTTGTGAAACGTGCAGAAATTTTATGATGTTTTAAACCATATCATTGGCAGGGGGATGTTTAAATATTGTGGAACGATATTAAAACAGAAAATTGCCTTTTACTGAATTCATTCTTAGAGAGACGAAACAGGTCTCAATTATTATCATCCTTTGCAATAAACCCGTACTATCATACACTTACAAATCCTATGTCAACATTTCACCTCTACTTTTGATCTCCCCAAATTACTGTGATCCTGATTCATGGCAACAGCATCATTCTCTTAAATATTTCTTCGACCGCTGTACCACAGAAAACAGAAATTCCTTTGTACACAAAATCACTCACTTTCTTTATCGGACGCTTTGGAACTGTATACATTCATACCTATGTGAGAAGGCTCTGATTTGTTTTTCTTCAACTACTAGTATAGAGTGAAAAAGAATATCAACCTAATGCAATTCAGTTATTTAAATGTATTGTGTAAGATATTCGTGTCCTGTACCTGATTGAGGAGGAAATAGATTATTAAATTTTCCAGTTCATCAATGACAATAAAAAAGTTTAACAAGATATATATGGAAATATGATTTCACTTGTCGTTGATTATCAATATACAAACTCAACTGTTGACTTCAATGAGTATAAAGATAAGTTAGAAGATTGGCTGAAGTAAATCACTCGTATTTCACTACATAACCCATAGCAATCCTATCGTATAGAGTTTAAATGTATAGCCCTATTTCTATAAGAAATATCTGCAATTCTGGTAAGTAATCTTGAACTTACTTCTGACCATTCAGATGTTATCCATTCAGGACAGGGATCAAGGACACACGGTCGGACAGTTGTCGGTTCCTGAAGACCCCCATCCACGCAGAGACCTCTAGCAACGATGCGGGTTGCGTTACTCAGCACTCGTACACGACAATCTGCAGTTCGCATCTGAGAGATGAAAGGAGTGAGAGATAAAGATGCGAAAAACATTTACTATCCTTACATATATTACATGTTATATGTTAAAATTGCCAAGAGGTAAAGGTAAAATTTCGTTATTCGATCATTTTAAAATATTGACATAGTTTTAAGATAAATTCTTCATAAAAGGTTTGTTTGAAAATATAATATGGAACGTTAAGTTTGGAAAGCCTATATATGTAATAGAAATGCATACCTGCATTACGTTTTCACCGCAAGTTTGTGAACACTGAGACCAAGGACCTACTACCCAATCGTATTCCAACACAACTGGGTCGGACTGCAGACGCTCTTCTTCGAAGTGACGTAAATTGACCAAGAAATGGCGTACCTGTGGCAGCGCAGAACGATACGTTACCTTGCGGCTGGGGGTAGATGGAGTGGGAGTTGTAATTTCAACTGAACCTGCAAGAAAAAGCGTATGTTAAGTTTAATGGAAATAAACTGAACACATCTTAATATCTTCAATGGAACAAATGTAGTTTAGTAATTAGCATTGTCGTTCTTCAAAATAAAGTTCATGTTAAATATTGTCTGTGCTTCTTGTTAGTAAACTTTTCCCTTCTACTGTCTCTCTTACGAGAGCTTATATGATCTTTGAAGGAAATCCACACGTTCTTTGAATAAAGTTGGAAAATACACTGCTCAAAAATGTAAAAGTGTGAGTTTTTAAAATCATTGGCTTGGTGAATTGTCGAGACACGTTCAGTTTCGCTACTCCTACAGCACCCGAGGACCGATCTGTCATGTTGGCAACTTGTTGATACAGAACATGCAATGCTACACAGCTTCAAAAGGAGTTTTTTTTTCTTTTTTTTGCAATAGGTAAGAAGGTGTCAAGCCAAACAGTCCCCAATATATTGATTAAACTTTTATGCTCTTAAGCCGATGGTGTGTATTCTTTTGACCTCAAGACATCGTGGAGTCTGCAGACGTTGGGCTACTGACTATCGAGATTAGCAGCAATATGTCTAATTTAATCTGTATTGTGACATTGGAAGTGTTCCTATCTCGAGGAAAGGAAAACTCGAAATAGCCCCATATTTGTATAGTAAATACTGCAATACAGATGAACTGGATTAGTTAAATGGACTAGAATAAGCACTGGTAGACTATATACCTTCACCACAGGCGGAACAGCATTTTAATGTCCCAAACCCCAAAGGTATCTAAGACAAGACACTGAGAAGATACTAAGATCTTATGATGTACGATACGATGCTATTTGTGATTATTCCTTAAATATATGATAATTCCCAATCTCGCATAATTCGACCTGTATGAAAAGTAAAAATTCGAACTATAGAGTTGTGTCACATTCTACTCACTTAAATCCGATCAAGAGTACCTGGGACATACTCAGAAGATGCATTGCAGCGAGATCGATGCATTCGTTGGATCCTCGGTTAGTTGGAGGATGCAATTGTCGAAGAGAGGAGCAAAATGCCCCAAACGTTCGGGATAACCTATTCGCATCGATGAAAAACAGCTGTGCACATACCCTAGAAAAAATCCTACACCTCCTTCAGCAACACTGTTTTTCTTAACAAAAGATGTCCAGTTCCTCTCCTTACAGAGTCAATTTTTGTTGATTTCCTTTTCAGGTATTAAGAATTTCATATACCATTTTTGGTCACTTGTTATCAGTGACACGTTTTAATATATGTGTATGTAATATATCAAAATTATTGAACTTTAATATTTTCTTAAAAACTTCCTCTCTCCCATTCTAATTCCTTAAAATCTTTTTCCCAGCCTCTAAATGTCTTAATCAAAGGAGCATTCTAGACTTAAAAATCTTTTGATCCATTTCCCAAAGATTTCTATCTTATAGATGTAAATTTTCTGTCTGTTCAACACGTTTCCCAGCTGTCGCCAGCAAATGGCTCTACGTTTTTACTGATCTTACACTTAAATTCGCTAATTAAGTGAGAAAATTCTGTCTTCGCTCTTGGGTACACCTCTGTTCGAGCAGAGTGATTTTTGTGTCTTTCCTTTGCCTGTTGTTGACTAGTAAAGATGCCCGTTTTAGCAGTTCTGAAATAAAGTTCTAATTAGACTTGTGCCGTTCTCTATAATATCGGCCAACTGCATTTTTATTACTGCTAGCTGCTGAGGCTTTCTCCTTGACCAGTAGCCCAAGCAAATAAAAAGAATAGGGGCTACATAATTATTGTGACTGGAGGAAATAATTGTTACATGTATATCTATCAATCCTACCTATCAATAGCTACACCTTCATTTTTTCTACAACTTTTTTCCTTATTCCTCCCTTAATTTTCAACAGAGTATATGGTGTAATATGCAATATTTCAGAGAAAAAAGGGCAGATGAACAAATTTATTAATCGTTTCCTTTGTATAACGGGTATTTTAAAAAACAACTGCTCCAGCCATTCTTGCTGTATAACGTCCTTTTCAACAAATTTTTAGTTTTAGAAATAAATATTGCCTTACTAGTTTAAGATTGTATTTATTTATTTCATTAATTCTGTCCACAGAATAAACTGCCAATCTTCTGGATCGTAAAATATTTCTTTACCACTTTTGTGACTGTTACAGGAAAATTACATTATGTTCTTTTTAAAATATCAGGTAGAACCTTTTTTTTTGTAACTCAAAAGTTAATACGTTTCAGCATAAACTAAAATACTGGCTTGATATCTACAAACAGGTGTTCACCTGTTGTAGGTGTTATACCCAATCTACTGAAAAATTTTTGGAAGTTTATATTATTGAATTACTTTGAAACAAATGGTATAATAATAACTTCATCCGAAATATTTCATTCATCTACTGATATCAGTGCTTAAATTACTATTCTCACGTGTACATAGTCCAAAATAGAACAATAAACTGATCAGGTTTATGGGTGTATCGAAAATGTACTTCAGCAGCAGTAAAGGAGAGATAAACAGTCACAATATATTTACTTATCGACATGTATATTACCACATATTGTTTCTGTGGTGCAGTGAGCTTGATAATGACAGGAGAGATAAAAAAAATAGATAACAAACAATCTGTTAGGATGATAACAATCTTTACCGTATCGGAGGTCTAATACAAAGTAATCTCCGTTTTTGGTGTAGGGATATTCCTTATAATTAATATGATTATGAGAAATTACACTTTTTTTTAAATTATGAAGTGTCATCTATAAGCATATGTACAACTAAAAGTCGTAATCACGATATGTACCGAAATAGTAATCCAAATGACTTTCACTATACAGTCTCGAACAATCTTCCTATTATTTATATCTTTTCAAAGCCCTAAGGAATCCTACCTCTACACAAAGAAAATTGCTAAGGCATCTTTTTTTGGTATGCTGCAGGGAAGCATTGTCTTAATGTTGGAACACATGTCTGGACGAGAATACTGATTGTGTTAAAAATCAATGTATACAATAATTGACACTAATACATATTCTTATTTTATTCTTAGAGGGCTTTAGCCCTTCGGAATCGGCTTTAAGCTGTAGGTCCCGGTCTCATTAGCCCTCGTGTTGCAAAAAGTAGACCGTAGCACTCCAAACCAAACCAAACCTATTCTTAGAGGGTGTTTTCGTAGAAATATCGAATGTATACATGGATGTACAGGTAGGGTAGAGAAAGTAGAGGACTGGAGCACTGCAATAATATTATGCTAATTTAGATTGACACCACTGTTTAAAGCAGATTACGTCTAAGAGCATTAATACCAAGAATAATTCAAACCAAATCGCTCCCAAAAAGCAGCACTCTTCCTGATTGATCATCATCGGAGGAAGACAGACAGATGGAGAAGGTATATGATACTACAAAATATATTCTTATCACTTTAGAACACAGTAATAGTAATTATACAGAACGAAATGTCGGTAGGTGTTAGGTAAGCATAGAAAATTGGTTTTAAAGATGCCATGTTGGTATTAACAGTTTCATGATTTTAAAGTAATTACTGATGAAAGTGTAAGTACTCAAGAGAGGGATATTCAACAACTAATCTTAATATTAAGAAATATTTTGTGTTAATTAAAAACAGATTCGATATTTTTATAGCAAAATAAATGTCAGGAAAAAGTCAATTTTTTAGGCTATTGTTATAACTGACTGTTATATGATTATATAGTTATTTAAATATAAGAATTCTAATCATGATTCAAAATTGACTAATATGCAAGTAAAAGACTATGTATTAGTTCTAAGCTTCTATTTCACGATATGCATTCGTGATATCAAATTTCTGAATTCTTAACACTCAAAATATAACACTATTTTTCCTCATCTTTAGAATGTCATAAAATATATTTTATTTTGTTACTTATACCGTTCTGAATGCATAAAACGGTATTTTTATGTGTGTGGGTATCAAGAGAAGATTCCAATATGTCTGAAAATACAGAGTGAAACATTTATCTACAGAACATACCCAAGAAAAACACTCTTATAAATGAGTGTAGTTATAGTTGAGTTATGATATCCGTTCGTTGCTTAGAAACGCTAAAACAGAATGTCCTTTCTGTAATTCATTTTTATCGGGCTAGCATCAGTTTCTTGTTAGCTTCTTTCACATACGGAGAACCAGCGAGAAATGTAGTTACTACCTTTCGTTTTACGAAGGAGTATCATTTTTTTTTTCAGATGTACTTTCCTTTCTCTTATAATTGGTGAACTTCCTTAGGATATAGAAACTCAGATGTGTGATGAAATAAAATCACAATTTCTATCTCGAATATTGAGGAGAGAGAATAAATTGTGTCTCAATGAGATGCAAGGTTCAATGAGACTTTTAAAACATTCTAGTGTTAGGGATTTATATCGATGTTGCCGAACAATAGTGCGGACACCAATCCTCAGAACCAGATCTCGTGGGTTCAAATTCCACGCTTGCACTAATCTCCGTGGCCTTTCTGAATCAGCTTTAAGCAATATCTCACAGTGTGTAGCAAAAAGTGTACCATAGCACACCGAATCAAACCAAAGCCTATCAATACAATACAGGATATAAATTTGAAACTAAATATTCCCTCCTATTCTCATCTTAAAATATTTTATTGCACTAAAGTCAATTAAATTCTGGAGTAGTTGAAATTATATTACATCAAATAGTTGCAGTAGTTGAAATTATATTATATCAAATAGTTGCCGTAGTTGGTACCTTTATATTTATTTATAGCTTTTTAAGACACCATGACATTTTTAAACACCTAACTCCTAACACGTAGTTTATAATATGCTTACTGGAATCTACAAAAAATTCAGGCTGCCTTGGAGGTAAAGGCTTGACCCTGAGTTCGACATCACTTCGGAAAGCGCCTGCGAGACACGTGTAGGTTCCCTCGTCTCCGAAGGCTACCTTGTGAATCCGCAAGGCCCCTTTCCCGGAGACAGCCACCCGGGGCCATCCGTTCGTAGTAGAAGGGGGAATGCGGAGGTGGCCCTTGAACCAGAGCACCCGACTCCCGTTAACGTGCAGAGGGCAGTGGAACTTGGCATTCGAGCCTTTGAAGAGAATCGCCCGACCGGAAGCTTTTAGGTTCACCCGTCTGAAACAAAGCAAAAAAAAAAAAAAAAAAAGACAAAATACTATAAGCCGATGTCATAATATTTAATCCATTAGATTTCTATAAGTAACATTAAAGAATATGGAAAAATAGAAAATATTTTATGATAATATAAAACAAACAGAAATTCAAAGACATAAAATGTATTTAAAACGCATGATTTTTATACAGATCTTCAAGTAATTTCATCCTTTTGAAAAATTAATTCTGTGATTGAGTGAACTGGTCGTTCAGTCATGAAGAACATATGATAACACAGCTCTTTTATATTTTTTATCTATTAATGAATGCCTGCATACCTCTACTCTTTTTCAGTAAATCATAGTAAATGCAATAATAAAAGAATGCCACATTCTCCTAAGAGATCCTGCACCACGCGATTTCTGTGTGTTTCCAACGTTGAAGGAGAAGCTCCGAAGCAGAAAATTTGATACAAATTCTGACGTTATTAAAGCTGTGAAATGTTCTTTGAAGTCGCTTCAAGAAAAAGACTTCTCTACTTGTTTTGAAAAATGAGTTGAAGCAAGGAGACGTTGCACATCATATGAGGGTAGGTATTTTAAAAAAGAATGATCTATTTTTCCTACATGTATATTTCTTGATTTTTTTATGATTTTACTCTCAGTTTTTATGGAACGTCCCCTTTATATAGCAATTTTAAACGTAATAATTTGTCATGATTTTAAAATATTTGCATTTTAAATACGGTTTGTAAATCAGAATAGGGTGACCCCCGCCAACTTTACAATAAAGCTTTAAGTATGGTAGCATATCATTCTCTCCTGATCTCGTCCTGTCGAAACTATCTGTATCTATATTTTAATTTATATTAAATTGGTAGCCAGATTAGATGTAATGAACCATTAATGGTTCACTATGGCTAGTTTTTAATAATTCGGAGCTGTTGGCTTTGTAAACTGTTAAGGGATTAATTGTCCCAAAATGTAAATTTCTAAGTGGTTTTGGTCAATTAAGTAATAGTATATAATTCTATTACAGTGGTGCACTCTGCATCAATTAAAGTTGCAAAAAACGTAAGGAATACAATGTTCGGATTTAAAGCCTTTGTGATTTAGTAAACATCGCCAATAATTTCGTAAAATTTGCAATTTGTCTATTCTAAAGTATTACACTCAAATATTTTCAGATACAACTGCTTAGGATTTAGAGCAATAACACATAATACTTTCAGCATTGTATAATTGAACATGCTCTTTTACAACTATTGGATGCATAACATTGATAAAAATTAAATAAAATTAATAGCATATAAAGATCAAGTCAAAGCATTTAACACCGTTTTTTAAGGGCTGAAGTGTGGTGCCTGATGTACAAACCTGTTAGGATATTTTTGGTCAAATATTTGACCTTCCAAAGCTGTTTCTTCTTCCTCTGTGGTTGTGGTAGGTTCAGGTGTGGTTGTAGTGGTTGTAGTTGTTCTTGGCGTGGGAGGAGGCGGGCACGGCTTAAGGTTGCATCTCTTAACCGCCTTAGGCCTCGTCTTGACGCATTTGGAAGGAGGGAGAAGAACAGCTTGACTCAAAGGTGCCAGTATTTTTTCGCAAAGTAGCTTCCTGGTCTGGAACCCTCCATCGCAAGTCTTAGAGCACTACAAAAAATCATTCCAAAAGAAAGTTCATTTAGCAAAGATAAATATAATGACTCTAGATTGTTTTTGTTATAGAGTTGTGTTTCCGTAGAAATGAAAATAAAACTATCTATTATCGCAAACATAGAAATAATTGGTAAATTACAACAGCTAATACACTGACCAATGACTTAAACCTAAATTGTGGTACGTAAGTAGTCATGAAACTATGATATCTGTAGAAACCAGGAAACAGGGGCAAATTTTCTTAATACAGCTGACCATTTGCAGAACGTTTATCAAATTTTGCGGAAATTATATAACACTATTACTGTAAGTCACACGTCCTCTCAGTCGACAAAAGAAGTGAGTATTTGTGTGGACAATAGGACATTGTCTCTCAACTTTATTTGACAAACGGAAGGACCATAAATTTACCATTAATGGTCTTCTATGACATCCGAACTTTGGAATGGGTGAAACAAAGTGATTGTGGGGTAGGTGATTGTAAACTAACCGTCGGGAAAATTCAATATGAAGATTGTTTTCCCTCATCAACCAAGCGCCAAGTAATCAACCATAGCTCCAAGCACAAAAGGTCAAAGGAGGGGGGAAAAGTTACAACCCCTGATACCGAGGTTTCGTGGTGAGAGGAGAAAACAGTTGGAGATAGGTAGTTATACTCTTAAACTAGAGAGTAATGCTTCTTGGCCTGCATTGAGTCGGTGAAAGAATTTTGTGGCCTTTTTTTTCAATTTATTTCATGATGTTTAAGCCAATTATTTTTGTCTTTTATCTTTCTTTAAAATAAATATTAAACTGTTAAAAGGAAGGCCTTTCGTCATTACATCCACCATTATTTGGATCCAAGCTGAGTCACGCCGGACAGATTAAGGTGTAATAAAGGCTAAATTTAATATTTCGCCCAATCGTTGTATAAATATATTTAATGCATCCCTTCTAGCATCTTATTGGGTCATCTTGCCAAATTCTACTCCGAATTTTCAACAACACTGCTTGCATCTCTTCTATGAAAATCTTTATCTGAGATCATTATATTGCTTCGTAAACCAACTTCCTTAAATGAATAACAAGATCCTTACTTTATGATGTTGCAACGTTATGACTCAAGTTTAAATAAGCTCAATGAGAAACCAAAACGTAACTTGCTACACGAATTTGAAAGTAAGCCTTAATCCAACGCCATCTACAACGATACTAGATCTCATGCATCTATCGCCATTATTTAGAATCTTATTACGTGGTTCTATCAACTCACTTTGCTCCAGGGTTCAGTCTTCCATTGTGCAGGACAGTCGAATACGTTGCAGTTCTCCGCCGCTTTGGGTGGGAGGCCGGAGCACTGGCTGTAAGGAGACTCCTCTTCGTTTTCCACCTGAATGCACTTCACAAGGCGGGAGCGGATGCCACCGCCGCACTCTCGAGAACAGTTGCCGAATTCGGACAAGCTCCACCTAAAACTGCATCAACAGTTTCATATTTTAGAATACTTGTGTGTGTGTGTGTGTGTACTCATATACATATAACAACAGCTTTTGTTCTCAAAGTTTTACACAGACTTTAAAAATACATTTGTTTTGATGAATGAAATTCCTACGTATAATCTTTTGTCTTGATATTTTAAAATCTTTCCTCTTTAAAAATTGCTCGGGAGAAGTGAATACATGATCATTAGTGTGTACGTGTAAGAGGGTGATTGGTTTTCGGTAAAAAAGAGGACAATAGCTTTTCGGTCTATAGAGGTGTAAAGAAATGCGTGGTAGTGAACCTTAGATGATTACAAATTATGGGGAGTATGTATTTACAGGTTTACCAGTAAATTGTTAAATATACCATCGAGAGGTTTACCACAAATCTGAATTGAAAACACAAATCTTACGAGCATTAATACTGGGAATTTTTTTATGATATAATATCGCTGAATGCAGTCCCACATTGGTATTTTACGAAATAATATTGTGTTGTTTTTGAACCAATTATAATCTTTTATTGTTAAGGTGACCTGAGTAATGGTCACTCTGGATTCATCTAGCTCAAATTTAACGAATAGAGAAACAATTATACTGATGAAAAGGTAACATTTGATGATTTATTTAAACACAATTTTGGAACAGAATGATCAACTTTCTACGTAAATACTAAAATTTATCAAAAATTATTTTGAAACAATACTGAAGTTAAGTTTATAAAAGAGTATACCAGAATATTTCAGGGGTAAATTAAGACTAAATGTATTTTAATCGATCAATTTAGAATTTCAACGATTCCTAACACTGAAATATTTACTCTCCCGCGTAGTCTTGTTTCATGAAAGAAATTTTTCAAGTAGTAGATATGATTTCCCCATAGGTAAATATTTCAGAAAAGAATTCTAATGTGGAATGATCACACTGATCTTCTCGCTCATAAAGATGCAACAAAGGCACAGCTAACAAATGCTTCTGAATTGTCTTATCACTCAAAAAAGCCCTTTTGGAAACAAGCTTTGAATATGAAATTCGAATCCCAAATGCAAGATCGTGTTAAACTGAAGACCTGGAGTGCCGAAGACCTCGCCAACATTCCCGATCGTCCTCGACGTGAGGCAGTGGCGTTGTTCCGGTTAGTGACAGGATATAACAGCCTAAGTGAATATCTTCATAGAATTGACATTTTTGACTTCCCTCTTTGTTCTTTATGTGACCTTGGAGAACCTTTAAATAAAGGTCATCTGCGTCGATGCGGGGCACTTCGCGGTTCTTCCGACTCTGAGACTACCCTGTATTGGAGAGCCACAATGCCTGAGGCAATGACTTCGGTCAATGTTACTTTTGTTACTTTTACGGCTGTTCCACAATTGTTATTTTTATAATTGTAACCTGCCTTGCCATTAGAAATAAAAAAAGAATTATAATTTAGAATTCAGCTATTATCGCCCCCGCTTATGGTGGCCACTAAAATCTTAAGGAAATGGCTGTCATTTTGATCGCATATTAAGACAGATGAATGCTTTTTTTTAGTAATTTTTCAGAATAGGGTGTCCCTTGGCAAATGTGGCGAAATTATTGGCGATATTTCCTGAAACACAAAGGTATTATACCCGAACACTGTATTTCTGGCTTTTTTACGACTTTAATTGAGGCAGAGTGCACCATTGTAGTAGAATTATATATTCTTACTTAATTAACTAAAACTATTTAGAAACAGGGAATTTATATTTAAGGGCAATTAATCTCTAACAGTTTACAAAGTCAAAAGATTTAAATTATTATAAGTTAGCCACAGTAAACCATTAATGGTTCATCATATCTAATATTTTAAGAATTATGCGCATTTAATATATAAGAAAAGGGTTGCACAAGGAGAGCTCGATACCAATATAATATAAATCAAAATATTGATACAGAATGTTTGAACATGGTGATATCAGGAAAATTAAACATTCCCACTCTTCCAAATTTTCTCAACCATTTAGCTGAAAATTTTTATACTCTTATCAGTAATGATCTTCTTTTAGAATTTTTCCATGATGATCCGGCGGACGCTCGCAATAGTAAACGAATAAGAGCAGTATTCTTCCTCTAATTAAAAAAATATATAAATAAAAAATAAAAAAATGATTTTTTTAATTAGAAAATAATACGTGCTTGCACGGTAAAAAAATTTTAAATTTCAAAATCAATACTATTAAAGTTTCTATTCCAATACAGAAATAAAACTCCCTATTATTTTGTTCACTTTCTCTGAACTCTTCCTAGTAACTAATGGCAAATACTCTAATTTACAATTTTTAAAGAAGTTCGTGGATTCCAAAGTTATCCTATTATCTTTCCTACTTTTTGTCTACTAACAGCCGACCCCCACTATAAGCCAACCGGGTCTACTTAAGAATTGAGTTTCCATTGGAAAATTTGGCGAAAATATTTGCAATATTTACTAAAACACAAAGGTAATCCATCCAAACATTACATTTCTTGCTTTTCCTGGCGACTTTAATTAATGCAGAGTGCGACATCGTAATAGAATTATATACTCTTACTTAATTAAAGAAAACGACTTGAAAACCAGACATTTATATTTATGGGCAATTAATCCTTTAACAGTTTACATACAAACGCCACAGTTCCAAATTATTAGATTAATGGTTCCATTAATCTAACAATTAATGGAACCATTAATGGTTTGTTATATCTAATTTTTTTTAAGCATTGCGCCCTTTTATTATATAAGAAAAGAGTTACACAAGGAGAGCTGTATGCAAATATTATATAAATTATAATATAGATACAGATTATTTGGGTACGGTGAGATGGTTAATTCCCAGTGAACGGTACGCTCCTTGTCCGCCATCTTGTTTTTGGCGATTATTGGCGAAACACAACTCCGCGAAACACACGCCAAGTACCTAAGCCTAACACGTAGCGGGACACCGACCGTTCGCCATCGCAAAATCGAAAAACGTGACGCCGACGATTTTCCGATGGCGAGCGGTCGATGTATCTTCGTGCTAGACCAGAAAAAACCAGAAATTAAAACTTAAAGCCAAATAGAAATTACAAAAATTTAAATACTATAAAATTAAAAACAAATACTAATTAAGAAATTTAAATACTATAAAATTAGAACAAATAAAATTTTTGAAATAAATACGATTGAAGAGAATGCAGAACTTAACCACTCCACTGGTGAAAAACAGATTGAAATGTAGCAAGCTGCAAAACCATTAAATTAACGGCAAAAAGTGTTGAAATTCAAACTTACCTCCTACAACTTTTAATATAATTGGATCAAACAAGAATTAGATCATCATGACATCACATCATTTATTGCGCAAGTTACTCCAAAGAGGATCCGATAACACACACAAACCAAAGGAGAGAACGAGGTTACCATATTTTCACGGGGGAGAAAGGGTGAAGTTGACAAGGAGAAAATAAGTATCGCCCGAGAAATGGCGCCAAAAATACGTCAAAAAATCGCCAAAATAGCGTACCGCACACTGGGATACAGCCCGATGGGTTCAGGTGAAAATATTAGGTGACCATACTTAAACCATTATCGCTAAGCTGGCGGGAATAACCCAATTCTTAAGTCAACCTAAGCCAACCAACGAGAAAATGCCGACTCTCATGGGGGAGATCCCCCAGATGACGTTAACTCCATACTCATCCTGTTGGTAGATCAAGAAAAAATGTGAGGCTACCATCTTTAGAGCTTTATCGCCAAGTTGGCGGAGGCACTCTGTTTTGATGTCACAACGTTTTTTCTTAAAAAAAAAAAAATAATCAATTGGAGACTCAGAATATTACCACCAGCTGTTTGCTGAGACTTACTTCAGCTAACACCCCCTTTTATTAGGTGCTCTTAGGGTTGTGTTATCGTAGGTTTGAGTACAATAGACCTCAGGCCTTGAAGATTTCCCTAGAACATAACTAAAGGTGAATTCCTTCATTCAACAGCAACAGGGCATTGTACAGTTCATTCAAGTATCTATATTATTGTTCAAAATTTGAAACAATGTGTGTTTTAACCTCTTTCTAAAACAATCGATGTAACAAAGAAGTTGAAACAAGAAACAATGTATTGTTGTTGAGATCGTCATAACAAACGATTACAAAAGGTGTTCTATTTCTTTCTCATTCTTTAATCAAACTTCAGACTTGAAGGTTGCATTAAAGCGATCCAGCTAATTTTAAATCTTTGAGATATTTTAAAAAGTGCTTACGAATAGATTTTAAAGAGATAAAAAGATTTCAAAAGTCAAAAATGAACTGCGGCAAATTTAAGTCCTTGTAAGTATGAGGGATTTTTTATAGATTTAAAAATTTTAAATATATATCTAGCTCATGAGTTGCAGCCCAATGATTTGATTTATATATATGAGCAAAGAACAAAATCATATATTGAGAAATATTTCTAGTAAATATTGCAAATGTTGGAATAGGTCGTAAAATATAATCTCCATGTATTATTTCGCTTATTTTAGCAACATCATTTAAATGTATTCAGGTTTACTTATTATGTATGTTATACACCTAAAGTACACATAAATAAGTTGTATTGTAAATGTTATTTTTTATATTTACTAGTCCTGTATATATAAAAAAATTTCAAATTCACAGTGAATTGAGGTTAAAATTAATTTTAAATATAATTTTTAACGATATTATTGACGAAAAATTAATTGTATGTTTTCTTTTTGAATAGCTTTGCCTGCCGTGATACAAATAAAAGAGAAGAATACGAAAAGAAACGTGATCTTGAAGAACGTGAAGACATTGATATGTACGTATTCAGGATATAGTTTTAAATACTGTCCTTATTGTACTTATTACCATACATCATAATGTATTTTCTATTTCTGTGGTAAATGAAAAGCTTCAGTGAATTTTTGTCTAACCATGCATTTAATATTAAAATTATTAACCAAGAGTTACTATTTAAAATCAAGTCTGCATTTTATAAAATACAAAGTTTTAGTTATTATTTAAAGTTACCATATTTTGTATATATATATATATATATATATATATATATATATATATATATATATATATATATATATATATATGTGTGTGTGTGTGTGTGTGTGTGTGTGTAATGTAAAAATTTAATACTTTAATCCTAAACTAAAATTACTAACACCTCTAATAAAAACCCACCAAATCCGCAATTTGATCATCTTTTTAGTGGCCTTTCGGCGTTAAACACTTTTGTTTCTTCCCTGTTGGCGAGCTTAACTCGCCAACCTATTTTTATGGTTAAGAGCACTTCTAATTTGCAGAGTTAACAAATTCCTTTCTCAAGCGGGTAGCGTCCCCAAGGTTATATATAAGGCTGTGCGACCATCCTTTGTTCGATTATTGTTCTGTACGTTGCCTAATAATGATGCTACAAAACTTCTGATGAAGATGCTACAAAACTTCTCGTATTCTTTTTCGGTGACGACTACATCCCTTCGACTCTGTTGCATCCTCAAAGCATAGCAGGCCACGCTATATTTCATATATATATATATATATATATATATATATATATATATATTATAAAATATTTTAGGATGATGTTTAGTTAATAAAAATGTATACACTCATACATTTCAGTACTTCAATGAATTTTCTTTAAATTAAATTATTTATGCATGATTATGTGTGCATGATTAACACTTCTTTATTTCATAGGTTTATGGAATACTGCTTTTTCTTTGAACATGACTTAAAAGCTGCTTTTGATGAAATGAATCGTCCCCGCCTTGCCATCGATGTTGCCCATAGATGGTTCAGAGAACAGCGAAAACGCCTGCTTTTCTCTTGGAAATGTCTTCAGCAAGACGAAGTAATTTTGGATAGTATCTTGCCATACCTAATCCGTATTGACTGCACTGACCTTGGATATAGAATTCTCTCACCAAAAGCTAAAGAAGAAGTGTTGGTGTGGCAACTTCTGGCTAATTCAACCACTGTTCGGTTGTTCTCATACAGACAGAAGGGGTAAGTAAAGTATTTTGTAGGTTTTGAAACGAAATTCAAAATTAATGAAATCATATTGAAGTATAAGTTGCTTTTAATTATCTTTAAATAGCCGATAGTCATTTCATATTGTAAAAATATATTTCCAATCTTAAAACATTTTAATTCCAAAAGAAAAATTTTAATTTCTTTCATTTTCTTTCTGATAAATATTTTATTTTTTCTCTTCTCTCACAGGCTGCCGCTCTGGAAACGAATTAAAAATAAAATCTTGTTGTACTTTAAAGCTCGGCACCTCTGCTGTCTTCCTTAGCATCGAACGAATGACAACTAATACCAATTATGATTTTATCCAGATTTGGACGAAAAGAATACCTGATGGGTCATAGATCTTTAGCCCTATGTGACATTTTATCTACCTCATTGTGACTTTATCCACTGAATGTGACTATAAAACCACCAGACATTGACGCTCCATCTTCCTCCTTTCCTCCATCAACAAACAGCCAGACCACCAGGCTGGGCCCACCGAGCTACGCTTCCAACACCATCGGGAGCGTAAGGCGGTGGTGCTACAAGGGAGACGATTTTCGTGGCCTACCTCCAAGTGGTGTCTCCCGGGCAACGTCCTCATCACTTCATAGATTGTGGGCGGCTAAAAGGCTACGCTTTTATTTTAAAGAAGACCTCTGAAGATATAGCTTATGGAAATAAATAACAATTCCTTTAACAACATGGATTGATTAACATAAACTTTATTTTAAAGAAGACCTCTGAAGATATAGCTTATGGACATAAATAATTCCTTTAGCAACATGGATTTATTAAAATAAACTTTTTTTAAAGAAGACCTCTGAAGATATAGCTTATGGACATAAATAATTCCTTTAGCAACATGGATTTATTAAAATAAACTTTTTTTAAAGAAGACCTCTGAAGATATAGCTTATGGACATAAATAATTCCTTTAGCAACATGGATTTATTAAAATAAACTTTTTTTAAAGAAGACCTCTGAAGATATAGCTTATGGACATAAATAATTCCTTTAGCAACATGGATTTATTAAAATAAACTTTTTTTAAAGAAGACCTCTGAAGATATAGCTTATGGACATAAATAATTCCTTTAGCAACATGGATTTATTCAAATAAACTTTATTTCAAAGAAGACCTCTGAAGATACAGCTTATGGAAATAAATAACAATTCCTTTAACAACATGGATTGATTAAAATAAACTTTATTTTAAAGAAGACCTCTGAAGATATAGCTTATGGAAATAAATAACAATTCCTTTAACAACATGGATTTATTAAAATAAACTTTTTCGAAGGGCTGTTCACCCAACCCGCTTAAAAATATTTAATTTTCAAAAAATTGAATAAATTTTCGAAGCTGATATCAAACACTTAAAGCTTGTTAAAACAGATATATTTTGGAGGGAGTCAATTTGAAATATGTACTGAATAATTTAAAAAATGTATGTAAAATTATAATATCTTTGTAAGCACTGATTTGCTAAACGTTATTTAAATAAAATTTCCTTTAGTTATTCAATTTTTGTACTTTTTTTTGTAAAGTCTATAGCATTGCTTATAAATACTGTTTATAGTAGGTATATTAATATGAAGAATATTTTTTTCCTATTTTAATTTTTTATTTGTCTATTTCTTGATTAGTTTTAAGCCTTCTGGAATAATTCGTCCTACAAAAACTGTAATACATAAACAAAACTATAAATTTTACATAGTTTCTTAAATCGTGTGATTAATTGATTTTTACTTCAAAGTAGAAAGCCTGTTACAAATTGCTGTATCCGTTTCTAGAGAAAAATATAGAATAAAATCTGTATGGATTGATAATAAATATTACATTGATATAAAACATCCCGTAAAAGTGCTTTTCAGATTTCGAGCCTTTTTACTATTCTTTCGAGATTTTGTTACATTTTTTCTTTTTGTTTATTCTTAAATTTGGTAATATTTTTGTCCCAATTACAAATGTTTATCTTATCAATTCGTGTTCCTTCAAATATATATAACTAATCAAATATATATACTAAACAGAATTGTTTATTCAAATTGTAAACCATTACTACTAATTTACATTGCTTATTTATACCAAATTATATTGTCCCAAATAAATATTAAACTTTTTTCATCGGTAAACTGATCTTCGATATCTGATTCCGCGGGTTCGAATTTCGCTTCCGACATGCATGTTTGTAGCCTTTCGGAATCTGCTTTAAGTGGTAGGTGTCGGTCAGTAGCGCTTCTAGAACAAAAATATCACACAGTAGTGATCCAAACCAAAACGGGTTCATTGATCTAATATCCGGCAGGCAGAAACGAAATATGACTTACAACTTTCAGCGCGAAGAAAACTAAATATATGACGTTATAAACTAAACATATGACTCAGGTATTCGAAAAATCAGTCATACGCATTAATGAACAGATCAATTTTAACTTTTGAGATCCATATGCTAGAAATATTTATAAAAATTATTGTGCTCTTAAACAGAAAAGATCGCAAACGAAACTATTTAACAACACTTTGCTATTTTACATTTTAATTTTTTTTTTAATTTTCTTTCTTGTGTGTGTAATTCTGTCCTCTGCATATTACCTTGGAGAAACGAAATAATTGTATGTCTCAAAAATTTTAATTTCTGTAGATAAGATTTATTTTGATAGTTTTTTTTCAATTTTAATTTTTTTCATTGATTCTTCGAATACAATAAATGCATCATCTGAAAAATTTACTTTTCTAAATTTAATGCAAATATCTATTTTTTTTTTAATTTATAAAGAATAAAATTTAGACGATTCATTGAAATTCAGTAAAACAAAATTTTAATTTAATAATAAATTACTTAATTATTAAAAATAAATAAAGTAGCTTAAAAAGTATATCTTAATATTTAAAAAAAAAGATAGTTCTTATATGTAATTTAAATTCCGATATTGTACAGCACGGTGTTGATATTTCAAATGTCTCCATAAATTAGACGTAGCTTTCGAGGAAACTGTACATAGATCTAAATTGCAAATCAATATATTTTCACTGATTATTTTGCTGTTTTCATCCCTGGTAATCCGAAATACTGTCAAACACTGCTTTTCGTTACACTTTTTTGGTATAATTTTATGATACTTTGGGCAATCAACACGATTCCAAACATTCATTTTTTTTTATTAATTTTTCACTCAAAACACCTTTCCCGCGATATCGCGATAATACTTTGAAGTAGAAGGGTTTATTAATATTTTTGAATAGCCTTAGTTTTTTTTTCATTCCAAACTTTTTTTCTTGGAAATCAAAGTTTTTATAATTACAATTTGATCCTAAAAATTAGGATTTTTGAAAGATAAAACTATTTAGGAGTAATTCATTTCAACACTCAAAAGAATTTATATATATAAATGTATGTATGTATATAATCTATCAAAATTATTAAACTTAAACTATCTTTTTAAAAACCTCATCTCTCCCATTCTAATTCCTTAAAACCTATTTTCCCAACCACAAAATGTCTTAATTAAAGGAGTATCCTCGACTTAAAATTCTTCTAACACATCTCCCAAAGCTTTATCTGTAATAGATGCAAATTTTCTGCCCACTCTCCATATTTTCTAGCTGTCTCGGGTTCTCTTTTCAATGATCTAAGCTCCCTCTTCTTGTTAATAATGCCAACAAAGGAACTGTCTCTTGGGAATTCATCTCAGAGTCTTGCTCTGAAATCCACTCCTGTTCCAGCACGTGTTTCGATATACTTGTCTGCCGTTGACTGTTGAAGATATGTCCCCAATAAAGATTTAAGTTGTCCTCAGAATTGCGTGTTCTCCTTCAATGGAGCAACGACTGTTTTATACTTATAAGTTATTTGCACTGGATTATCCTTGTCCAGTATCCTGGGCAAGTAAAAAGAATAATTCGATTATAATTCGATGTGACCGGCCGTTTAAATCGCCATGTTACATTTACATATTATTCAGAAGTAATTTGTTCAGATTCTAAATAAAATTTTTTATTCAAATTGGAAACCAAAACTGCTAATTTACATTGCCTATTTATGCCAAATTATATTTATCCCAAATCGAAATAAAATTACTTTACTTTGGGCTATAAATTCCTTTGGGCAATCAACACGATTCCAAGCGTTCATTTTTTTTCGATTCATTTTCTACCTAAAACAGAATAAGCTGCCGATATTAGTAGAATATATGAACGAGCAAGCAGCAAGCTATCGAAATATATCCACACTTGAACATATTACCCGTTGCGATCAAGCAGTCATTGATATATCTTGATATTATTCCAATAAAACAATGCCAATTGCGAGCAGTGTATTTTTCTGTCTTGACACGAGTGCTTCGTTATTCCTATTGTACTACTGACTGTTGCGATCAAGCACAGTTAGTTTATCACTTGTTTAGAATACATGCAAAAATTCCAAAAGAACTGTAACTATATGACCTATGATTTTCGGAATTCCCTCTGAGCGCATCGTGGAATGGTTGATAGTTCACGTTGTTGCCTCGTGATGACCCCTTAAGTACTCATACAGTGGAGACGAGTCTATTTCTCAAGTAACTAGGTCTCGATTAACCAATTCTTTCAGATGGCCCCACAGAAATAATTATAATGTGGTAAGATCTGGAGATCGTGGTAGCCATAAAATAGAACCTCCAGGAGTAACGATGTTCAAGTTTCAAATAAAGCTTTTTTTTCGCAAACCTTATATGGAGTCCTATATATTCTTTCGCATTTTTGCTCAAAAACTATAGATCGTAGAAGTACACGTATTTGGGCATTTTTTTATGTATTTTAAACAATAAATGCAGTTGAGCAGAGTTTATAGGTCTTGTGGGTCATCATGTATACCTATATATAAAACCTACATCAACGTTTGAGCACCAGTTATTTCTTCATTAACCTATATTACATTCTTAGCATCAGATATAGTTCTTAATAATAATTTATAATTAATATATAATTTATCTTTATATGTTTTTAAAAATAATATCTTTAAAAAAACATAGGGCTCAAATCTACAGATGGTGGTAGCCATTAAACAGGACCTCCAAGAGAGTAACGATGATCATGTTTCGAATAAAGGTTTCTTCGCAAACCGGATATAACATGTATATTTTATTCACCGTTTTCTTGAAAATTTTGTGTTATTTAGTTACAGCTCTCTGGGCATTTTTTACGGTAATCCAAACAACGAATCTGTTTGAGCAGAGTTTATCGGGTCTTGTTTGAACAACATATATATATATATATAACCAGTGACTGAAACAAAGCTGAAAAATGGTATGCGCGTATGTGTCGGGTTGTGTTTAATCGTGGTTCCAATAGAATCAAGTTGAAGTCCTCACCTGACTGGGCAGGGCTGCTGGTTGCATCGCTTAGTCAGAGGTTCCGGCTTAATGTCCGGATCACACAACTGCGGAGAGACTTCCACTTGATCCGGGAGGCGCAAGCAACGAACAAGAGACGTGTGCAGGCCTATAGAAGATACGAAATCTGAATTACGGTTCATTCCAGAAATAAATTAAATGAACACCTGGTTGAAAATAAATATTTGACAGGATTTGGAGAAGGAGATATTTTATTTCTATGTTTATAGCAAACTTTTTTGTGTCACTCCTTGAGATCATCCCATGTTAATTTATTTTGTCTATAATCTTTTTTAATTAGTTTATATTTTTTGCTTAATTCATATCATAAAACTATGAATTTCAAATCAAATCAAACTGTATATAATATATAAGGTTTGATAGTAAGGTGTGTTTTTAGTAATGGATTAAAATTCCAACGCTCACCGCTCGTATCGTACATGTAGATAATATCGTAACATCCTATTCCCTAATTGTATAAAGATACCCAGTTAACCAACTTAAAAAAGAGAATAAAATCTACCAAATTTTGATAAGGTATTTTAATATAAGAAAGAATATAAATACAATAAAATAATTCACATGGAACAGAACCAAAAACAACGATATTTCTGGCAGAACGAAAAACAACACTGAACTCTTATATATTTTTATTTGAACCTGAACAAAAAATTATTACAGTTAAATCCCTGGTATACATACATATATATATATTACAGATATAGGAGGATTCACATCCAGTGCAGCAAACTTAAAATGTAGGTGGGGTACAAAGATGATTGGGAATCACATAGAAATAGAAAGTCCAAAATACCTTTTTTTTACACGAGATACAGTTATAGAAAAGTAAAGAAAAAAAAACAAAAAAGGAACACGTATGTGTCATATCACCAAAAAGCTATATGTTAAAGCATGTTTTCGAAATTCGAGCCAAACGGTCTCCCACGGGCTCCAAATGGAATTTCTAATATTCTGGAATATTTCTAGCATGTCTTGTATCACCCGGCAGCTACGAGCTACAAGATCTTTAAAGTGGATTTTCGAACACCAAGGTTTTCATTAGATCTTAGTAAAAATCTAGGCATGATAGGTAGAGCAATCTAGCAAGCAAAAAAAAAAATTCCATGACCTATAAATTACTGTCAAAAGTTAAAATGTAAGAGTTAGTGGACTTTACTACGGTAATGTGAAGAGCTCCAACATCTGGAACTGCACTGAGTGTTATAACGATAAAAAGCATGTGCAATTTTAGTCATATAATAAATTAATATTTATGTTCAAGTATTTATATTCTTTAATTCAATACGTCTACTCAATGTCCCCAAAATATTCCTCAATATTACATTTTGTAGAATAGTCTACTTTTCATTCTTCAATGTACTAAACCGGTTCTTTAATGGGACTTCAGTGGTATCATTGTTCACGTAACCTCTGGTTCAACGCCCTCAAACGTATTACGAAATCATTCCAGACTCTACAAGTCTAGAATATTCCGATTCGTCTTTGCACCCCTCCTGCAAGTTTGCACCACTGGTAGTAAATCACCCTCTATATATTGTATGTGTGTATGTATGTATACCTATAGGCATGTCAAAGAATTTAATTCCGGAAAGCTGAAGTCTTTACCTCCCCCACATGACGCACTACAAGGAGAAAACTTCTCTGTATTCCAGGAATGGAATGTTTCCATTTTCTCTGGTTCCAGATCTTCGGACTCGATCTGATCTACTTCTATCACAGGAGCTACCACTTCACGAGGTGGAAAAATAGGGGGACAGGAAATGGCGCAAGGCTCTACATCTATGGGTCTAGCATCTGGAATAAAAAATATATCAATCTTACTTTTGAAATCCACAATTATGACCTGCAGTTTGCTGTAGTTAGTGCGAAACAAAATTGAAAATCGAATACATCAGTATTCATGCTATTTTACTAACATTTTGTATTTTGTATTATTATAATTTTATCTCTGAAAACATAGAAACATGGTTACCTTATTTATGCCATGACGCCATTAGCTTGTTGATTTTATGACGCAATAGCCAATAATTCTGTATTCAATAAATAAAATGACGAAAACAATTTATTTTGCAGAAATTATAACACACAAATTTCTCTTTTAAAGAAATCTCTCGATAAAACATAACTCAATAAAGTTATTGGCCCCGTTTTGATTGGTTTGGAACACTACGGTCTACTTTTTTGTAACACGAGAGGTAATGAGACCGAGACCTGCTGCTTAAAGCCGATTCCGAACGGCTACGAACATCCATGCCACAGTGGGATTCGAATTCACCAACTCCGGTTCCGAAGATCAGTGCCCTAACCATTCGGCCACCTTTCCGTGGAACAGTTTGAAAATACCAATAGGTAAATAAAAGAGGCGCTTGATTTTGACTTACAAATGTAGTAAGAACTATAGCAGAAAACGAAGAATAAAACTTAAACATTCGGCAGGTTTTTTTTAATACATTTTCTAATAGGATAATAATAATAATAATAAATACAAGGTTAATATTAACTAAATGTCTATCAAATAGCCAAAAATACACATACTGGATAACCACAAAAATGAAAGAAAAAGGATCCTTTCATAAACTTTAAGATTGGGGGGGGGGCATTTTGCAACCTGTTTTCTGTAGCGCATTTCTGTTCATATATATATATATATATATATATATATAATATATATATATATATATATATATATATATATAATGGTCATAAGGTAGCTGGATACTGGAGATATTAGGGTCTTTTAGCTAAAAGTTAGCCCATGGTGAAAATACATTTAATGACGTATGAATTATTTATAACTCTTCTCACAACGAATTGTATTTCATGAAATCCTTCTTGCCTCATGTCATATACTTTCGTTTCTCAAGGGTTTTCAGTCATACTCAACAGAGTTAATATGCGTTAGCGTTAAATTGAAGTTTAGTGTTATTGCAACCAACTGATCCATGTTAAACATAAGTTATTTGTTATATTGAAGCGTTCGTGTAGTTGAAATTGTTAGTATGGCCCTCAGTGTTAAGTTGAAATTTTTTAGTGCAAATAACAATCAAAAAAGAAGGTACACAACTGGCAAATATCATAGTTCTAAATTCAGAATTTCATTCTGCAGTCAATTTATTTTTGGTTATGCCTTATTAAATATTTTCTACTATATGGAGTATAGGATAAGTACACAATAATACTTTATAGAAGTACTTAATAAAAAATTATGATGTTCTGTAGCTACTCGTTTTCAAGTTCTATTTAAAGTTTCAAAAATAAAGTTTCTTTGTATGTACACACAAACGTCACTAAAATTTGTCAAATTTGATTCAAATATAATTAAAAAATATTTCCGTTGAAATTTGAGCACTGAAATTTTTCGCTGTTGCAGTACTTCCTGTACTTTGCACAAGTATGTTAAAACAAAAAAAAATTACTAAGCCTTGCAGATGTTATTGAGGAAAATAATCTTAAAATCACGTACGAAAAGCAAGTATTAAAAATTCAACTAAGAATTTAAAAACTTAAGAGAACATTTTGCCGCGCATGGAATTTTGTAATAATTTTGAAAGATAAATAAGAAAAGAAAATACAAGATAGAAGCAGAATGCAATCAACTCACATCCATTTATCGGGAAAAGAATTTTTAATGAAATTCTTACGCACCGCTTTTGAGTTCCGTTCTATGAAAGCAATCGAAGGAACATGAAAAGCGCGACATGCTTAAAAGAAAGGAGGATGGGGATGAAAGAGGGGGGGGGGCTCGATCGCGGAAACTTAGCACATAATAAAAACACCGCACGGAGAAAAAGACACGTATGCATTTAATTTAATGAGATTTTTTGTTAAGATTAAAAGCCGTGGCTGGAATGAAGTGTCATTATGGAAACCAGAAACAAAAATTTAAAACAAATGAATACTCATTTAATTTTAAATGAGATTGCGCCATAGTTTAATTGAATTCTACGTTTAGAGTAACGATGGAGCGGGAAGCAAATTATGTTACGCGCTGGAAGATAGAGCACAGACAGAAATCGTCTAGTGGCATCTGATTTAGCGGGATACACTCGCCGTTTGATTAAGTTTATAATCTTCGCTAAACAATGGGATTTTACGCACCGCATAAATCTTATTTAGTTAAATAATAAATGAAAACTTTGCAGCAAACCTTGTTTCTGGATGAAACACATTTCTAACGGAGATATAATAGATTGAATGTCCTAGATATCTGCGGAAATGAGTTAGATTGAATCTTCAATCAACATACCCGAGCTTCACATGTCAAAAAAGATTTACAGCTAGTGGAGCTACAGAAGAGCACAATGTTCACTGCGGTAGTCTCCACCCTTTAGTGTATTTGAAAGAGATATTTTAGATATTTCTAGGCTTATACACTCTCTTTAAAAAACTGTGACCAAAACCAAATTTCAACATTCTACGTCTAATCGTTTATAAGTTGTACGAGATGCATAAATATATACATATATATGTCACGATGAAACTAATAAATTTTCATTCTGGAATAAGGAATTTGCACATGTGGGAGAATGGAACAACTTAATATTTTTCTGGCAATTTAAGACTAGTTAATTCCAAAAATGTTCTCAAGAATGTAAAAAAAAAATGGATTCTTCATTTTTTAAATTAATTTTAAAGTTAATAGAAAACCACATGACTTGAAAACGCTCCGTTATTGGTTGTGACGTCACAGTTCATAATATTCAAAGTTGACATTTTTGTTAGCAAATGCTTTTTCTATTTCTGGATTGTGCTTTGCTCGTATTTTAAAATTTTCTAGTCTTCAATAAGTATTTCTACTCCGACCTCTATGATAATTTTGTCAATCTCGATAATATATAAATATATATATATATATACATATATATATATATATATATATATATATATATATATATATATATATATATATATATATATATATATATATGTCAGGTCTAAAAAAGGGGTTGTTAGAAATTACGTGAGTTATAAACGATTTTAAAAAGGGAACCATTTTATAATAATAAAATAAATGAAAAAGACCCACGCTCTCGTAAGCTTTTAGGATCATCCGGTCAGGCGGAAGCATTTTTGAACTATTTGATGAGCTTGCAATCAGATAAGTTTCTGTAGCACTTGGACATGGATCTGTCAACAACTTTTCCACGCTTAGCTCTTAAATGAACAATGAAAATGGCTCAAGTTTTGCTCTTAGAAGAAACGATGATTTAATAAACTTATTGTTATCAAGAAAGACTGTTTTCCATTCGCCTTAACACTGGAACATGACATATATATATATATATATATATATATATATATATATATATATATATATATATATATATAATATCTACATTTGTTTAAAATGTCTCTCAGTCCTCCAATCTCTCGAAAATTTACAGCATATCAATGTTTTCATTTTTGGAAATAATTTGGATTTAATCGGAGCGGAAATATCAGGAATCGAAACTAAAAATAAGTAAAATAATTCTTCATATTTTTCAATTTCTCTTAATTTACTTCAAATAAATAATTGCTCTATTAATACTAACCACAGCTGTTATGTTTGTTGACACTGACAACAAGTCAAACATATTTATATCTATGCGCTCATACACATTTGTTGTTGCAGTATCACGTTTTATATATAGAGATAGAAGTAATGTTTAAATAAAAAATTAGAGAAAGTATTTATATTTCTTTTAAGTGGAAGTTATGTATGATGAATGTTATTTTGATCTGGTAAAATAAGAAATATCTGAAAAGTATTTTAATGTTGTTGAAAATATTATATTAAATTTTGGATCAAAACACTTAGATTATGTATTAAACCCCCCCTCATGTATGATTATAAAAATATCAAGAAAATATTTTGTATTAAATAATTTTTGCAATTATGTATTAAATAATTATTGCAATTTATATCCTCCTTCATAAACTCATTATAAAGTAACTAAGCTTTGTGAAAATACTCCAAAATGAGGAATTTTTTTAAAGTAAAAACAACCACGTTTAAAAGTAGTGTGGTTAACCAACACTACTTTTAAACGTAATATTTGGTTTAATTATAGTAAAATGGACATCACAAATCCAAAACTGATCTTAATGAGAACTTGCTGGATGATTCAGGTAGCTCAAGGGAGATTCAATTGTTTAATGGTCAAGGTCATGATGCAGACAATTTATTTCTTTTCACATATTGTAGCTTAGCGACCATGTATTTTATCTCTTTAAAATCTTAGATACATTAATTCGCGTGTCTTTTAAGATGATAGAAGTTTTGATGTTTTATACAGGTTTATTTTTCTTATTTATTTTTTCTATTATTTGGCGAATTTTTTAAATTTCCTTTCGTCCTATTTTTCACATTGGAACATATCACTGTCAAATAAAAAATATTTCAGTCTTTATTTATTGCTTGATTAATATTTCTATCTTTTGATAATTTCCTCGGTTCTCTTTAAGTAAACTCACTAAAAATGCAGTTATTTTTATGTTAGTGGTATGAAAAGATTAATTGCCTAATATCTCCATATATTTTTGATTGATTTATTCTATATTTCTTAAGTTTAGAAAAAACATTAAAATGTGCTTATATTTTACTTAAAATGGGTTATATTTTACTTAAAATGGATTTCGAAATTGTTTATATTGATGGTATGTAATGAAATATAAAAACTAATTTGAATTTTCAGTTAAATATAACTTTTATTTGCGAATCTTAACTACCTTGGCTGACGGCTGATAAAAAGCAGCCGGTAAATAAATAAAGCTAGTACTAACATTTTATGACATAAAAGTTAAGATAAAAGTTAGTTTATGTCAAAATGATTTTCTACAGAGAATCGCTACAATCAATTTGACATTAAATTCTACTCAGGTTATGTCTGGATCATACATAGACATTATCTGGTGTGTTATCTTGAAAGTACTGATAACGAGGAAAAATAGGATAAATGTTATCTCAGGGAAAAAAATTATCCTAAATATATGTTTTTTATATAACATTTTTGCTTCAAAAACATAACCAAGTATATCGGCTGAAATCACGACAAAGAGATTTATCTGTTACGAAGCTTAACTTTATAATACTGGGCTTAGCATGTAATAGCGAATAAATCTCTTATCACGCAGTTTTACTTTTTATAAATAATAAACCTAATATTTTTAGTAAATCGTGCATAAATAAAAAAGCTAAAATTATGTGTACTAGACATCTTTACAATAAAATTTGATAACAAAATAAGTTAATTAAACTAAGTTTATGAGTCTCTGAAATCAAATCTATCCTAAGTCTTCTGTAGGAAATCTTAATACAGTAGTAATAAATATCACCGTTTCCATCCGAATAATTTCAATAAAAATTAGCACGGTTCATAACAAGTGCCATAGCAAATGCAGTTCTTAATTAACCTTGAAACTAACATTAACTAAATTACCGACTGAAGTCTTTATCCGGCTGAAGCAAATTATCATTACAATTTATATTAATTGAGGGTTTAAGTACCCAACTGCTTGTGTAAATCAGAGAAAAGCCTTTTGAAGCAATGATCAGCAAAATGAAAGGAGATATAAACGAGAGGGGAACTGTTTCTGTTCTAAGAGAGAGGCATGCAAAATAGCAAACTCTTATTAATGTTCGAAGAATTTCCGGCAAAATGGATGATCATTCTGGGTTTCGAATATACAAAGAAATACAGCTCCGAAGTAAATTAATCTCAGATCCGGAATATTTCCTGTCGTTTTAAACCGAAGACTTATTTTAAGAAAGAATAAACGATTAATGAGCAGAGAAAATGAAATTTTTTAAATTAAAATTCGGAGATGATGTCTTTAAAAAGGGAGAAAAGAATTTGGCGTCAAAAAGAAAAAAAAACCTTGTCTTGAGTTTTCGAAGTAAAGAATTCTCATTTATCATATTTCTATATACAGAGAAATATTTTTAACTGGTTGATTTTGAAAG
>CM063510.1:44704147-44714147 GCA_032207245.1 Pardosa pseudoannulata | reverse complement strand
TAATCTGGAATGCTCTCGAATTATCTTTACGCCTAGAAATATCTTTCTATTGTAACGGAGTGTCTTAATGGCGTGCCTTCCTCACAAAGACTTTGTTTCTCAAAAGAGCTTGAGAAATGGACTTCGCTAATATAGAGATAAAGGCGTTGTTTTCCCCCAGCACCACGATGTCTACACTTTAGTGTCCTACAGGTAGCGAAACAAGAGGGCAGACTGCCGGGCACCTAGACTGACAGCCAGAAGGATAATCGTCAGAACCACAAGCCTTCAAAGGATTCGCCGGAGCGGTAGATCTTTCGCCAACACGAAATTCCAGAGACTTCCGTGTTTGCAGCCGGTGATTGTCTAGCCCAGACCAATCAAGTTGGTTAAAGGGGAGATTACCTCTAGATGATCCAATGATTAAATTGTAGGCGAGGCCCCTCTCTCAGAGTCCCCTCCCCTAAAAAAGTCGAGAAGAGATTTTTTAAGAAGTTAGTTAGCTGGCAACCAGCTAATTCAGAGGTCGTCTTGACCAGTCTCTCCATCCAAGGTGGTACCACCTTGGGATAAATCTCTTTCTGAGATTGTTAATTATACCATGTTCCTTGGGTTTTCTTTTAATTCGATTCCTCTTCAGGATTGATCGTATATTCCTCCTACGAATTCTAACTTTTATATTCTTCGAAGATATTCATTGCAACTTCCAACATCCTCGTCTAATTGAGTGTTCTGTCTTCATAACTGCTACGAGAACTATTCCGCGAAGCTACGGAATTGTTTTCTTCCGTCGGTTCTCAAACCTTTCGGCAGTGTATTAAAGTGTTCGTCTCTACTCAGGCCTATGTCTATTGTATCACATCATTG
Source organism: Pardosa pseudoannulata (assembly GCA_032207245.1). Classification (NCBI taxonomy): domain Eukaryota; kingdom Metazoa; phylum Arthropoda; class Arachnida; order Araneae; family Lycosidae; genus Pardosa; species Pardosa pseudoannulata. The sequence continues at coordinate 44,713,301 of CM063510.1, read as the reverse complement.
TGAAGTGTAATTGTATTGTGTGTCTATAAAAATGTGTATATAGCTGCGAGGTGTAAATAAATTATTTAATCAAGAAACACCTGCTTTTTCCTTGTGTCACCTGAAACAGGGGTCGGATACGTTACACTATAGAAATTTTGAGAGAAAAAAATGAAATTAGAATTTGGTAATTGATAACGTTAATTTTTTTTATATTATATACTGTATATATGTATATATATGCATGTAGATAGATAGATAGATAGATAGATAGACGTGTATGTCTAATATATCAAAATTATTACCTTTAAAATAGATATCCAAAGCTTTATTTTTTCCCTTATCAATTTTTAATACCCAATTTCTCAGTCATAAAATGTCAGAAAAAGGAGTGTTCTACTTAAATTTTTTTCCTGTCTCTCAAAACTAAAGCTGGAATAAATGCTAATTTTCTGTCCGCTGGTCACATTTTAACTGCCCCTGGAGAATGGTATTGTTTTGCAATAATTAAATTGCATCCTTAGTATTTTCCAGCTAGTTTAAATGATCAAAGTTCACTCTTGCCTCTCAAAAAGAGCTGATTAATCTTAAGTCTCATGGGAACAAAATCCCGTGACTTACTCGCTGTGAGCCGATATCAGCAATAAATGTGTATATTCTTAGAAAATTCTATTCAATTATGCTGCACTGTAAAAATAGTCTCTGTATTTTAATGTCATGACTGCAATCCCCTATATAATAATAGCCTGAGTTATCTCTCCGTCTATCCTCAAATTTATGAAGCGGTTAGATCTGGAATGGATAGAGGCATCTATATTGGATTCTTAAAAGAATTAGGGTTAGAAAAATTCAAATCGACTAAAGTGTATCTTCTCTTAAACTATCAATCCAATTCTAAAATAAATTAGTATAAATATGCTTCATATCACAGCAAAAAATAGTGTTGTATTTAAAACGTTCGAAATCCATCTCTTCCCTCCTTTTCGAGCGTTTAATGCCATTATTTCAAACCCTATTTTCCACGGTTAAGAGCAGGCGATGAAATTGGTCAATTTATTACATAATAAAAAGGTAAAAATAACATTTTTTCTATCATTATGACGTCATTCCTTTAACCATCTCATAATCATTTCTTAATTTTAAATTATTTAAATATCATCTGCATTATTTTCATCCGTTTCATCAATGAACTTAGATATGACTTAAATAATTTTCTTTTATATTTGGCTGCAATAACAGATTAGGTACATATGTGCTAATTTTAAATTTAATCATCGATTATTTTTGTGGCAATGAAAATTTTATCACCGGTATTAATAACAAATTCTTTTCATAAAAGTCTAGGACCTTATTTCACGGATTTTTAAATATCTAGCTTTTAAGTTATATATCTTTAAAAATTAAGAAGTTTGTTAGTCTGTGTGTTTGTTTTTTATACATAATCACACGGTTTGAGAAAATGAATTTAAAGTAATTCTCTAAACTGCATTCACAGTATTGGGAGACTGTAGAGGAGTATGAAGGTAAAGTATTGAGCGTGTACTTGATAATTCTCAGCCAAAAATCAAACCTTTTTTTACTTGCCTCAGAGGGTACTTTACAATTGTGGAAAATTAAAAATTTTACTGATCCTGTCATACGACGGGTTATATGCTATTTGAATAAGAGTTTCTTTTGCCCAGTAAGCCCAAACAAATTTTAAAAAATATGAGATATTCTGAAGTGTAATCGGCATAGAATATGTTTAACGGTTATATACATACATACATACATACTTACATACAAACACACACACACACACATATATATATATATATATATATATATATATATATATAATATATATATATATATATATATATATATATATATATATATAGGAAGAAAGAGATTAATAGGTAGATATGCAATTTGTATACATGCAAGTTAGAAATGGATATATATTAAATTTCTTTAACTAAAGGCAGATGCACGTTTATGGGTCCAAATCTATAAAGTTAAATTATAATGCCACACATTTGGATATATATAGAGTGAGATACACATAAATGAATGTATTTGTACATCGTAAACAATACACTCAATTTTCTCACTTTATAAAGTCACTACATGTCCAGAGAACCCATTTTTCAGTTTTATAAAGCATTAATCATCTGTCGATTCTAAAGTGAATACACCGAGTAGTTAGAATCACAGATAATGCAAGTGCTTAATTAACCTCGAAACCAGCATTAATTAAACGACTAAAGTCTTTCAGTAGCAAATTATCATTTAATTTTATGCTAATTGAGATTCAGAAATAAACATTCAATAATTTACAGAGTGGCTTAATCAGATAGAGAAAAGCCTTCGGGGGGAGCTCTGACCAGCAAAATGAAAGATTATAAAAACGAGAGGGGAGTTGTTTCTGTTCTGAGAGCGTAGCATTTCCGGTAGGATGATTATTCAGGCTTTCGAATATACAAAGGAATGTGATTAATTAAAATTAATCTGAGATACTGAGTATTCCCTATTATTTCTATCCAAATTCTTGGAAGAAAGGACGAGCGTTCAATTAAAAGAGAAAATGTTTTTTAACAAAAATCGGAAATGATGTCTCTTTTCTAAGAAAATCGGGGAAGTTGACATCATAAAAAAAATTCCACTTCTTGAGCATTTAAATAGACTTTCCAGGAAAAGAATTTGTTTTAATTTGGAAAGTCGGAAAATCTTTCGAAATTAACTCGAATTTTGAAATTCGGGTTAGAAAGAAAAAAATAATTCCGGTGGGATCATACGGGTTACTTATCAGTAAAAAGGTAACGTTCAGAAAACGAAACAATAGTGATAAGTTTTATGTCTCTTTACAAAATGGTTGGTTGCACAATTCTGTCTCTAAAATGTCTTTTACATGCAAGCAAGCAAGCAAGAAGACAAACAAACACACACACAAACAAACAAACAAACAAACACACACACAAATATATATATGTAATCCATTTTTTATAAAATTCATTGACAAGGAGAAAGCTTAACAGCTAACAGTAATAAAAATGCAGCCGGGCTGACATTGAATAGAACAGCCCAAATCTAATTGAAACTTTATTTCAGAGCGGCTACAACGCACATCTATTCTACTGGACGACAGACAAAGAAAAGCCACATAGTTCACTCTGATCGAACAGGGGTGCACCCAAGAGCGATGACAGAAAGAATTTTCAAACGATAAAAAAAACTTAATGAGCGAATTAAATGCAATATTAGCAAAACGCGAAACCATTTGCCGCCGACAGCTGAGAAACGTGCTGAATAGAAAGAAAGTTTATATTTTTAGGATAGACAGATTTATAAAGAATTTTAAGTGGAAAACACTCCTTTGATTAAACTATTTAGAGCCTGGGTAAAGGAATTAAAATGGGAGAGAGGAGGTTTTTAAGAAAATATTAGAGTTTAATAATTTTGATATATTACATATATATATATATATATATATATATATATATATATATATATATATATATATATATATATATATATAATATCGCACAATGTATATTCGTTATACATATATATGTGTATATATATATATACACATACATACATATATAATGGGCAAAAATATTGTAGCTGATTACACAAAAAAATTTAGCTTCTACTTTTTCGATTGCCCGGACTTACTGGGCAACGAGAGAACATAAGTGATTTGCAGTCTTGGTTCTGTTAAAGAAAAGAATCGGTAATAGAACTTTTAGATTATTGATGAAAATGATAAAAATGCTCACGAATACAAACTTCTTATCAACAACAACGGATACATAACTGCTGACTATATCAAATTCTATGCAGAAAAAGTAAAAAGCAATAATCTATCACAAAGTTACCCGTGCACTGGGAATCTGGCAGCCTTGCCGCAGTTTTAGACATTTCGATGAAGACCCGGCAGTAGACAGCTCTCTGGCGAAAGCCTTGTCCGTTGCAACGTCCCCACGGCCCGACAAAGTACATGGGACCCGCACCTTCGGTTAGGCTGAAAAGCGTAACACAGGTTGAATCTCACATGTCATTAAGGTAATATGTATTTAAGCCCACTCTCACTAAAATTGAAGGAATTAATGGAAGATTAGCTGCCGTATATTTAGGCATTGATCTAATCGACTATAGTGAGAGTGCGCTTTACAGTATATATACAGAATGTGTGTTTCTAAAGAAGGAGGATGCATTAAATTCTCTGTACATTTATACACACCTATTTAAATATTGTGATTTTATACACATGTGCATATATCTATATATATCTATATATATATATATATATATATATATATATATATATATATATATATATATATATATATATAGATAGATAGATATAGATAGATAGATAGATAGATATAGATATATAGATAGATAGATAGATAGATACATAGATAGATATAGATATAGACATATATATATATATATATATATATATATATATATATATATATATAGATAGATAGATAGATAGATAGATAGATAGATACATAGATATATATAGATATAGACATATATATATATATATATATATATATATATATATATATATATATATATATATATATATATATATATATATAGACAGAGAGACAGACATATATATATGCATGTATATGTTACTTATTTCATCTAAGCTGGATTTCAAGAAAATATATTTATAACATATGTTTGTTTCTATAAAATACATGCATAAAGTCCCATGCATGAACTATAAGATTTTATTTTATTTATTTTTATTTCTGTATAGTTTAAATTTATAACTAAATCTTAAATCTTATAACTTTTTTATAGATTCAATATATACTATGTTGTAATGGTTTACGATATTGAATTTTTAAACCCCAATTTCACACCACGTACAATTTTTTAACCTTTCAAGAGTTTTTCGATCTTATGCTACTTTACCTATTTTATTATAGGTGACCAACATGACAGGATAAGTGAAACACATCCAAGCCTTAATTGGGGATAAAGTTATTTCAACCTATGCACTTACTCGAAAACTGCAATCTTTTACAGAAGAAATCTGAGCTTGTTTGGAACTGTTTGTAGCTTGTTAGATAAAACTGGAGTATCGTATCAAACTTTCTATCTTTAAATAAATTTTGAGAACATAAATTTTAAGTTTAGTCGTAGTTCAATAAAAAAAGTGCCAAGATCTTTGGAAAGTTGGGATGTATCCATAGAGACGTTAATCAAAATGAATGGAAATCCTAATAGAAATTATCTGAACTGTGTATGATGAAAAAATTCAATAAAACGTATATAAACGCAGTAGGGAATAACTCAAAATCAATTAGCCGTATTAAGTTGAAATTTTGCTTATCAATATAATAATATCTACATTTATTCCACCTCTCTTAAAAGTAAAGAACACCGAAAGTAACAAAAAATTTCAATGTAAGTGGCAATAACAAAGTACTGCATAACTCAAAAGCAATTAGCCGAAAAAGTAGAAATTTTGTGATACGGACAAAATAGACTCATGTCTGCAACCAAACCCTCAAAAAGTGGTTAAATACTGGAATATGTAAATCAGGGGAAAAATACATAAATATTCAGATCACATACCTCAAGTTGTTACCACCAGAAAATTTGATATTATAAAATTTTTGCTGTCGATAACTCTTACAGATTCATTAGTTTTCATAAAAAATACTAGGTAATTTACAAACAAAATCTTATATATACTGTAAAATGTAAAAACAAACATATAACAAATGGATATTTTCTAATTGTTTAGTTTACTGCTTAGATGCATGTTCATATATCAAACAATGATATTTTCCTTTACATAACTCATAGAGCCCCGAGGAGCACACCTCCTTTAGGTTTGTACGGGGTTCACGATCCCGGGGTACCTGAGTGATCTTTTCCTAGCGTTTTTCCTGGTAGTCACGAGCTTACCTCTGTAATGTTTGCTCTTTGCCAGATTGGACCTCATTAAAATCGGACCATGACGGGCCTCTCGTAGGTCAGCGGTGGCTTGGTAGCCATTATGTTATCACTGTCGCTGCACGGTCATCAGTAGTTGCTGCTGTATGTCTTCGGATGGGTCAACGTAAAACACACTTACATAACTCATAGATTATCGTAGTTAAGACACAGTAAATATTTTATTTACCATTTTCCAAATCCTCATATATTACAAAATTCTTATCATGATACTTTATGCAAAACATTAAAGTTGTTTTTATTTTCAATAGTTGACATTACTTGCCTCATTTTAAGAGCTTTAAAAAATTACTGACAGAAATAAATGAAAGATAAAAAAGATTTCAGATCATTCTATATTGTTTTTAATTTTTGCAAGTTTTTATTGCTATTGTCGATACGTTTATAACAAACCACCAACTTTCTCTACCACACCTTCTATTTTGTGTCTCTAGTTGTGCCTCTACAATTTTGACTTCAATCCACATACTACAGAAAGAAACATCTCAATATAACAGCCATATATCGTTATCGATCTACAAGTATGCAACTGAAAAATATCGTATTTATATGCATTTGTAGCAAGGCTTTTTAAGAAGTTGAAATAATTCTTGCCATTTATTTTAAAAAAATATTAATTGTGGGGAATAATTTGGAATTTTTACTGTTTATTACTGTCTTGTACGAAGAATCAGAAGTATTGTAATGACAGAATATTTCGGTTTAGAATAGAATATGTGTATCTCTAAATATAACCAACACTAATGCTTCGGGTCCCCGCCAGATGACATTACTTGAGCATTACTTGGGGAACGGTATCCAATGATTAAAACTTTGGGAACTAGGTTATCAAAGTTTGGTAACATTTGCTTGGTTGGTCAGTCACGGAGGAATTAATGTCTCCTTCATTTTGTTATAAAAAATTGTGAGTTTTAGAAATATGGTAAGAAGAAACATTGCACAAATTGCTTGGAAGAAGTGGAATTGTCCGATCTCTTATAAAGAAATTTCAAATCTTACTTTTGTGGCGCCTCCGTTAGCATGATAACTGGTTCCATTTCTGTCGTGGCTTCTTCGGTTGTGATATGATCATCTTCAGTGCTCGGGGTGTACACACCTAGAACGGAAATTAGAACAAGAGAAATGTTTATCGGGATCAGGAATAATTCCATATTCTGCAAAAAGTTCCTAAAAACTACTCTCTCGGAAAAACGCCACAAAAGAGAGCTGAAAGAATACGGTATGTATCGAATTTTGTTTTCACTATGCACTATTCAACACCAATTCAACAGACTTGACAAAAGGACTGTATATTGAAAGTTTATCCATATCTAAAATGCATAAACAGGATATCCAGAAGAAATAGTCTGCACCATTTGACAGACATCGGTGGTTATAATTAAAGTATTTTAGGCTTACGCATTTGAAATTTACTATTTAATTAATACAAAAGTTTATATATATACATAAAACAATGACAAAAAAATACGGACACTTTTAGGGTCAAAGTACATGAGTTGCTAAAGGTACTGTGTGAAACTCTTTCACATCATGTGAACTGTTTTGTGACAGAAAAGCGTCTATCAAATCTACGATATAGAAAGCTATTACATTATATACAAAAAATATTATATTTTCTCTTAAAAATTAAGAATTAAAATTAAATTTCTTTAAATTCTAAACCGATGTATATATACATAAACTATATATATATATATATATATATATATATATATATATATATATATATATATATATATATATATATATATATATATATATATATGTCAGGTCTAAAAAAGGAGTAGTTGGAAATTACGTGAGTTATAAGCGATTTTAACAAGGGAACTCTTTTATAATAATAAAATAAATGAAAAAGATCCTCTCTCGCATAAGCTTTTGGGATCATCCGGTCAAGCGAAAAGATTTTTGAAACATTTGATGATTAAGCTAACCGATATGAATCAGTTACCTCGTGGACTGGAGCTGTCAACACCTTTCCATGCTTAGATCCGCCACGAACATATGAAAATGGCGCAAGCTTTGCTTTTAAATGAAACGATGATTTAATAAACTTATTATCAAGAAAGACTGTTTTCCATTCGCCTTAACACTGGATGTTTCATATATATATGAAACATCCAGTGTGGATTCCCAAATAAAGACACATAAAATGATTAATGTCGGACGGAAGTACCCTTCATGTTAATATACCAAATACAGATCCTAATATTATATGTATCTGTGTCAGTCAAAACACAGAAATCATCAAAAGTAACGAGGAAGCATTTTATACCATTTTTATAATACCATATGTATAATTTATCATATATATATATATATATATATATATATATATATGTATATACAGTTTACCATATCTATAATCTTTTACCATTTTTTTTAAACACGAGTAATAGAAAGAAAAATTAAGCAATTAGAGAAATAACATATCACCAGATATATACATATACATATATATATATACATATATATATATATATATATATATATATATATATATATATATATATATATATATATATATATATATATATATATATATATATATGTGTGTGTGTGTGTGTGTGTGTGTGTGTATGTAGATATATATTAAAATTTATAAGTAACTAAAATATTTTTCCAATTTAAATTCCAAGTGTTGATTAAAAAAGATCCTCAACCCAAAGAGCAAAATTTATTCGTTTTTCGGGAATAAATTCATTAAATTGCAATTCTCTCCATATTTTAATGCAGTTCTCATGTGATTTGGTTTGGTTTGGTCGCTACGGTTTTGCACACGAGTGGTTCTCATGAGACGTTTGTGATTTACTTGGGATTTAATCTTGTTGAAGCCGTTGCTTCCGACCATCTTGTATTTGGTTAGCATCCAAAACTGCTCAGCTAATAAAATTTTCCTTGTTAAATTATAATTTCACTTGCAGGTGACATATAACTGCTCTTCGATGGCAAATCTTGTGGTGTAAAGACGTTTGGATGGGACATTATGAAATCGAAGTTTACAAAATAAAATGAAATTTAATGCACTTCTTAAAGTTTGCACTTTTCTTGTTTTGTACGTGAATTAAATAAAGATCTGAGAAGCCATTAATTTGCTGAACAATATGGAAGCAAACCAAATAATGGCTTAATTCCTCATAAATTAAATTTCTAAAATTTAGACATGTCATATATATATATATATATATATATGTCAGGATTTAAA
>CM063510.1:44674147-44701647 GCA_032207245.1 Pardosa pseudoannulata | reverse complement strand
CCGCTCCCTCCTCCTTGCATATTAATGCGACCCAATGAAGCCGGGAGATTTCACCTCCGACATGGAAGAAAAAGAATTAATTCCTTTTAGCCCCTTTTTCCTTTCTTGTTTATTAGTATGTAATTTTGGCATCGGAACCTTTAACGCCGCTCATGAATATGAATGAAAGAATAATCAGTTATGAAATAAACGAATGACTGCGGAGATGCCGCCTAACTCCAAGACACCAGCTTCTGTCTAGATTGAGATAAATAGCGGAAGGAACTGCTAGCCTCTGAATAGATGGCAGGCAAACCTAGGAACTGAAAAGGCAGAATACTAATGAAGGCCCCTGAACAATATTTATTTCGTGGTGCGATCGCGATATCGGATCCTTGGGAGTATCCTGGAGGGAATTGGCCCCTCTATCCACGCTTTTCATCTTAATTTTCCTTCCGGATGCAGATGAAAAGCGAGATGCGACTGGAATTTAAATGAATGGGAAATGGAGAGGTAAAAGCAGCCATTGTTTCTTTTTACTTGTGTTATCTTACGGATACATGTGTCTCCTATTTTCGAAAATGCGGAAACAAAATCTGCAAAATAAATAATTAAGGTATGCAGCAAATGGTTCTGAATGTAATATGTTATCGGATTTCGTTGCTTTAAAACTATAAATGATACTCTAAAATTGCGTTATCAAAACTTTTAAGTCTCTTTATTTTTATGCATACGTAAGTGCAGGGCCTGATTAAAGCGAGGACGGACTGGACCTAGGCCCTGAGCCCCCTAATTTTAGGGGCCGCTAAAATTAGAGATCTAAATATGTCGCATACCTTTCCAAATGTGGAAATAGCCTATCATCTTTTTTTAACTCTACCGATAACAAACAGTTCAAGTGAGCGTTCATTTCCTGTTTTAAAGAGAATTAAAAATAGACTTAGATCTGCATTAAGTCAAAAAAGTTTAGAAGCTTTTTCTTTGCTCACAATTGAAAATGAAATTACTTCGAAACTTGATTTTAATGATATTATCAAAGATTTTGCTTCCATAAAAGGAAAAAAAAGATCACTTTAAAATTGTATTTCATTTTTTTTTCTTAAAAGTTTTATAAATTAAGGTGAGTAAGCATAAATTTAATGTCTCTTGTTTTTTGCAATAATGGATTTTTATAAAATGAAAATAACTTTTTATAAAATTGTAAAGTTTTTTATAAAGAAAAGGATTATTGATTTAAAAATTATTATTGCAGATTTTATTCTCTTATTAGAAACTGTCAAAGTAAATCAAATGTTCAGTTTAAACTTTTAGTATTTATTTATAAATAGCTCATAGCATACATAAAGAAATTTGTTATGGTTTGCAGTAATTAAAGGAACCTAATACTGGAATAACAGTTTATTACATTCAGCATTCATAATATGAATTATTAAGAAAATAATTTACAAAATATTAAAGGAAAAAAGCATTTATCTTATATATTATACTAGCTGCTTCGCACCCAGCCTTCGGTCTGGGTCTTAAAATATTTCGATGAAAGGTTTAGAACCACTATTAAAGATAATAAGACGTATTAATATAAATGCTGAACAAATTTCGTATATTTCAGATTGTTGATGATTATAACAGTTTATTTTAATAGCTGAATGTCCAGTAAGTGCATTGTGTAACCCGTGAACCGCTGCATAATAATTCTCAATTCCACGACTTTTTTTTAATGTAGGAGTCAAATTTCAAAATACTGTGGAGAGTAATATATGTACTGTTCTGAATGGCATAATTCATTTCCGAGATTGGATACCTTTTAGTACTAATGTTTTACATACATAAAAGTTAAATTTTAAACAACAAAACCTATGACGATAACTTTTTCTTTAAAAAATGGTAATTGTGAAATAAAAACAAATTTGATAGAACATGGCTAATTTGTAATTATTGAAAATAAAAATCATGCCAACATATAACAGAAAAATACTAATTTCTTAAAAAAAATTTGAGAAAGTAAAATAAAAATTTACATATTTTGATGAAGAAAAAAAATTAGCTATTAAAAAAATAAAATGATTTTGATACTGGGATATTTCAAAGAGAAAAAGTTATTGCGGATGACAAATAGTTGTAACTATAGGTAATAAATGGCACCACTCAGTACATATATTAATTAATATACATTTAATTGATTGTTATTACGGTATTTTAATGGTGGAAAGAGTTTAAGCATTCAGCAGATTGGGCGAAGTAATGCATTCAAATGTATTTATGTTTATAAATGTATATATTTACACTCCAATTTTAATGGTAAGGTCTTGAAAAATTCTTCAAGAATATAATAAATCACTAACAAAAATACTAAAATGTGCCGCAGTTCAAATTTTACCAACAAACAACGGTTTGGCAGGATAGGCGATAGTTGTTTTGCATTAATGTCAATTCTATTACCAATTATCTGGCGAAAACGATGACAACAACGAAAATATGGTCATTATTTGTCACGCCAACTCAACAGTTAAAATGACTGTACTACATAATTAAAACGGTGTTTTTGTTGGTTTTAAAATGTATTTCGAACTAATTAGAATATCTGAACTCGATTGACCGAAATCACTTCTTTAAGTAATTCTGCCAAGCCTAATAATAAATAGATGTTAGTGTGGTCTCAAAATTGGACAAATGAAAATGGCGCAATTGAATTGACAATGAAAGAAAAATACTAAATATTGATAAAATGAACTAAGCACATAAGATCAAAAGCCCAGAACAGTTATATTACTTGAAAGTGTTATCATAAGAATGAAGTTACTTAAATGATTTCAATTTTTATAACACTTAATTAAAAGAAATATACCGAAAGTTGCCAAGGTTATTTAATAATAGATGAAGTACAGAGTGAAGTCTTAAAATTGGATAAATAAAAATGGCGCATTTGAATTCAGAATGAAAGAAATATACCAAACTAATATTGATAAAACGAAATAAGTATATAAGGCTAAAATACCGAGAACAATTATATTATTTGAAATCCCATTTTAAACTTTATTCAAAAGTGGTTACAATATCTCAACATTTCATAGTTGCCATTTCTAAAATGAAAACTTAATTGTTCCCTGTATATCACTTGCCAATTTTTTTTTCTCTAGTGTAGTTGAGTTTTAGATAACAAAACCTATAACCATATGTTAGTTTTTATTTTATAAATGGCAACTGCGAAATAAAAACAAATTTGATAGAATATGGCAATTTTTAATTACTGAAAATAAAAATCTCGCCAAGCAAATAAAATAGAAAAAAGAAGTTATTTCCTAAACAAAAATGAGTTTATCTTTTATCATATAAAAAATAGTCTTATATACATATATGCCATCATATATTTATATACTTACACTGGAATTTAAATAGCGTAGATACGTTTATGTGTTTCCCGAATACCAAATATCTGGCGATAATAAAGCCAACAATGAATAACACTGCCATATTTAGATGCCAACTCGACAATGGAAAGCTCGTGTCGCAAAATTAAACTGGCATTTTGTTCGGTTTTTTCGTCAATATCTTTCGAACTAATCGAAATATCGGAAAGCGAACGGGCGAAATGACATCCTTGGATCGTTTCACGTCTTTTGGTACTTTTGGTGCCCGTCTGCGTCCAGCGGTTCGCAAGGAGATAGACGCAAATACAAACATACATACATATATAGTCACAGTCAGATTTTAATCTCGGAATTCAAAATGTATTAATACGGAATATGTTCATTTGGCGGTATCAAGTATTTCTTTCCAAAGTTAGTTACTCTATGACTTATCGGGTAGATTTGTATAAAAAAACATAAAAATGAAAACTGTTCTTAATATCAATAAATAAAAATAACAAAATATATGTTTACATGCTAACGATTAAATCTGCATCAAATTTGTGTCTTATATTAAAGTTGCTGAAACTTTTTTCTTATGGTAAAATATAAGTTTAACCCTAAATTACATTACTGTATTACTACTGTACGTTGATTAGCAACGTTAATATACCCTGCCATATTACGTGGTAGAATAGAAAGCAGAGGTTTTGACAGCAACAGTGCTAATTTTGTTGGTAGTAATAAATGTTTTCCAAAATTAAGGACATTTATGACAAACGACATAGTTTTGTATGAAACAGAAATCACATTCATATGAATATGAAGATAACTATATAAAATGATAGGTTTTTATTTATCCATGAGAGTCACTGAAATTTGTACTTTTTGTTGTTAAAATATTGTTGATAAACATTTCATTGTAACGTAAAAATTAACTAAGAATTAAAATAAGTTCTCATATAAAAATACTATAATTTGCGCCACATAGAAATGAAAGTTAATCACTTTATATCTCAATTTCCAGGTCAAATCGAATTGATACTAAGCAGACGATGTTTAAATAATATAAAATAATAAATGAATAAATCAGATATTTAAAGTAATGACGTCATAATGATAGAAAAATATCGACGTTTAAATAATATAAAATAAGAAATGAATAAATCAGATATTTAAATTAATGACGTCATAATGATAGAAAAATATCATTTTCACCTATCAATTATGTGATAAATTGAAAATTTTAATCTTTTGCTTTTAACCGAGGAAAACTCTGTTTAAAACAATTACTTGGGATGACGTCACATTGCTAGAAATATTGCTTCTTTCACTTAGTTATGATGCGATAAATTAAAAAATTAATCGTTTGCGTTTAACCGGGGAAAATAATGCTTGGAATAATGACATGAAATGCTCGAAAAAGGGGGAAGGAATGAATTTCGAACGTTAAAAATTTACAAAAACCTTCCCAGGGATATACCTAAATATTTCCCAAATTTTCACGGCGATTGGATGCATAGTTTTTGAGTCTATAGAGAACATACAGACACACACAAATTCATTTTTATATATATAGATAATATAAATTAGTAATAAATTAAAAATTTCAATCAGTTATAAAGAAATATTAGCACTTTTTATTATATTTCTGAAACTTAGATACAATTGTTATTTGCTTAAGAATTTTATTATTTTTTCTCTTATTAATTTTGTCTTAAAATCTACGAATAGCTACTATTTGTTAATCTTACCTATGCTATTTTATTTTATTTTTTATATAAAAACTTAATTGCAAGTGTTACAGTTTAAATCCTTGAGGATATACAGATTTTTGGCATTCGACTGTACTACAAAGGTATGTAAACATAAAAAAATTAATCTAAACTTTCTTCCAAAAATATTCGTTTGTATCCTCTTTTATAAATTATTTTTTTGCCTTGAAAGGAGGGGAGGGAGAGGGGGCCCGAATGACTACCAGGCCATGTGCCCAACTTTGCCTTGATGGGGCCTTACGTAAGTGTATGCTTATACCAAAACAAAACATTATTGATTATTTAAAATAGACAGACGGTAAAAAAAATAAGCTGAACTACATACATTACTCATCACTCATACAGAAGCTGAGTAATATTTTGTCTCCTTCTATAGAAATATTTGACATCAGTCATTGTGATGCATTTGGTGTAGTTAGTTATCATTCATTTTATAAAATACTGATAATTATCAAACTCTACTCTATTTGTATTATAAATATCCGTGATATAAATGAGTTTTCTGTGTTCGTAATATGTGTCTGAGAGTTCCCATTTATATACTACCATGGATAGTATTGTTATAAAGTTATATTAGTCATTCTCTATCATTTCTTAAAAATATGATCATCTTTCCTGTTACATAAGGGCCGAAAGATGGCCGAATGGTTAGGCTGCCGGAGTTCGTGGGTTCGAATCCCACTATGGCATGAATGTTCGTAGCCGTTCGGAATCGACTTTAAGAAGTAGGTCCTGGTCTTATTAGCCCTCGTGTTGCAAAAAGTAGACCTTAGCGCTCCAAAACCAAACCAAAACCAAACCTGTTACATAATGAACAAGATAAGAGATTGTGGAAAACACTTCATTTCCTTTAATGATTACTGTTAAAAAATTTCAAAAAACACCTCCTACAGATTTACTGAAATACTCAAATTACATTTAAGTACACCAGAATTTGAATTATTTCATTACTCTCAACAGACTTTAAAGACAATACCAGAGCCCATCTTTTACATTCGTGCCCAGTGCGTAAGTATAAATTTATGTAAAAGGGGACTCACATGGTTGCTGGGGCGTGGATCCGTCGTCCGTAGGCGGCGTAGGACATGGAACGCGGGTATCGCAGGGTCTCTGGGGACGGGGCATCTCACTGAGATCACAGTTCTCACTGTACTGATTCTTGGTGTCACGACAAACGACTGCTCTCGTTTGAATGCCATGACCACAGCTCACAGAGCACTGAAAGAGAGACATTTCAAGAGAAACAGAGTCGACAGAATTTCAGAGAAAGTAACTAATGGGTCCTAAAAAGTGGGGCCATTTCTGCAAAAACATTAAATGATGCCTAGTACAGCAGAAACATTTTCTGCCCACCACCACGACTATATTTATAGAGATTGCTATAATGTAAGAAAATAAGATACAACATACAAAACTAACAGCTTGTCGCAGCACAATTCCACCAATAACCAGAAATTTAAACTACAGTGATATCTAGAATGACGTAATTAGGCGTTTAAAAATATGAAAGCTATGTTAGGAAAATAACTTTACATTTTACTTTATTATGGCATTGGAATGTTTTGGATCATAAAAGACGAGGCTCTTGGAGGCACCTATATTTTGCGGGCTTTTCTCACTATTCTCAATATTTTCACAATCAAGATTATGGTGAGAGTTATCCCACTTATTTGGTAGAGATTCTTTCACAGATCATAATGTTAATATCCATATATCTATTAAATATCATTCCATTTAGGTAAATCACTTAGACTAGTTGAAATATTTAACCCATGAGAAGAATGTCTGGAATATGTCATAAAAACTATAACACTAATTCCCTCTTTGCAAAATAATGTCCTTCAACTGGTATTCTCTTCAGTGTCAGCCGGGAAACCAAATCCTTCAAACCACATACATGTTTCCATTTGAAATAAAACAAACTTAATATAATAATGAATGTAAATCTGTGATTCATTGGACTGCACCTATATCTAAGCGCATGTGTAAATATATAAGATTCCTTAAAGTTTTTTTTTTAAATACATTTTCAGATAATCCTTTTCTTGAACTATAATTCGAGAAGGGAGCAAGTTTAGAGAGAGGAAACTTTAAAATGGTATTTAAAAAAAACAGAAAATTTTTTACTAATATCTCTGGAGAATTTAAACATCAGAATATATAAAAATCGGTTAAAAAGTATAACACAAAAATATGATATTTTGTCCTTGATTTTACGAATAAAAATTATTGGGATGCTTTACTAAAGCCTTCTGATATTAATATCTCTATATTTTACCAATTTAACTTCCTTTCTCCAAAACATAGCTGAAACAATTGTTAAAAATTGCACTCCTCGAGCCCATTACCTTCCTAGCAGATTTTTTAACTTCATTAACTTTTTTAATCATTCCATCTTTTGTAACTTGACTTCAAAATTATATGCTTTGTTGCCATTGTGACGACTTCAATGTTCTCGAGTGAAGAGGTAGCGTGAGGAAGGATCACAGCCACGATAAAATTGGAAATTACTTTTATTCTTTCTAGAGTAAATACTGTTATATATATACAACGAGATTCTAATTCTTCCCAAAACAAGTAAAAATGTACAGGATTTTCGGCTGGCACTGAATTGCCACGACGATCACAGTTGGGAAAATAAAAGATAAATAATGTCACAAATGGGGAAGCTCTTCCAGGGTGCATTGCAACCCAATATATGCCCCGTTCGATATCCGAGACCCTGCCGCTCCTTATATGAGCGGACTTTATGAGTCTCCCGAATGCAATCACTAAAAAGCTGGTTCCGGTCAAAATACGCGAAAGCCTCCACGAGGTCAAAGCACCTACGTAAAAAAATGTCGAAAAGCTCAGTCATAAAATTCTAGACTTTTTTATACCTGGGGGTCAGTTACGGTCCCACCAAACGTTTTTTGGTCAGTTACGATTCCAGTTACCTGAGAACTCCAGCTAAGGTTACACTAGTTTTTTTTTGGGGTTGAATTCTCATTCGCTAGCTGTCCCAATTCCGGAATTCCAGAAGATTCATTAACGTGACCGATCAGGGGCATAATGCCTGTTCAATCCAACTGCTAACATCCCAGACTCTGCTACTCCACGTTATTGTAAACTGGTCAACAGATGGGATTTCCGATCAGCTGATTTGGCGCATATTCTGAACAAAGGGGAGACTTCACACCATCAATATCGTCTACTGGATGTTCTGAGAAATCCGTCTTTCCTAATGATTTATTGGTAGAATTTCTACTTCTAGAATCAGTTATCTAATAGACTGAGCAGACTCACCGGAGTCCATGCTCCTTGGAACCACCTGGGGCATTCTTCGACGACGCAAGACCTTTCCGTCTGGGGTTTGTGGGCAGGACAGAACTGAGTCTTGACATCTATCCTCGAACCGTTGGGTCCACCCTGAACACAGAATGCCGGTCGGGATTGGACCCCAGGACCGCAGGTGGCCGAGCACGGTCCCCATTCACCCGTTTCCCACCTGAAAAAAAGAATCAAAACTAGGGTTTAATCTTTCAGAAATTAAATTTAATCAACTATGCTGGGTAAAGACTAATTGAGACTGCTTTAAAGTTTTTGAGTAGACAAGAATAGTAAAGTTTTAGAATAAAGTTTAGAGATGGTAGTAGATTTTTATTTTTATAAACATTGTCTCAGTCAAAGGTATCAGGTTCCTTTAAATGATCTGTGCACCAATACCTATAACATTCTGACTTTTGAAATTATGGATTAACAGCAACTATGTTTTTAGAGTTCTTATAAACTTAATAGATTTCCCCAATATTGAGTAAATAAACAGAGAACCGGCCGGACTATGGCCAAATGATAGGTTACTACACCTAGGCCGTGTATTCAATGGATTCCCATTACATTAACCCTCATGTAGCAAAAAAGTAAACCACAGAGCTCGAAATCAAAACAAACAGAGAACACCGATTTGTACTTAAAAAACATTGTAGACATAAGCATGTTTTCAAACGTAGTGCTTTCAACCCCCTACATGTCATTTTATTTTTGAAATCTTTTATAGCATTCATAAATAAATATTTTTTTTCTTTAATGGTATTTACAATTTAAACATCTTTTTTTTTTGTTGTTAGATTTAAATTTCGTTTAAATAATCTATAATTTTATTAATTTATGAAGTCTTATTAGGACTATGCTTTGTCAATGTTGAAGGAATGTTTTTATTTCAGTAATTCATTTTCGAGGACAACTGTTATAAAGCTCAATAGGTTATTAAGTCCGAGTATAAAGCGAATTTGTTTTGTTTCAAGTGACATTTACGGACAAGGAACTGTAATGCATAGATTATTTCAAAGTTTTTGGTTATCTTCCTAAACTTTTAATTGCTTGCTTTAGGGAAATTACTCAGGATGAATTCAATTCCACTTGTTAAGTCAGAAAGGTTTCCTTCTAGGAAAAAGTTTAGAGATAGATAGCTGATGTTTATGTATTTTCCTTAGAAAAAAATCTAAGCTGACATCCAATTGGTTCGGCATATTTAGTACTCATTATTTGGATAAATATGCTACGTTGGTTTTAAAACAGCAGAATCTTATCTCCGTATTTTTTTTTTTTGATAGCTGGAATCTAATATTATCAATATGCAGTATCTACAGACATAATTTACAACAATTAATAAAACAAGTAAATATTTGGGTGTAGATTCATCTTAAGAAGTCTAATACTGCTCCAGATAGATTTACAACACCCGGAGTTTTTGACATGTATATTCAATATCCGAATGAACTTCTTTAATCGTACCCATGTTTTAGTTATTTATTGTGTTGTTCAAACTGAACACTAACACAAGTTCTTTTATGCTATGGTTATGTAATGTGGAATTGTGCTTTGATTTCAATCATTAGCTATACCAGGATTTTATCTGAAGGCTCTAGAAATTATTTTGCATTCAGTGTGATCATTAACACTATGAAGTTTTTTCAAAAGAAGACATCGTAGTATGCAGTTCCCAAAGCTTAGTAATTCCCATCCAACAGTGATTTACAAATGCTTCATTCCTATTACGAAACGTTTATCACTTAATATTTGTCATGAATTCCAACATGAACTACTTGTGTTTGAAGTCTAATGACGAGCAATTAATAAAAGTCTATCGAAGTATCTCGTTAAAGAAGTTTATTAATTGTTTTAGAATTTAAAGACTGTTTAGAACTGTTTTATACTGTTTAGGTTGATTGGTTGTCTAAAATTTAGTAGCACTAATTCCTCTTGAGACAAACTGCGCTAAACATGACGAAAAACCCAATACAACAACACAATTTTGAAACAATTTTGAAAAAATCAGTTTTGATGAAACGTTAAAAACGAAAGATGGCAGAATCTAATAGAAAAACATTTAAAAGCAAATAAATAGGTAAACATTTAGAAAGACACAAATTTAACACGATAATCAGTAAAGTTTGATTAAATAATTAAAGAAAATCAAGAATTAAATATTATAAAATACTATTACTGTTAGAATACTGTTGCTGTTACTGTTGTAAAACTTTATACTGTTTAGAATGAACTGTTTTAGGCTGAAATAGTTTATTAATCAAACCCTTTTCTCTCAACTGTTATATCATTTTTAATTTTAAAATTTACACAGCAATCGGTTTCTTCTTCTTTCCATTTTTCCATTAATACATTCATAAGAAAAATTTGACCCTCTTATACGAAACATGAAGTATTGACTCACACGACTGGACAGGGTTCGCGGTTGCAGTGCATGGCTTTGGTTCGTGGCCGGATAGAAAGATTGCAGAGACGGGGATCTACTTCCTCGTTTGTCTCTTTGTTGCGACACGTAGCTTCTGAGAGTTGAATACCTGAAAAGACAATGAATTTCCGGTGAGAACAAATCACGTTGCTGGTAGGCTTTCTGATTTCTAAAACTATAAATATAATTTAGAGTAGATTTTAAAATAATTGTTTATGACAATTTCAGATATATCTCTGTTTGATAAGTTAAAAATCTAATAAAACATTTAGTATTACTAAGATTTTATACAATTGGTATCAAATATGTAACATGTTATATGGTATATAATTTTTCCATTAATCCCAAGCGTACCTCAATATTATGCTCATTCAAAAATATTTCATTATAATTATTTTCAGCAGTTGAAATTCAGATTTCTTCTTGTTTGCCTCTCTCTCTCGGCCTCCTTCGATTTCCCGACCTGTTCGGTGCAACGATCAAAATTCCCTTTCTAGTTTTATTTCTCTCGGCTCGCGTGGTTCGCTCTACCCTCTTTAATTCCGGCGTCAGGAAGTCCGCTAAGCATCCAGTAGTTTTCCAAATTCCTTCCTCTCAGTAGCGCCCGTCTTCTGCGTTCGCTCGTGGATAGCGCCTTCGACGCGACGAACGCGGGTTGGGTACTTTGATGGACCTAGTGCAAGGTGGGGTGGCCCAATATTCGCGATCTGCCCACCACCGCTGAGATCAACCTGGAGGGCCTCACGGCCATATGGGCCCGGTTTGGCGCTTGATTGTTTGGTTATTATCCGAATTTCTATTGCAAACGCTAAAACAAGTCTATTAAGAATTTTGTAAATAAAAATTTTATTTTGTTTTTCTTAAAAAGCAGTTAAAGATTATAAACTTTTCAATTAATAAAAAGCTTCATTTGCTAAATTTAGGTGCTGGTTTTGTATTACAGGAATATTCTATTATTCATCAGAAATAATTAATTCAAGGTAAATAAACCAAGTCAAAGTAAGCTTAGTTGCCAACCTAAGAGACGGAAAGAAAAACGTGAAGAAAAAAAGAAGAATTACCTCCTCCACACGTCACTGAGCATGCCCCGAAAGTTCCTTCGTTCCAGACGAAAGTAGGTCTGTGACACTGAGATCCATCTCCCCCGCAGACACCACATTCGTCCACTTTCAGGGTGGACCCGACTCGCAAGTCACAACCAATAGGCTTACAGAAATAGTAACAGAATAACATTCTAAATACAATGTATCAAGCAAAATTTTTAATATGTATTCATAACAAGCATTTAAAAAACACAATTACTTGAAGCAACTAATATTTCAAACGGACTGCAGAGGAAATCTACTAATAAGATTTCTACAAACTCCATTCTCACTTACATCTCAAGGTTAAATATTTATCCTAAACCGTTTCTCCTCTTTCCTTTGGAGTGTTTTCTAAATATAATAGCCAATTAACTTCGTTTTCTGATTTAAATCCCATCGAGACTCGTTAATTTTCTCTTTTGAAAAGAAACAGACAGTCAATTAAAAATAGATATTCTTAACTCGCTTACAGCTAATTATTTTAAGATACTGATTGTTTAAAAAATAAGATAGAATTCTAAGTGTAGTGTGATATTTCTAGAAGTACATTCCTCCAGAGGTTCTTAATAATGAACCGAAATGCCATATTTCAATTTATTACATAGAAGGTGTTCATGTTAATAAAACGGTATTGGAAGTTAAGGAACGAGGAGTTTTGTCAAATCCATATTAGTTGTGTCGTCAGATAAAAAATTAGTTTGATGTAATCATTTGTTAATTCCTGTAATTAAACATACTATAATTTTTTAAAATGTGTTTTTTAAAATATTTGTACCTTTTTAACTCTTAAGCCTATCACTGCTGAAAAGTATTCTTTTTTTCCATACAAACACACACATGCAGATTATAAATTTATCCTAATAAGTAAGAAAATTTTTTTCACAATTTTATTGCTACATATTGATGAGCCGCACACTAAGAACTCAATTGCTTCTTCTTTTCAGAAATAAAAATTTTTGAGTTGCAATTTTTTTCCCTTTATAAGGCGGTTGTGTGATCTTGGGGCCTGAGTTGGACTTTAAACCCTATGTGGATCATCTTTTACTAACCATCTGGCATACTCATCACCCAAAAAATTCTGAGATAGAACAATTTCTCTTGAAAATATGTTCTCTCGCTCTGAGTTTGAAAAGCCTATGTCACTATAGTATAAAATTCTGAAGTATTCGAACATTCGGACGATTGCTTTTGAATCTCCGTAAGGAAAATGGAGGATTTTACTCCTCATTTTGCCCGGTCTCGAGTTATAAAAGAGAGACTACTTCACCATAATGACTGCATCTAAGTTGCATTACCAAACAAGCCATTGGAATCAAAAGTATGGGCTATTTCTCCCATGTGTTCAGTAAAGAATGTTTTTTTACGTTTGCATATTTATATGCAGAGAAAGAGAGAGAAAATTACAGACTTTATGATACTTTATCTTGTTTAATTTTCTTGGAAATCCAAGATAAACTTTTATTTTTCGTCCTACAGAATGGTTCAGTCATTTCGTAATATAATCTGCAACAGCAGATGATTGCCAAAAACAAGGTAACAAAACGAAGAATTAAGAAGTGGGGGTGATATTTCACATATCTCTGACTACTGGCAAATGTCAATAATACTAAAAAAGTATTTTATTAAAAAAGTTATATTATTTTATTACAGATGTTTTATTACCATCAATTATTGCCATTGTAAACTCACCTGACATTGTCCCTCCACACACATATCGAGGGCTCCCTCCCGGCATCGAGTTCCGTCATGAACCTTCTTCGAATGTTTTGCGACGAAACCAATACCTTCGGCTTGGCAGGCTAGGACACAAGGATCCTCGGGATCGTGGAAGGGCAGCCATCGAAAGAGGCGCCCTCTGTACGGACGGTTGTTGTAAGCTGAACACTGTGCGGCGCGGAAATCCGTTGGCTCGGGACATGGCTAAGTATGAATAAGACATTGCATGAGAACCATCGTTATTTCATTTATTCAAGCTGAACATCTCTTTTTAAAGTATGAAATATCAATGGATGTGGAAATCATTCAAAGTAAAAGAGTGTCTTTATAGTTCAGATACTCTGATCATTTATCCTGTTATATTCTGTCCTAAAGATCCTGTTAGATTCATTTGGTAGATGGCAGTCTTACAGTCCAACAGTTGAGATAAGTCGTTTGATCTCTGTTTACACAACGTTTGAAGTACTTTGATCGCCACACTAAGTTTCGTTTTTGTTAATTAGTATATGGATAAAGACTCTTACTCATTTTTATCAGACTAATTTAGGTTTATATATAAAGTTGAAGTATATTTTTAGGTTTAAAAATAAGATATTGATAAACTGTGTAGTGTTCCATTCACTCACTTGCATGTTACATATTTGTCGGCGGATGGGTTCGCCTTGGGGACATCGGCCTCTGCACTTTCGAAGGCTGATAGCAATACCCCCATCGCAGCTCCTGGAGCAGGTCATCCATGGACCCCATTCTGTCCATCCAGAATCCTCTCCCGACTGATCCTCAACACTGTCGTAGAGTAGATTCTGAGAAGGAACTTCCTAGAGGCAATCAAGAAAGTAACAGTTCATATTCAGAAAAAACTTCCAAAACAAACATTCACACGCATAACCGCAAATATAATTCTATACCTTCATACAGAAATAGATCAGTAAAAAGATACTTTATATATATTAATTCACCAAATAAAGACAAAAAAACTGGGATTTCCGCTTTTACCTATTTGAAGTCCCCCCCCTAATATAAGAGTTTATCACTATATACTTTATTGTAGAATAAAAAAGTTCATTTTATTTTGATGACGATTTTCAATTAGTACTGAAATCACAAAGTATAAAAACAAGAACAACTGCAGATATCATTGGATAATAAGAATACTTATTATCCAATAGAGTTCCGTCAGAATTCTTTCAATAATGCAATCATTTACATTGCTAACAATAGATATATTTTACCAATAAATTATTTGAAAATGCAGTCAAAATTTCCTTTTTCACAAAAGCGTGATTTAATTTTTGAAAAACAAAAGAAGCAACACAATTTATGGTACGGATTACCTCTTTATTATAAACCTTTTCGCACATTTTTAGTTTGTTTTAAAATTTTCCATTATGCTGATCTTCTTTGGGGAGAAGAGATCGTGAGAAAGATTAACTTTGCGCTGTTAAAAATTTTATCACGTCTCGCGGCGAAAAAACAAGAGTGAAAAGAGAAAAGAGTGAACTGCCTCATCATTTAAACACGTACGACCTGAATATTTTGAGCGGATAAAACATGTTCGGGTTTATTGCTATGTATATCGAAAATTTATCTTCAAATTTCTCTTAAAGGAGAAAGCCCTGAGTAATGTGAAAAGCAGCCAGTTCTTACGTAGATAATACTACTCCCACATCACAATAACAAAAATAAGATACATTTCGCTTTATTAAAAAAGAGTAAGCCCTGAAAACAGGAGATTAAAAAAATCATAAAATACTTTTCAAACCTCAAATAAAAAGCGATAAACGAAGATTTCTTGAATAGCATGTACTTGTATTTTCAATGTTTTCATTCATGACAATGAATATTAGCTTTTTATTTTATTTTCGATGATAATATTCATTGTCATGAATGAATTTTAGTACTGATATATGCATCAATACATATATTAGTACTGAAAGAAAGAACAAAAGAAAAATCGTGGAGAAATTTCATTCTTAATTTCCCCGATGGCCCAAAAAGCAGTGCTGTAGCTGCTTTTCGTCTCGCGACTAAGCACGATTGCATATTTGCTCATCTTTCTCGTCTCCGGTTAGGGGATAGTCCTGCCTGCCACCTCTGCCTTACTGGTCGAGTGATGAATGTTGATCACCTCCTTGACTGTTCAGCTCTCACGAAAAACTCCCAATACTGAGAGGCCAGGGACTCTTTGAACACATTAATTTCATAATGTGCTTCCCATGTTCTATTTTTATACATTTCTTGTGCTTATTGTTTTGTATATATCACTATTTTTTCATTATTCTTTTGATCTCTGTCCGGCGTTAGGATAATGTCTGTATCGTCTGTATCGTAAAAAAAAAAAAAAAAAAAAATTATCGATGCACAGTAGATGTGACAGCAGCGTGGTATATCAGGCTTTATACCATTTCATGGAAGATATTTTATTTAAATTTAAAGTCTATCTTAAATGCATTATTTATCAAATTTATGTCAGACAGACAATCTCTTTTAAGTGCAATATTGTCTGTCTACCACAAACTTGCTAAATTTTCAAAAATATCATACAAACTATCATACTAAGTGTTAATCCGAAAGATAGATTCTACCAACTTGTCTGTGTTTGTCTGTGGGCATGTAAAATCAAATATAATAGTTTTTAAGATAGATTAAGATTTAGCAAGAGATATTCATGTGGTAGACTATCAGTAATAAATACTTTACCTACCCCTAAACAAGGGAAAGTACATATTTTTCGTGTACTATGGCACGTATACACAATAGGGTAAAATTAACATGGTTCAATCGAAGGATTCTAGGATACACGACTAGACCTGCCTAGGAAAACGTTTACATATCACACTGAAAAGTAAAAATTATACTTAAAACGTTCATTGTACCTATTTGCTGTTTTGTTAAGATTTAATGTATATATGCTTTATTACAATCGTTTTGGGAGAGTTTTATATTTTCAAGATATTTGGACTTGCGCTCACATATAGGCTGTTTGTTGTTGAATATTGTTTTCAAGAGAGATGGAAAGTTTCAAATTATACAAAAACCTATTATATCGGAAAAATAGCAGTAAACATATTGACATTAACTTTTCAAAATAGCTTTAATCAACATTAGTAAAAACTTTTGTTTGTATCTAAATATGAATAATTCATATAATTTCATATGGCATAAATTTCTGCATATTTATGAAGATAATATGTTTTTTAAACACAACTTTTGCAAACAACTTTCCGAAATTAAACGCAATGCCTATATTTCTAAAAACCTAAAACAATTGATATGTTTAAAGGTTGCATATATCTGTATTTGCAGTATAAATATATATCCATGCATAATACCCACATTATACAAATATGTATCACTAAATAAAAATTTAAAATGCATAATGCACGATTGCCAGATAATTACTTAAAAAGTTTAAACATTTTAAACTCATGTATACATACACACATGCATACACTGTCTAAAATTTTAAACTTAATTTGTAAAATCCTAAAACAGGCGAGTATATATTGGAAAAATTGTTCAACTAGTAGAATATTATTTTTTGAAGATGAAATATTGTACTTATACGAAACATTTCAACCGTCATCAACATGTCCAAAATATCTGTATACATCGGAACGACTATTAAACAGGCTCACTCGGCATAGGGAGATCAGGCTGGTTTTGTGCAATTTCTTTTCTAAGTAACGCTGTTTGGTTTTGGAGCGCTATGGTCTACTTTTTGCAACATGAGGGCTAATGAGACCGGGACCTACTGCGTAAAGCCAATTCCGAACGGCTATGAACATCCATGCTATAGCGGGATTCGAACCCACGAACTCCGGTTCCGAAGGACAGCACCCTAACCATTCAGCCATCGTTCGCAAAGTAACTCTATAAATCGATCTAAAAGGGTGAATTATGTCAGAAACACTCCAAGTGAATATGTCTGCGTAAGGAAGAATTATTGGAATGCTACAATATATTCGATTTCAAACTTAAGTGTATCTTCTTCTTATAATGTACTTTAATATGTCATCTCAGAACTGTGGCAGAGGTTTTAAAGTAGGGAAAATGTTGCTAGACAACCAGTTCAGGTCAACAAAAAATAACTGCTCTCAAGATTGACAATATTTACACGACATTAAAGTTACAGTTGTACCTGACTCTGCATTTAGCGCTCATAGTTAACTACAGGAATACGAATTTCGAGAAAAACGAATTATAACTGTTACAGAAATTTTGCTCTGTATGTCATATGACTCGAAGTTTTCATTTACTCCACACCTTTGGATAAACGCGTTTCTTTAACTATAGCTTAAAATTTCGGTACTGGAGTTTTAAATAGCATGATATTCAGCGACGAGTCTTGCTTTAGTATGAGCATTGATTCTCTCGTAGGCTAATGATATGGAGATATGTGAAACTTATTTTAACCCAGAAAACATCATGAAAAAAATAATTTTCTTTTAAGGGAAGTCATGATGTGGTTATTCTCGATGGCCACAACATATTTTCACATCCTTGAGAAGAGGTATATTACCGCTGAAAAATACTAAATCGATATTCTTTGGCCTTATTTTTGACTGTTTTGTTTGGTTTTGGAGCACTACGGTCTAATTTTTGCAACACGTGGGCTAATGAGACCAGTACCTACTGCTTAAAGCCGATTCCGAACGGCTACGAACATCTATGGGATTCCATAGTGGGATTCAAACCCACTAACTCCGGTTCCGATGACCAGCACCCTAACCATTCGGCTATCGTTCGGCTTTTGACTGTTTAGAAGTGCTGTAATTATTAGATATTTATTTATAGATGTTAACGGTTAACTTTTAGAACGTGTGATATTGGTTAACGATTTACTTGAGAGAGAAAACATCCAGAAATACTGTGACCTATTAACTCTTCTTAATCCTATAGAAGCTACATTGGATATACTATGAAAAAAACTTGCATTCCTTCCGCGCCCACCAACTCCATTCAAGAAATAAAAATATTTCTTTACAATAAGTAAAACTATTTTAGTCTACGTTATCCTTTGGAAACGTGGAAAATCGTTTCAACGATCATATGTCTTATTAAGCTACAAAACTATCTTTTTGTTTATTTTTTACTAAAGCTTAAACTATTTATGCATTTTTATAAAAAGTTTCTTTTTAGTTGATAAATATGGATATTATCTTTCTTTTGCAGTAAAATTTTCATCCCCTACTAATCATTATTTCTAACTCTGTGTTTGTCTAGATTTACCCTTCTAAGTTTGTCGGTGAAGATCATCAACATCTTATGTGTGCGTATAGAATTTCATGTTCTAGATGTACACCTGAAAAAAAAACTGAAATCGTTACCTTATCTGCAAATGAAACTGTCTTTACCTTCTTTGGAGCCAAATCGCCTTTTTTGTGTTTATTGTTTAAAAGGTTCCTTCGTCTCCGGTGTTATGTGAGGGATCCATATATCATCTATGGCTATCAAGAAGTGAAAAACTCTGTTTTATTGCTTTAAAATTCTGCTGTCAACAGTCAACTGAAACATGCTCATGAAGTTGTTTTTGTTTCATTATGAGTAATTACGGCACCCATCGCACATCTTTCTCCTGACCAAATTTGCAGTCATTATGCGATGTACAGCACTATTTGAAACATTTATGTTTGCCAGCTCGTGCACTTTTAGTCCATGATCTTCCAATACTATTTTGTATATTTTCTTCATCATTTGTGGTGTGGTCATCTCATTTGATCTACCAATGAAATGTTCGTCTTGGCAGCTCGCAAGCCGCCGTTTAAACTCTGACACCCCAATAGTTTGCTTTCCTAAACAAAGTAGCAGGCTCTTCCAGAGTTGAATCTAACTCCAATTGATATTATTTAGACTGAGGTCTTTCAAAGGAACTTATTAATGTTTTACATAATGATGACCAACTTTTTCCATACGAATTCACCGAGAAGGTTTACTTTGAATGGTTACAAAAAAATATTAAACAACATAGCGTCGTTAGGCTTCAAACTTAAGCTTTATAAGATTGGTACCTTTTACCATAGTCATTCTTTTCAAACAAGAACCGCTGCCTATACGTTAGGTTGGATATTTTCAGAACTACCCCTACACTTGATTCTAATTGAAATTTTATTGTAAAATGCTTTGAAATTGTACCGAGGTACTTTCCCACGATGGTCAGCAAGTGCATGCACAGCTGTGGGAGAAATTTCCAAGAAGAATTTAGATGCAATTGTTGACTTCTAGTTTGAGGGACCCCTGCGGAGAAGTTATAGATCATGGAATGGCACAAGCGTAACGGTCAAGCTCGCACAGAGATGTAACCGTGAGTTATGGGGGCAGGGGCTAAAAATAATGTCCGCTTTCACAAAAAGGGCTATTTTAATGAGCCTATCTGCAATACTGAAGGGGGTGCAGATGTGGGAAAATTTCACCAAACAAGCGATTGGCAAAGAAGAAAAAGGGGCGTTAAAACCGAGGTGAGGAGTTGGGAAAGAGAGTTAAGAAAAAGGAGTCGAAGTCGGAATTCCACAGCAGCTGGACATCGAAATCCCAAGCCCTGCTCGCCAGCACCAACGTCTTGTGCAACCGAACGCCTAGACCGACACACCGTATGAGGAAA
Source organism: Pardosa pseudoannulata (assembly GCA_032207245.1). Classification (NCBI taxonomy): domain Eukaryota; kingdom Metazoa; phylum Arthropoda; class Arachnida; order Araneae; family Lycosidae; genus Pardosa; species Pardosa pseudoannulata. Next base: position 44,681,413 of record CM063510.1, on the reverse strand, counting down.
GCCCCTACCTGCTCCTCTGTACCTTTACTGGAGGTAAAACAGATTTAACATATTCATGACGGTCATTTAGGCCTCAGTTAGTAATTCAATATTTTGATTAAGGAATAACGCATAACTAAAGAGAATGGTAATAATTATTGTGTAAATATAAATTTAAAACATAAATAATTACTGGTTATGTTATATGGTGATCAAATATATCAATTTGTAAATAGTGTACAGAATAAATGTCTTATCTAAATATAAGATATCATATTTTTACTGTATATCCTCTTTGTAAACGAACACTGGTGTTAGTGTTGTAAGTACATTACAACAGAAATATAAAATAATTAATACAAAAATTATAAAATTACATGCACTGACAATTTTTAGGGTCAGAATAATGTATCCTATAATGTTTTCTATTCGAAATAGAAGAAAAATGCAATAAAATCTAAAAATAGGTTTAATCTTCAATAGATTCAATTTTCTTCCCTCAAGAGCCATAAATATTTGGAAATAGTTTATATTTTAACCGCAGGCAATTTTATATTACTCTTTTTTTTGGAAATGGAGGGAAAATCAAAGAGAAAAGAAAGTTCAGTGAATATTAAACGATATATTTCCTCAGAAGGAGTTTCAATGCACCCACCTCTTCGTAGGAGTCTGTCCCTTTTTCTTCTAGCCTCAATAGAGAGTCGTCCAAGAAAGGATACAGATCCTTAGCTTGAAGCAATGGAAGACAAAGAAAAGCCTAGAAAAGAAAAACTCGTTATTTTCTGATAACTAAAGATGCTCATAAGAAGTTTACTATTCTTATAAATATCACATTTACTAATAATAGGTTCTGTCGAAACATTTTACGTCATTGTTTGATTGATTAGAGGCTTGCTATTTAAAAAAAGAAAAGTTTGTTTAAATTTACGATGTGTGTGTATGTGTGTGTATGATCTTCGGCTGCTATTTCACACATATTTTGAAAGGGAACGTCCCATGCTTACAACTATATTTGTACAGCCACACGATCTATGTACAGTGAAACCATTCTGAGCTGCCACCCTTCCGTACCAAGAATATTTGGCCGCTTAGAGGGGTTGGCCGCTCTGAAGGGTTTTATTTACTATTATAAGATAATTACTATAATGCGTAATATAAACAAGTCTGACATATATTCGTTATGTAAATGGAATTTAAAACTTATCTAACGAGAAAATAGTACTTTATTTCATGCTTCTTTACATTTTTTTAAAAAGGCTACAAATTGTTTCTGTTTGTTCTGTAGTCTTCGTACTCTTTCGAAATCAAATTCTTTTCTTTAATGACTTTGATGATTTCCATTCTTCCGCAGTTAAATAATTCAGCTAATTTTCATATTCACGCAGAACTTCAATGCTCTGCTCGAGATTTAGAAAAATGCATTTCGACATAGTTGCAACTCAGATCACTGACCAACTAATGAAATGAAACTGGTGTGAATGACAATTTTGCTGACAGAGATGCAATTCTTCCTTAACTTTACCGATTGGAATACCAAACAAAGGCCCTAGGACACCTTCAACGCTTGATTGTCCAGTTCCTCTCCTAGTTTCTATGGATGGGGCAATAGGGATTCCCTATGTGAAGGGTGTGAGGAGAATACAAAAAAGATAACAGATTTAATCTTTCTTAGAAAGGGGGGGATCGCCGGATTGAACTTCTCAAGTTATTCCTTTGTCTCATATCTGACCTGACCTTGAGTTTCTTCGTTCAAAATTAAAGCATGGATTGAGTAGAATTTCCCGAAAAATGAAAGGGCTAATCCCACTTGGTGACCGTTTAGAGGGGGTCGGGTGGCGGCTGATACAGGTTATTTTATCATTAGATCTATGAGTCGAAAAATCCGTCCCATGAAAAATTGGCTATTTAGAAGGGTGGCCGCTCGGAGAAGTTTCACTGTATATAAAAAGTGATACATTATAATTATTAGGTTGGGGAAAAAGAAATCCATTATTTTTTAGGTAGATGGCTGTAGTAATCGATATCTCGTAAAGTATCAATGAAACAATTTCAAATCTATGCTCGTTGTCAAGGTGACATGTAACACTAAAAATTGTTTTTACTTTTTTTTGTTACAGTTGTGAGTTACAGGGTGTTAAAAATTGAAGTCAACAAAGAGAAAATTTGGTACATTTTACAGTTTTTCTTTGATAAAAGCGAAAATGCAATCCAGGCGGCTAAAATTGTGGATGGTGTTTATGATGTCGATACTGTAACAGATAATTGCATGCAATTTTGGTTTCGCGATTGCCTTAAGGCATTTTCTATGTTAAAGATGCACCTCGCACAGGCAGGCCCGTCGTCGAAAATGACGGTAAAATCACAGAAATAATCGAAGTTGACCGGCATGTAAATAATTGTACCATCTCCCAGGAGCTAAAGATCGACCATAAAACAATTTTAAACCATTTGCGCAAAGCTGGATTCCAAAACAAACTCGATGTTTGGCTGCAACACCAATTAACACCAAAAAACATGATGGATCGAATTTCCGTCTGCGAAGCCTTGATCATACGAAATGAAATCGACCCATTTCTTAAACGGATGGTGACTGGGGATGAGAAATGGGTCAAATACGACAATACTGTGTGAAAACGATAGTGATCAAAGCGCGAGGAAGCAGCTCAAACGGTGGTCAAACCAGGACTAACGGCCAGGAAGGTTCTACTGTGTATTTGGTGAGAATGGAAGGAAATCATTTATTATGAGTTGCTTCTGCAAGGCCAAACACTAAATTCAGATCTCTACTGTCAACAACTGGACCGTTTAAAGCTGATTTTTGACCAGAAACGGCCAGAATTGACCAACAGAAGAGGTTTTATGTTCCATCAGCACAACGCTAGGCCACACACGTCTGTTGTGACTCTCCAGAAACTCAGAGAGCTTGGTTGGAAAGTTTTAATGCATCCACCATATAGTCTGGACCTGGCACCAAGCGATTTCTACCTTTTTCTCCCATTGCAAAATTTCCGGAATGGTAAGAAATTGGTATCAAGAGAAGATTGTAAAAATCGATTACTAGAGTTTTTCTCCTATAAGAATCAAGACTTCTATGAGAGAGGCATTATGAAGCTACCTTTAAAATGTCAACAAATTATAGAATAAAACAGTGCATATTTAACCCAAATCGGACAATCCGAAACATGTTAAATAAAGTCATTAATTTCAAGCAAAAATAATGGATTTCTTTTTCCCCAACCTTATATTTCTCTCTTCTCTGAAGGCAGTTAGGTATGTTCGCAAAACCCACGTTAGTAGAGAATCCAAAATGAAAATGGTTAGTAGCCACATTGATACTAATTATGCTAATCAATGGCTAAGATTTAAATAAATAAATGATGCTGCATTGTTGAAAATATGTATTTGATCTATTTGTTTCAAAACGAGTTTTCAATTTTTAAAAATTTTTGATTAGGAAACCCCATTTATTCTCAGACAAACTGTAACATATTTTGTTATATTATATTATCATTATATAATGAAAGAGAAGATATTACCATTAAATGCCTTATTAAAGCGATATTCTCTCGCGTGCATAAATATTATACAGCCTAAAGTTTTATTTCCTTTTTATGATCTAATATTACTAACTGTTACAAAATACCTGCAATTGAGCTGCTATACACAGGTAATTCATGAAAAAATATAACACTACAGTATTGTTTGTCAATTAAATATTGTTTTAAAACATATTCTACACATAAAATGATTGAATAAACAATAATAGCCTTTCTTTTTATCAAAGTTCGATATGGATAATGTTTACTTTAGTATACAATTTATAAAGAATGAAACTGCTTTTTGAAATGTTCCACTAGCAAGATAAAAAATGCTTTTATTTATCTTTATGAATACCATTCTATCTCTACATGCAAAACACTAAAATAAATGTCACTGTGCAAATACATATATCATTGTGTTCATAGTGCTATAAAGGCGATAAACTGTCCCTACGCTTGGGTATTAACGATGTTTCCACACTGCCACTAATATAAACAACATACTTTTAATGGGATAATTTTTTTTCTTCCTCCATAATTTTGTAATAGTGGCGTACTCTGGTAATCAAGAGAACGCGTAGCATGATAGTTTCCACAGAGAGAACATTTCATACCACTTTTTGTCCACATATGTATTTTTCTTGTTTGTAAAATATATTTTAGTTTTACAGACTCAATATATAAAAATGTAAAATATTATCAAAATAGCCAAAAGTTTTAAAAAGTGTAAGTAAAGTAAACAATTAAAAAATTGAATCATTAACTAGTATAAATTTCAAAACACTTTTTGTTCTATTCATTTCCAGTGCTTCGGAATTAATTTTCATTTTTTACCTTCACACGAGTTTTACAGTGACCTATTTTATAGTTTAAAAATGAAACAATTTCAAAAATATTCGAACTAAAGATAAACGACGTCACTGAACTCGCTTATACAGTATTTCCTAGTTTTTAAGATATCTGTGATATTTTACACAATTTTTTGAAAACCTTTGACCAAAAAGGAAGAATTTTGTTAGCTTTTAGAAGAACACGTAAACCCGTTTGGATTTGGTTGAGAGAGCTACGATCTATTGCTTTCCAACATGAGGACGAATGACAACGATTTTCGAATCTTGCAATCATATGTTTGATTCTTACAGTGGATGATGTGTAAAACTACCTAAAATATCACATAATAATTAAATTAAAAAAACTAGGAATAAATTTAATCTTACAAAAGAGCTTCGAGAAGTTTTTCATGGTGCCTTGAAGAATTATTGCATTTAATTCCTTGCTTATTGGTACCTCCGATTCTGCACAATCGAGTAACTTTCCAATAAAAAAAAGTCTTACCCCTGACAGTGTGATAATAAAAGTATCTTAAACAGCAACTGTGCTACAGTGGGGTGTACAATAGAGTCACTTATAATGTTTTCATTGATTATCAACAACTCGCCTCATATACATATCTCTATAACTTAAGAAGAATCAGCTTTAGGTCCAGGTCTCATTGGTCCTCGTGTTGCAAAAAAGTGCTCCAACCAACCAAACCTATAACTTAAGGTTTTATTACTTTTCCTGTTATTTTCAGCGTAGATTATTAGCCTCTATAAAAATTACATTTGTGTGGAAAAAACTGTACAGGTAAAATTCATGTCATATTTTTACTTTATGTTTCGACACGAAATGTGGAAGAGGCCCTAGGGATAACATGAGGAACTAATGCTCTATAGGTGATCTTCCTTCAAATAGTCTTTTTATTTCGGTCCGTGACCTTATAGAGAAGAGATTTACTTCACTACAACAGAACAGAGTTTTCATAATTCATAAAAGTTTGAGTTAAATATCTGTGTTTTTACTGCACATAATGAATCGATAAAAAGCTTAAATTGGAAAAGAAATTCTGTGCCTTTACTCTGCTAGTTACCGAGCAGTCTGTAGAAATATCAACGTGTCTACAAATTATCAACTAATTCGGTCATCAGTGTCCCGGGAGGGTATTACAAGGAGGAATTAATGTGAAATATTTGTTTAACTAAACAAAAATGCCCCGAGTTTCTAAAAAACATCTAAATTATTTTTAAAAATCATCACCTTTTGCAGAAGAACCTAAGTCACCATGCTGCTAAAAGCCTATACTGTCGGGAACAATGAAAAAGAAAAGGGTAGATTTCTACAGGTTTTGTTTTGTTTGAGCACGACGGTCAACTTTTTTGCAACATGAGGGCTTATGAGACCGGGTCCTACTGCTTAAAGCCGATTCCGAATGGTTACGAACATCCACGAAACAGTGGGATTCAAACTCTGGTATCGAAGATTAGCCCCTTAATCATTCTTCCATCGTTCAGCGATTTTTATAAGATAAAGATTGAACGTCTGGAAAGTTTAAAACATTATGTATAGTGACAAGAATATCGCCAGATCACCCGCAGCATTAGCGCAGTCCTTTCTATCTCTAGAGAAAGAGGCTCTTAAGAAGGGTCTTAGAGTAAATGTAAATAAGACAAATATATACAATAAACAAAACCTGGGTATGTAAGTGAGCATCTAGAAGTGGAAAAATATAAATTTGAGGTGGTTGATTGCTTCACCTATTTAGGATCTGAGGTAAACAACAAAAATGATGTTAGGACAGAGATCCACAAGAGAGTTATGATGGCAAATAAATGTTTTTATGTCCTACGAAATATATAAAATCAAAATTAATGAAAAGGAAAACAAAAATTTTACTTTACAAATGTCTAATAAGATCAGTTTTAACTTATGCATGTGAAACCTGGGTAACAATTTTGTCAGATGCAAAGATACTGGTGACCTTTGAAAGAAAAATTCTTTGAAGTATATTTGGAGGAATACAAAAAAATAATATATGGTTCAAGAGATCAAGTTTAGAATTATATAATTTATATAATGAACCTGACATAATAAATTTCATCAGGTTGCAAAGAATAAAGTGTAAAGGCCATCTAATCAGAATGGACAGTGACTGAACAACAAAAAGGGTCTTCGATGCAAAACCTACAGGAAAGCGAAGACGAGGAAGACCCAATCTGAGACGGACAGATTGCCTGGAAAAAGACCTTCAGGTACTTAAAGTAAAAAAACTGGAAGAATTTAATCTCCAGAAGGATTTCTTGGAAAAAGCTTATTGAAAAGGCCAGGGACCATCCTGGGCTGTCATGCCACTGAAGAAGAAGATAGTGACAAGAAGGCTGGTCAGAAGTGGGTTAAAAGATTGTGCGTGGTCCATGTACTGTCTTGCGGTATGACCCACAAATTACAGTTAAGACTGTTAGACATCCTAATAGTGCGATGGTGGGGAGCGAGTATGGGGTCAAGGTAATTTCTACTATCTTCCAAAAGATGAAGGTTTGGAATCTAGCAATTGTAGTAATATTTTCGAAATATATTTCATTATTTCTTGTTCGACTCATAAGCATGATCAAGGCGTGATGGAGCCCATGCCAAAGTTTCTCTATGGCCATAATATTAAGCTTTTATAGAAACCAGGCAATTCCTTTGACCTTAAGCCCATAGAAAATTCCTGGAATTACTTGAAAGACATAATTGACCAAGTTTCAGAAACATCAATGATCTAAAGAAGTCTCTAAAAAATCTGTGGCTAAATATGGACTCTTCTTGTTTTTCAAACTTTACTGAATCTATACCCAAACTACAGCAGATGGAGTAAAATGTAAGAGGGATTTGACAAAATACTAAATATACTGTAATACATGAAATAAAACATTTTAATTTGGAGAGATCT
>CM063510.1:44646647-44671647 GCA_032207245.1 Pardosa pseudoannulata | reverse complement strand
AAATAATGTATTCGGGAAAAATATCTACCTCGGAATATAAATGAACGTCGATGTTTTAGACATCCTTAGATAAGAAAATAAAATTGAAAGTATGTCTATGTGTCTATCTGCTAGTGGAAACGATATCGCAAAAAAAATGAACAAAACTAATTAAATTTAGCATGCGAATTTTATTCCAAAAGGATAAGTCTTAAACTGCAAGCAAAATCCGTCGGTTGGAAGAGGTAAAGTACAATTGTGATTACATATTACGAAGGAATTGTAGAACTGAGCTAAGGTGAACAAATTAATGATTGTTCTGACTATATTTTGAAATGAATGCCAGCTGATGTGTTCTCCAGTTTATAATATTTCTTGACATAATTTAAAGTATAAGAATTCTCTCGTCAGAAGCCAGAGTATATAGCACATTTAAGGGGGAAAATTCTCTATTTTTCCTCTCGTTGTGGGTTTAAAATACTGTAATATTACTCCAGCACTTCTTTATAGTCTTGCAATTTTATTTCTTCACCATACTGTTTTAATACAATCAGTCAAAATAAAATTCTTCTGTTCAATTTACGAGGTCTTGGACTTATTATTCCTCGTGAAGTAAAAGAAGTAGACCATATAGTGCTCCAAAACTACTAAATCTGACCAATTTTAGATTTTAAAATTGACGATTTTGACTCATCTTAATTAAATAACAAATAAAATTATCAATTAATATTTTACACAAAGAACTTTAAGTTTTTTCAACATTTAAACAATGTACCACTTAGCTGGATATGGATTAACAGAGTTGAAGTAACACCCCTAAACTATACAAAATTCTCCATTTTAGTAAACTTTAAAATATTTTCAGTTTAGTACTTTATTCGGTATCTTCATGTATCTTAACGTATTCTTTAGGAGTTTTCCCTTTTAAAATCTCAAATTTACAAAAATGGCATAGTGTACGAGTTTTATTTTAATTGAGAGATTCGTACGTTAGAGTGGATTATTAGTTTTTTAATTTAGTTAAAATTACAGTTAATTATAGTCAAAATAATAGATGTGAAAATAGGTAAAAAGTAGAGTTATTTAATCAAAAACTAGATTTATTGCAATACCAAGATTTTGTATGATTTTAACGATGCACAGAAATCTTTTAAAATTTCGCACAGTTTTTATTTAATGAGTTATAAATATTTGAGCTGAACGCGGGTTAAAAAGTCTAACATTTAAATTTCCTTTTTGCTAGTTGTAGAACGCCTTATTTATCTTTCCTAAACGCGGCATGCTTTCCTCTTGCACTCGGATTCTTAGAGAGCGAAAACATTAATTCCCCTACCTGTAGCACATTCATCCGAAAATATCCACTTTCACATTTGAGGAATTCTCAGGCTGCGCCATTATTAAAGGAACCATTGCGTGAACCGAGATTGCGTAGCGCAGAGAGAGTTTGGAATCGAAGGGCAGCTTATGTAAACATGTCGGACACGCTTATTCATTTGGTATCTTTTTGGAGATTGGATAGCTCGCAGAAGTTTATCTTAGCTTCATGTAATATGTAGACGCATAAAAGTTTTTTCTAGTGCCAGTGTAATTATTTTATCTCAGTTTATATTAAAAATAAATTTAACCATAGAAGTCTTTTGGAGGCTCAACAGTAAACTGTTAAGTTAAAATGTTAATTAAATTAATAAACTATTCAAAACGGGAAAATAACTTTTTAATGGCCAAAAAATCATATTTTGAACAAAATGGTGCGTCTTTCCTTACTTTAACCCTTAAATGTCCGAGTCATTTCTGCCGATTTCATATTGGTGCCTACCTTAAATCTTAAGTTATTATAGAATTCTCAGGCTGCGCCATTATTAAAGGAACCATTGCGTGAACCGAGATTGCGTAGCGCAGAGAGAGTTTGGAATCGAAGGGCAGCTTATGTAAACATGTCGGACACGCTTATTTATTTGGTATCTTTTTGGAGATTGGATAGGAAGTTTATCTTAGCCTCATGTAATATGTCGACGTAGTTTTTTCTAGTGCCAGTGTAATTATTTTATCTCAGTTTATATTAAAAATAAATTTAACCATAGAAGTCTTTTGGAGGCTCAACAGTAAACTGTTAAGTTAAAATGTTAATTAAATTAATAAACTATTCAAAACGGGAAAATAACTTTTTAATGGCCAAAAAATCATATTTTGAACAAAATGGTGCGTCTTTCCTTACTTTAACCCTTAAATGTCCGAGTCATTTCTGCCGATTTCATATTGGTGCCTACCTTAAATCTTAAGTTATTATAGACTGCACAGAATAAAATAATATGGAGTTTAAAGAACTGTTCCGTCCAGTAGCCATGATGTTGGATCAGTAGCAGCAATTGCTTAATAGTTTTCTAAAGTGTGTTTATTTTGTTACCGTTGACCGTAGCGCCATCTGAAAAAAAAAGAAAAATTAGGGTGTTCGCTTAGAGCTTGGAGCGGGGGGATTAAATCGGCTACGAACCAATATACTCTGTTCTTTTTTTCTTGATGTTTCTTTAAAGTGGATGGTTTGGACGACATTTGGAGTGAAAATATTCAAAGTCATTCTAGTAAATTGTTAATTCCTTTAATCATAAATCTTATTGGGTTTTCGTTTTCCCAACGCTGATTAAATTCACATACATTTAACTCTATGCATGTGTGTTTATGTGTTATGTATCCCCCTCGTTCATATTATACTTATCTATTGTACTATGTTAAAATCTTAAATGTTAGTAGTCATTAATTCTCTATTGACAGTAATATATTTTCTTTGTAACGTCAAACTCTAATCTACAATAAGCTGTTATCAAATCCCTTCCCTTTGGTCATTTTTCAATCACAAAGTCTTTATTTTAATTTATATATTTAATTATACATTCCACTCATTCTTAACATCTCACAAGAACTTTGAACACTACACCACATCACGTTAGTGATCAGCTATCGTTATATTCACACCATAGGCTGCCATTTATGAAAAAGGAAAAACTATTAAAAAGATTTATTTGGTATCACATGTAAAATTAGTACTGTAAAATGGAGTTTTATAGTAGATAAAACAATTTGTCATAATTTCAGTCTTTGTGACTGTGAAAAAGTTAATTTATGTGCGCTGTTCGAAAAATTATAAGATGTTAATTCAAACGAAAAATTTATAAATAGAAATTACTTGAAAATTTTGTAGATTGTTTATAAAATTCCCGTCTACCTACTGTCAAAAGGAAAACTTTTTGTAAGAAGACATAAAATCTACAGTATATATTGTTTGGACAGTAACGATCAGCAAGTTTCTACTGATGTTTAGACAGTAGCATGGTCTAACTGAAGACTGAGTTTCTTTAAAGAAGTTACACAGAAATATAAAAACATCAAAATTTATTTTTTTCTTTCTCAAAACAACGTAAATAAAAAACAGTTAAACAGAACATCCAAAACAGTTGGCCGATAATACATAACTAAGTTGAAAATTAAACATTCTGGCAATGACTAATTTATGTAATTTACCAATGGAAAAAAAAAACTATATCGACGAAGCAAAAACACGACGAGCAACAGGCAACAACATGCAAAAGATGAACGTAAAGTGCCCTCTTTTATACTCCTTGACTTCGTAAACTTCACAATTATTCACATGCTGAAGAAAAAAAGACCACGGAGCATACAAAAAAAAAACTATTTCCAAATTACTAACTAAACTGCTCTCACATGGGCTTCAGACATGAAAAATAAAACGAGATCAAGTAACCAAGATTAAAAATAGTTAGAGTTAAATTCCCGTGATTTATGTTAACCTTTATCAGATTGAAATTTAATAGAAACCAACTTAACCCACTTAACTTAAACACACTTGCTTAGTGTCAAAAAGATTAAATTATGATTAAAAGTTTAGCGAATTACAAGGAATGGGATTTGCGTATTTGGTAACATATATTTAAAGGTATCTAAAATGAAACACTAGGCATTAAAGGGTTGAAATAAGATTTTAAAACATTGTGTGGTCGATATAACAGTAAAAACAAATTTTGACAAAAACAGGATAGCTTTCTAAGGTTAGATTATAACATTAGTTTATAATTCTTAAAAACTAGCAAACGTACGAGTAATTTATGTATCAAAACTTAAATAAAATAGTCCGTTATACGCTTTTCATACGATATGCTAAACTATACTTTTAGGTCTTAGGTGTTAAAGATAGCTGTTTGCTGTACGATGCTAAAGAACAATTCATTACTATAAAAAATTAGCCCCAAAAGTTTCTATATCACTAAAGTTACCCATAGAGTACAGTGATTAGCATGACAAGTTTACACGAACTGAGATTGGATTTTTTAAAAGTTTATTCCACGATAAATTGTGAATGTATTTTATGCTTCCTCATAAGAAGTAATAAAGGTAGCTACAGATTGTTCCCTTAATAAGAAGATACCTACTTGCTATGTTGGATTCGTGGCAAGAAAATGTTGCACAAATATTATTTAAAACAAAATTATTCTTCGCATTATATCTTACATTCTCTTTTTCAACTTATTCCTCAGTTTATTTATTTTTACTCTAGAATAACCTCTCTTTTGTTGCCACTTACTTTAATTAAAAATTAAAAGGGCGAATCATGCAAACGAGGGTACTACACAGATTTTTTTGCCTCCGGAATTTTACAGATATATAACGTCAAATATATTCTAAAGGACTACAGAATAACGTTGTTTTGAAAATACTACAGAAGATCAAGGATTAAAAAAAATATAAACATAACAAGATTTAATTTCCCAAAATGTTCTTTTAAGCAAGTTTAGTTCCCTAGTCCAATTTAATTGAAATTAAAGATAAAGAAACGTAAGTTTTTTTAATCTTCTTAAAGGTACTGCTTTTAACACTTTTAAAACTAAAGGTTATTTTTCAAAGAGAGCAGACACTTCAAAAGATTTTATGACATTCTTATTGTTGATTTCATGGCATCATTTTACTGATCATTAATGCAAACATGCTTTCCTCGCCGTTCTACTAATCGTTTTGCTTAATCAGACAAGAGCTACAACGTTAAATGGGAGAAATTCCGCAGGTCATTAACGTTACATGACCCTTTTTTCTTTTTTCCGCATTATTCGCAGTGATTAACATAGAACTCGATGTGAAATCGTGTTAAAGATGTTTTCGCTTCTACTCGTGTACTACGACGGTAAAAATAGTTTTACAGTAAATGTTCTTTACGAGTGTGATAAGAGAACAAACAGCTCGCTAAAGACGTTTAAATAGAGACATATAAATCGGATTTTAAAATTATACAGTAAATGGGAGTACAAGAGTTTAAAAGTGCTATTGAGTGACTTTTTTAAACGACATTTTTAATTGGTGATGCATTATCGCGTGCCATTTTAATCGAATAAAAAAAATGCCGTAAACAGAAAAATGTAATTGTTACTATGTACAAGAGAAGGAGGTAATAGGGTATAGCTTAACAGTTTTTTTTCTGACTAAACTAAAAAAGTTTCGGGGGGAAATATTCCTTATTGGTTCAAAACGAAATTTTCTCTTTTTATTACAATACTTGTCATTTTTTCCTTTTCCTCCCATTTATAAAAGTGAAGTCTGTATTAAATGCCATACATTATTTTAAAAATTAGTTTTAACACCTTGCTTATAGAATATATTTGTGAAAAACATGGAAAACATGGAAACTTTTTTCTTTAATATTGTTCTTATTATCATTCATTATTGAAATGTTAGAAATAGATTATTTTTGAAAAAAAAAAAATTAAAACGAAATAATTACTATTTTCAATGTTTTCACATATATGGGAAATGTTAACGGATTACAGCAACTTTTGGTCAAATTACTGCAAAATAAAACAAATTACATAATTTTAGGGATAAATATAATAAACTAACACAGCACTATTATTATATCAACTGTCATGAATTCGATGTTTCTCAGATTCCTTTGAATTTCACAAATACTTTACAGTATTCGAGAAATAGCTACAAATGGCGGGGAACTGCCGAACTTTTTGCAAGAAAGTAATTCAGTCTATTGGAAAAGGGAAAATTAAATGTTATGCATTGAACGAATCGATTTTGGGTTTCACGGAATTGAAATACCGTTTTTTCTCTTGCTCGAACGCAGATCGAGCATTCCAAAATTGGCACATTTTGTGTTGCCCGAATCAAGTTCAGCAGTCACAGGCAAGATGTTAAACATGGTAAGTATGCTAAAATATCAACATTTTATAGACACTATTTACAAAAAGGAATTTTTTTCAAGTTTAAATTTCTAACAACAAAAAGTAGGAATAGGAATATAAATTTTGAAATTATTATTAATAATTTTAGATCTTTTCACCTTTTCACTAAGTTCCAAGTAAAAATTCTTATTAAAATTATATAAATTTTTAATTTGTTGTTAATTAGCTAAGCATACAGTATATTTAATTTATTGTTGTGAGAATTAATATTTTGATAATTATTTCCAGACGTTAGATAAAATCTGGTACATCTATGAGCTCAACATTAATAAATTCTATTTTAAATGCCGTACATTAAGGGCCAGGTGGTAAACAAACAATTGGGATATATAACAACAATATCCGCTATTGACATTTATATTTTAAATTCTTCAGAATGAGTCTTAAACAATAGGTCTTGGTCTAATTTTTCTTCAATATTTGAGGAATTGTAATTTTCATAACAACAGTTCTTTCTTTTACAATAAGCTCATATTCCTACATTCCAATTTTTTTCCAGAGGAGGTAATGAGACATTACCTCCCCTTTATTTGACCAGGAATAGATAGAGCTGTGGATTTCTTCTCCAGCTTGTTGTTAACCCAAATGCACCACGTGGGATTAATCCCATTTGTATCCATTTAAGGGAAGAGAATGACTGCCATGCTGGTTAGGTTGATGTGTAAATAAATGTTTATACGCCTGACCAGCTGAAGCTATACGATAACTGAAACTGTTAACATAAACACCCCAATAGCAACCCGAAGAGGCTGTCAGGTTGTTGCTGACCTACGAGAGGCTCGTCATGGTTTAAGTTAATGTAGTTCAACCCAATACGAAGCAAACACTACACTGGGAAGCTAGAGCCGAGATAGAACGTAAAGATCACTCGGGTTCGTTAAAGTCGTACACATCCGTGTTCGCAGAAGGTCTAACTCTAGGGGATAGCTTGATTGGTAAAGAGCTAATGTTCGTGTTATACTGGGAGAAAATCTCGCACATCCAACCCAGTTTATCCAATTGATTCGGCAGCGAATCGAATTCTTGACTGGGCGAAATTGTCTGCCATATATAAAAACAAGATCTTAACTTGCTGGAATACGGTCGGACTAGTTTCAGTCAGATTAGCTTCGAGTAACAAAAACATTCACTGTAGTACTCTCAACTCTATAGGTTGAGAGTACTACAGTGAATGCTGCATGATGGTCAAACACAAGCTGCATGAAACAAGCTGTCAAATGGTCAAAAGGGTAGGAATCTGCTTATCTGTACCGTTATTCATGGGTTCGAATTCTGCTACTGGAATGGATGTTTGTTGCCTTTCAGAGTCAGTTGTAATCAATAGGTTTTGATCTAAATTAGCTCTCCTGTTGCAAAATTTAATCATCTCAAACTTATACTACTGTACCCGAAAATAATCGATTATTGTTTGGTTACAAATATTTCTGTCTTTACAGTGTTTGTTACAAACATAAGTATATATTTTAATATTCTGAATTCAATTATTTTCCTTTCTAAGGGAAAAAAATCAGTCTAAAAATGAACAATAGTAAAATAAATATAAATCTTTCAAAAAGTAAATATATTTTAAAAACCTTTTTTTATAAAAACTAATCTAGAATGAAAAACAAAAAAATCATATTTTAGCATGAAGTATCGAACATAAGTTAGATCTAAATATGATGGCCTAAACATAAGTGCTGATAGTATAACCGGAGCCGTCAAATACCATGTATCAAAAAAAAAATTTAAATCTGATACCTCTGAAAAATCAATAGCTTGTAACTGCAATGTTCAGAGGAGGCAAAAATCCAAAAAGTATTAAAAAATTAAAAGTAAACACTCTCATTTGCTGTTGTTTCGGGAGCCATCGCAAACGGCGATCAGTCACGCTCTTGTTGCCATTTTTCGTTCACAGCGCAGAGGTATAAAAAACGTTTCAACTTTCCAAAAAACTCGAATCCGGCAAAAGAGTCGGGAATAACATAAGAGGAGGGGAGGGGCGAGTGGCGTGCGTTTGATTGCGAGTTACAGTTTGCAAACGCACGCACGACGGTTTCAAGTGTGCTTAACGATCGGAACAGATGTCGAAGTTCTCAGGAGATGGGGTTGCCAGAAGTGTCCCAATATCAATCCGATTGGCGGGGAAAGTGAGAAAATTTTGCTTTTCAAACTCTGAAGACTGAATTGATTTTTTTTCCTTCATGTACTCGAAGAAAACTGCAAACTCTGATTCAAACTGATAAAAATCTTTCAAGAGCGTTACAAAACAGTAACGTTGATTTTCTCCCACATTGATGTATTTTTTATTAAAATCTGTTTGATTTTTTGGTGTAAGTTAAAAAATAATTAGGTAATGTAAATTTCAAGCATCTTGTATAGCTAGTATTTTATTCATCTTGCAAACTAAACAGCAATTTGGTATAGTCATGATAAAATTGAAATTTACGTTGAATCTACATAAAATAAGTTAAATTCTTAAGTTTGTATTATAGTCTAACAGTTTATACAATTCCATGTTCACAGATCACGCTCGCCAAATCTGCACATGTCTAAAAAAGGTTTATCTCTGGAGAAAATAGGGAAGTTCGGTTCCCATGTTGAGTTTGTTTACAAAACATCCGCAGTCGCGAGATGTTTTGGGGATATTATAGTACATGAAATATTAATTTAGATTTTATTGAAATATTAAAATTATTTTCCACTACTATTATAATATTGTCACGTGGATTGGAAAAATAAGAACATTCGAATAGCATGAATGTAAAGCATTTTATTGAATGGTTAAAAGAACTATGGACCGACTTACAAATTGATCTACTTGCTCTTATAGCCATAGTATAATATTCTATAACCCCATTCCAGTAAGGTAAAGAATATTCTAATAATTTCTAGAATGAACAAAAGAAGAATTAAAAATACATTAAATTAAATTACCATATAAATTGTGCAGGATGAGCCAGAGACCTCTCGCTTAGACGTTTGGTACGATATCAACAGTACCACGGAGTGCATGACTGGGAAAGTCATTAAGCGGCAATATTAAAAACTATATAAATGTGTGTGTGTGTGTATGCAACAGGTGTTTTTTACCCTCTGCAATCTAGAATGATATACATACTAGATAGAATGGAGCCGTTAGGCTATGAAAGATAACGGCTAAATTTTAAAATAAAAAAGTTGAGTTTATTTAGACAATCCATGTGTGACGCTATCTCGCCAAAAGTTTTACATTCGCTTACATAGTGCTATGAGGGTGCAAGGGCACCAGCCAATCAGAGTTTAAAATTGTATCACATGGGGGACGCTAAGAAGGGAAACTAAGTTACGTAAAGGAGTTACATAAAAATACCTAAGCTAAGCAGAAATTAAGTTGATGTTGACGTAGTTACGAAAGATTACTCCGATGAGTTTACTTTAGTTTGATTTGGAGCACTACGGTCTACTGTTTTGCACACGAGGGCTAATGAGACCGGGACCTACTGTTTAAAGCCGATTCCGAACGGCTATGAACATCCATGCCATAGTGGGATTCGAACCCACGAACTCCGGTACCGACGATCAGCGCCCTAACCAATCGGGGAGCCTTCGGCATTACCCCGATGAAAAGAGAAACAAAGACCTTTCACCAAAAATTGTAATTTTAGGTATATAATTGCCAAAATTTCTTTTTGAACATAATTATAATAAAGTTTGTGAATGAGATTAAAATATAATTATATATATATATATATATATATATATATATATATATATATGTGTGTGTGTGTGTGTGTGTGTGTGTGTTTAACTCATGACTTTATCGTATGTCTATTCAATTACATATTATTTTACTTTATTATTGTATGATGCGTCATAAGAATTATCATTTGCAAATTCTCTTAAAGGCTTAAAATAGATTCGTGTTAGATAATTATTGTCTAAAAATTAAAGTTCTACCAGCTGGAGGTAACCGGCAACGGTAATACTTACGCAATGAGATTTTTTCCTTACATATATATTTATGTACAAACCGAAATATTCGCATTCACGATACTCCAAGAGTACCAAGAAGTTAATAAAAGTAAAAATTATTCTCTGCAAGTAATAGTTGATATTTGTTTATTAGAAATGGACTGGAGTTGTTTCAACTGTTTAAAAAGCATTGTTTTAAATACATATGAATACTTGAATACATTCCAGTTGTGTTGTTTTAGAGCTCAGTTACTACCATCTGACTGTGTTATTATCTATGATAGAAATTTTTTGTTGTATTCAGTGCACTGATTGCAATCAGAAATGAAATGCGCAACTAGATCTTGCAGCAATCCTAATTATCAAAACTCAATATTCTACTGATAATCATTTCTAAGGTATATGATGTGCATTTTAACTAGTTTTGTTATGACGTGTGAATATAATATTAACCCATAGACTTCTGATTTTTAAAAATTTTAAATCCAAGCGTATGTACTGAAATATTCAGATTTGGTTATACACTTTCTTCATTTTATTTACTTATTTATTTATTTATTTAAGAATGCGTTGGCGTACATGTCTGTGGGCGAAGGCAGTAAAGGAAAAGGCTTTATAAGAGTGCATGAGAAAACACGCATTTAGCTCGCCAAATTTCTTGGGATTTTCTTTTTCTATTTCAAATTTGGCTAAATTTAAATTTTGAAAGTAAAAAACAGTTTCCACCAACATTTAGATGATGGAGGCGAATTGTGTTGAGACAAGAAGTAGGCTAGTCTCAAGTCCAGATTTCTAAAGAGTTCAATTTAATGACCATCGTCGTGTGCAACTTATGGAAACAGTTCTAGAATACAGGGATCATAGTTAGAAAGTCGTCCAAGACCCACGACGACTAGAGAAGATTGCCATTTGTCCATTATAGCGAGGCATAACAAGGGGGTTTGCATGCGGCCACAGAAACCCAAGTTTCAAGGGTGACTGTTTCCGGAAGACTTCATGAGAGAAAGTTATTTGCAAGAAGATCTTCTATTTGCATCCTGCTGACTTTTACGAACAGGTTGATCCGTTTAGCATGATTCAGAAAGCATAGAGATTGGAGTACGAGCAATGACGACCGTTCTCTTCACTGTTGAGTCTCAGTTACGAATTTCAAATACATAAATGGATCTCACAACCAAAAGTGGATCTAACCCTAAAGGTAAATGAGCTGTGCGAGAGAAAGGAAGACTGTTTGCCACTTTTATTTTTCATGTAGGTCTAAATGTAACATTAACAGATTGAGGATATTGCTTACTCGGGACAAAGAATCTCAAGACTTGGTTTTTTCTGTTTTGCTGTTATTTCTTACTTAATAAGATAATGCATTTCATTCTCTCTGTCTAATCACTTTCCTATTAGCCAGTTTGTTATGTACTCTTAAGTTCAGAAGTCTCATTTGTGCACAGAAATTCTAAGTTGAATTCTCCCTTCTCAAAAATATTCAAATTTTAATTTGCAAACCAAATCCATCGTAGTACTTAAAAGACTTCAATATTTTGCTATATATTTGTAATAATTTTTACCCATGGATAATATTTGATGAAAATAATTTAAAAGGGTGATTTGAGACTATGAAGAAGGTAACATGCATGAGATACAATATAAATTCATGTTTTTTAGGTGTTCATATTTTTATGATTAAAATTGTTCTTTTAAATTGTTCTGTTCAGGGAAAACAATATAAATAAAATTAAGTGAAATATATCTTTGAACGTCACCTAGAAGATCACGTGATCTGCGGAGAAAAAGAGTGGGTGATCATTGGCTGTTCGATCATCCCTCGCCCCCGAGTTGCAAGATCCATGTACATACTTGTGACAAAGAGTTACAGTTCAACAACATTAGCGTGAAGCTGACTTAGAGTGAAGTTAAGCGAAGTGAGTGACCCTCCTTCGACCCCATTGGTCAAGAGGGGTTGCTAACCACGGAGTAGCCATCTTCGGCCAAGGCAAAGCTGTCCAACGAACTTTTTCGGGAGATCTACGGGCCTCCTCAGAGAGAGAGCAAGGAAGGAATGTGGAGCTTAATATCTTCTGCAGCAGTTCGAACACCATTTTTCTTTTTTACACCAAGACGCCATGATGGCAAAATCTTAGATCGATTATGCCATTTGGTATGATGGCCTAAATAGCATTTAATTTCCTATTTATACCTTTATTTATATTCAAAATAAACAAAATTCAGCAGAAGGAATTAGTTTTTTTTTTTTCAGTTTTGTATTTTCCCCCGTGTATTCCACATATACGTGCGGCTGGCCTAGACGCTCAGTCGGCCTCATCTCTACAATATTGGAAATTTGCTTCACGTGGCAGCCTCACCACTGATTCTTGTTGTGCGTCTATTTGGAAAGAACCAGAAACCCGTTACCTGCCCTCGTACTCATGTAAACTTTTTCTTGTGAAATATATAACACTATTTTTTTCTATCATAGATGTCTACAGTAATCGAAAATTATGCGCTTTAGAAATTATTCTCTGGTTATTGTACAAAGTTGTATCAGAGACTGTTTTGAAGCTATCGTATAGTTAAGTTCTATGTCCATATACACATTATCGATAATTTTGCGATGGTTTTAAATATATTAATGTGTAGAAGAGGTTTTGCTAACTTCTCATCATTCAATACTATTTTTTCTTTAACATGTGTTTAAAAACTGGTATTTTCAGTGGTGTATTGGAAAGATGAGAATTGATACTGTAATTGTTAGTATTGTAAGCAGTAGCTATCTCAATTGCTCAGAACTTAGATTAAACAATTTGGAAATAAAGACTGTTAGAAGTGTTTAGGTATCAGAATACAGAGAGAATAAAATGAGTACGGTGACTTTGTTAGTGTTACTATAGTGCTTCTTAACTCCAATTTTAAATATTAGCAGATTTATTTTGTAAAATATATTTTTATAAACCAGCACAAGGTTTTGTGTAAAAGCACAAAACATTTGAGGCAGAGCAATTGAATCTGAAAAAACAAGTTATGTTGCAAAATAATCTCAATTTTTTTTGTTACTTTATTGTAAAATGTTAAACTTCCTATTAGCTGAAAACTTAATACTAAAAATGTACTAAAAAGGCTAAAAGTTAAATATGTACTCAAAGAAAAAATGTTTAGATGTATGGTTTGGAGTGCTACGGTCTACTGTTTCGCTACACGAGGACTAATGAGACCGAAACCTATTGTTTAAAACGTATTCCGAAAGGTTACTAACATCCATGCTATTAGCAGGACTCGAACCCGTGAACTCCGGTCCGAAGAGCAGCGCTCTTCGGTTTGGTTTGGTTTGGAGTGCTACGGTCTACTTTTTGCAACACGAGGGCTAATGAGACCGGGACCTAAAGCTTAAAGCCGATTCCGAAAGGCTACGAACATCCATGCCACAGTGGAATTTGAACCCACGAACTCCGGTACCGAAGGCCAGCACCCTAACCCATCGGCCATGCAGCGCTCTTCGGTACCATTCGGCCAACTTAAGGCATAAAATTGTATAGAGGAAATTTATTAACAAATACTAATATTACAGCATATAATTCTAAATTTGGAATTTTTTTAATTCAGAAGTCTTTAGGTAAATATTATATTTCAATAAAAATATATAATTTAAAATACATTAATTGAATTAAACAAAATCAATTCCTATATCCATGTCATAAAGGGATTTATAAAATGAACAAATCTAGAGAGCATAGTAATACAAAGGACAACTTCATAAGACATTACAATTCTACGCTTTGAAATGACTAGATAAAAGAGTGTTTCAGTAAATTGTTTTTCAACTTTAGAAGAATAATGCCTTAATTCTAAATTTTCCTAACGCTCAAACAATCTAGAGAAGCTGAATAGCATTTCATTCCCCAAAGGGTAAAATCTCTTTTACACAACAGAGATCACTAGCAGAGACAACTTTCAGCGTGACGTCACTTTCAAAGAATTAATATCCATGACTTGCAATTTAAAGTCCTCGGGGATACAAAAAAAAGCAAAAATACATCCACCAGTGCATTTTATTTAATTTTCTTCCGCCATCATATCTCAATGTCATGTGTGATGGAGAAAAAAAAATGGTATTTGGAAAATTTACTATAGCTATTTGGTGAATATACAGTTCACACATTACATGCTGTGCTTTTGTAGCTTCGCTTATCTTTATTTCCACGAATTACTAATAACCCTGTTTTGGGAATTAGAAATTTAAAAAGAGTTCCGAGTTTCAAAGACTTTTAAGAACTGCATTTTTCTCTTTATGCTAATAGTTTTCTCCACTAGAAATGCTAAGAAGAATACTTTCAAGAGTAAAATAGAACACTCTACGCGTAGATAAACTGGCGCTCCTTTAACTTTTATTCGAACTAAGATTAACGTGTTTCGAGCAAGAATTTTTAAAATTTATTCAAATTGAAACCCTTTCATTTTCACACTTCGAGTGACAAATCTGTTTTTCCGATCGAATTTCTCGGCATTTTCAATGGCGTTGCGGGTTGCAGCGTTCTTGGCTGCCAATCACGTTTACGGTTCCTTTTATCAAATCATCTTGTATAGCTAAAAGAGGATCGCCTCATCCATATTTCCAGTTTGGGATCTGAAAAATTATTCTCTTTAACCCCTTTCAGGTTCATTTTATTTCGGGAATATGGGTCAATAAATGTCAATTTTTATGCTATAATACATGCAAAGATTTTTAAACATAATAGCATCATACGCATACAAAATTTCCTAAAAATTAATGTAAAAAAAAATCAATTTAAATAAATGAGTAATTTACCTGTATAGTTGGCTTTCTGTGCGTCAGAAATCATTAGACTTTGGTGTCAATTGACACTAACTATAAATATAAAGCTTAGAATATCTAGCTTTTATCTTGAATTAAATTTTATTTATATCCTTTGCATTTACAAAAATGATTATGAAGTTGTTAATCAAAATTTGATAGTGTGTGATACAATCGAAAACACGGTACTACACAGAGTCAACTTTGTAATCTGGAAAGTAGAATCTTTTTTCTCTCCTTACCTTCTTCCCTATGCTCTCTCTCTTTGAGAAGCAAATAATCTAGTAGCCGGAAAAGTAAATAAAAACATTCGAAACCATAAAAATCACCTGTGAGATAATTCGGGAAAGACTGACTGCACAGTGTAAAATTTCCCAGTGCCCGAGCTACACTCGGGATGAGCCAGGATGGTATATTTCGCCTGGCCGAGTTCAGCTCGGGAAAAACCGGGAAGGGGTTAAGGGTACAGTAAAGGTCAACTGGGCAAATGTTTTTGAAGATTTGATGTTTGTATCTTATTAAATTGTGAAATATAACTAATATATAAGATTCAAAGAGGTTTATTTTAATATTTATCATCTTAAAAAATATTATTATTATCAAAATAGACAGTTCAATTATTATTACTAATAACTATTTTAAATAGTTTCTAAAAGAAAAATTTCTGAATTTTATAAACCTTTAAAACTATCCAGTAGCATTTGTAACCTTCGTATAGCTTCGAAATATGCCGAACTATAGATGAAGAAGTAGATCGCTGGTTTAGGGTACCAGCGTTCGTGGATTCGAATCCCACTGTTAAAATGGATGTTCGTGCATTTCGGAATAAGCTTTAACATATTCATCAACAAGCTGAAAATTGTGCCCTTCATGAAAGTCGATTCTTACCCTTGTGGCTAATATAAATATTACACGCTATTTTCCTGCAGCGGCTAAATTATATCTCAGTGGTCGTCAAACTTATTAGCCAAAGAGCCAAATATGAACATTACAAGAATTTTTAAAAAATTGAGAGCCAAATCTGCTTGTTTAGTAGTAAACTTTTATTACATTAAATAAGTAGTACACTAAATAAAACTAAATTTCATACTTAATAAATATTTATTAATGCGAACAACGTGCTTGCATCTCCTTGGAAAGTTTGAGTAAGTCAGGTTTGTATGTTGTTGTTTTTAATTTTAATTTTACGAAAACTAGTAAAATTAAACTCGATATTCGTTACGTATTTTTACAACAATATAAAATTTTAATTACCTATCTTTTAATTTAAACAAAAAATTGTACATGTTCTCGATTTATAAAAGAATTTTAATTTATCAAAATAAGATGATTTTTTGTTCTTACCAAATTTTTTTTTTTAATGAAAATATTATTGAGCCTTCCGTGGATATTTGTGCGAGAGCCGCACTTAAGGAGTCAAAGAATCACATGCGGTTCTGAAGCCGCACTTTGCCGACCACTGCTATATCTTCCCAGAAATTCGCTAGCGACGTTCACGCGATAACGCGTGATTGGCCGTTTAGTAAGAACTTGCATCAAGCGGTAAAGTCTGAATTTTATTTCAATGTAAATGATATTTATGCTGCTGGTCACCGCCAGATAGCAGTACACAACAGCAATACAATAGACAAATATAGACGCATTCAAGTACGGTTGTACCAATGCTTCTTAAGCAGTTGGAATAATTCCTCTAAAATCCATTGTTAAAAACAAAAATATAATCTATTAATTGTACAGAATAACTGTAATTTTTTTTACTGTTTAATTATTTCCTGCTACGGAACAAATGAAGTATTGGCTTCATTAACGAGGACCATCTACCTTAAAACAAAGGTTTGAGATGTTTTCAGTGTCCCTGGGTGTACAAGCCACACCAGCTCATACTATACAGTGAATTACAAATGCATCCAAAATATTACATACAAACAGATACAATTATATCACAAAAATTTCGTTTATAAAGAAATAACTGTGTAACAAAAATATCTCAATATAACATTGCTGTTGCCCACCAGTGGGTAGTACTTAATTCTACTCGGGCAACACAGTTTCCTTCAAGAGCGAAGCTAATTTTGAAATTTAAGGGAATGTGAAAATGATAATTCTTGTCACATCATATAATCAAAATAAAATATTATATAATTTAATAAGCTTACATGAAAGTCATGCGGTCTTTACATCAGATTTTTTTCATATTCGTGGTTGTGATGTTGCTACACCCCATTGGCTTCACAAAGAGGTTTTGTTAAAGCCCAGGGCAGGACGACACTCTGTCTGGGTTTTTGACACTACACTACAAAGGATTTTCGCTTCGACCACGCCTTGAAATGTCCTAGGTGAATTGGAAGATCAGACGGGACAACACAATGTCAGACTATGAGGCGCCACCGAAGGAACCAATCAGTGGCTACCAGCACGACGAAGGGGGAAAAAAAGCCAATGAGGGAAGAGGCGAAAAGTGACGTCAGGTGGCGCGAGTTTTTCGCTGGAGAGTCTCCAGAGCGAAGAACAAACAGAGGTTCGATTTGTGGCGGTTGGTTTTTTTAGAGCTTTTCTCCAGCTTTGTGTAGAACTCAAAGAGACCCAGATGTACACCTGTACAACGGTATCTGTCCGCACCTGTCCGGAAATTGTTTTTTAGGTTCGCCTTGGACCTGAGACTTTTAAATCCACCCCAACCAGCCTGAGCCCTGTGATTTCCGTTTGGAAAATTTGTACATACTCCGTTTTAATCAAAAATAAACGTTGTTATTGTTTCTAAGCTGTACGTCGTGTCATAACCACTTCGACACCCATACGCTACCCGAGGATCCCGTGACGTTACATGGTGTATTTTCGTTCCTTACACTAGTGATATGTACTGGCGAAACAGATCATAATGAAATTACAAGAAATATAAAACATGAGTTGGTGTCACGGGGAGGTCACAGCTCAATTAATTAAACTTTTTCTTATTTTTAGTTCTCAACACATCTGAGTTCTAACTTACCGAATTTTTACTATATTTTTAATTTTAATTGTTGTTACTAAAATTCGAAGAAACATAAGCTATGAAATTATTCCACAAAAAATAATTTGTAAAGCATACAGTGCACAATATTACGCACAGTCCCTTAGCTACAAGCCGAACGATGGCCAATTGGTTAGGGTGCTGACCTTCGGTACCGGAGTTTGTGAGTTCGAATCTCACAGTGGCATGGATGTTCGTAGCCGTTCGGAATCAGCTTTAAGCTGTAGGTCCCGGTCTTATTAACCCTCGTGTTGCAAAAAGTAGACCGTAGCACTCCAAACCAACCCTTAGCTGCAATCTGTGGACTTAATCCTATTCTATCTTTTAAATGTTCTAACTTTTATCCATCCACATTCTTCTTGTAATGCTTTATTGTGTAATTTTATTGTAGTTGTATTATATTGCATTATTATTGCATATGTATAGTTTTTATTGATCTCTGTATAGTATTAAGATATATGTCTGCATTGCCAGATGCATTGGAAAATTTAAAAAAAAAGCATTGCGTATTGCGTAGAAAACCATATAAGAAACATCCAGACGGAGAAAAAAGAACTAAAGTTCAAACCTATGAAAGAAGTACAAAAAAAGGTAGCCATGTAGTAAAAAAAAATCTTAATAGATATATTTTTACCAAACAAGTTTTAGACGTAGATCAATGTTGCGTACTTCAAATGGAAACCATATTCTGGTCAAATACCTCATATCCTAAGCCCAAACTATGTACCAGGATCGTTAACGTTTTGTTAGGAAGATCATTGTCCTACATTACATTTAACCTTTATTAAGAGCAGAGAAATTTTCCTTAATTTAGTCTTTTAGTTTTTTATATGGATTTATATCATATATATTTATCCATATATATTATAATATACATGTATGTACATGTTTATATATGCGAGCAGTAGCAAACTTTACGAATCCCATTTATAATTTTTGTTACTTTACATACTATATCATTTACAGCATTGTTCCTCATTAAAATTCCACACTTTTGCCAGATTCACGACAGAGGGAAAATTATAAGTTTGTTTCCTCTCTTTAACGCTTTGCATAAAAGATCCATTTCAAACGGAAAACGTTGTCTCTAAAGTAACTAGCAACGACGCAGAAACCATTATATATATATTTTTTTTCCGTTTCCATAAATTTTGTAACGAAGTCTTTGAAATGTTCCAATCCAAATCCCTGGATGCTCAACAGCAAATGGACACGTTTGAATAACCGTCGCGGGAGTAGGAAAGAAGTCGATAGGCTATTAAAAGGAAACTCCGAAATGGGGGAGTAAATTCTTTACTTTAAAGTCGTCTTGCAGACATTCTGCGGGTTGAATTGTAGAAAGCGGTTGGAAGGCATACTTCGCTCTTGGGGACGGAAGTTTTAATTAATTTTGAAGCAATTATCTTAAACCCAACTCCGCTCTCTCTCGATTTCGTAACTCAAAATAAAAGTGGTTATTTCACTCTGTGACCAGTTTTCACTCTTAATTCACTCCCGAAATTAGATCTCTCTTTGTATCTTAGAGATAAATTTCTGTGACTATTATTTGATCTTTTATGTTTAAAATCACAAGTAGCACGATTTTATCATGTTTGAAAAAGAACATGTCATCCACAACATATTATCGCTTTCATGAATTATATTAGCTTCGGTTAATGTAAATATTTAAAACTCTAAAGTTAAAAACCTAATGTAATCTTGTAAAATTATTTTAACCTTTTCGTGGGCCGTGGGAATATTACTTCCTACACAATCTTACAAAATACACCTGTGGATAGTGTAAAACCCATTATAATATATTGGTCCTGTTATTGAAACGACGGGAAGACTGATTCCAGCTTTGGTTTTGCGCTGTCATCAATTGTTCGATCGATTGAATAAAATTAGCAGCTCTGTTTTGAAAGTTTGGAAATGTGGAGTGAGAAATAAATAGCCCACGAAAGGGTTTAGAATAGATCAACTGTATTACTAAACAATTTATTTAGCCAGTACAAACTTTATATTGTGTGTTAAATTGGTATATAAACAATTTTATGGCAGACTTTTAGTTATGTTGTTGTTATCAAACCCCTGGTGGAAAGCCTACACCGGGTTTGGTTTGGAGTGCTACGGTCTACTTTTTGCAACACGAGGGCTAATGAGACCGGGACCTACAGCTTAAAGCCGATTCTGAACGGCTACGAACATCCATGCCTCAGTGGGATTCGAACCCACGAACTCCGGTACCGAAGGCCAGCACCCTAACCAATCGCCCATCATTCGGCGCCTACACCAGGTCCAATAGAACCCCTCCTAAGTCGCAATATTCGATTGGATCCTTCTGATGGTAATATGCCGCTTCACTTTGTACGAGGAACCACGAGGGCTGAGGACTGACTTAACTTCAAGAATTGTTCCTCTTAATTTATTGCCGAACGATAGCCGGTTGGTTAGGGTACTGGCCTTCGGTACCGGAGTTCTTGGGTTTGAATCCCACTGTGCCATGGATGTTCGTAGCCGTTCGGAATCAGCTTTAAGCTGTAGGTCCCGGTCTCATTAGCTCGTGTTGCAAAAAGTAGACCATAGCACTCCAAACCAATCCAAACCTTAATTTAGAAGCAGGGATCCCCTCCCCCAGGCTTAGCCTACCATCTCCAGACTTATCATTTGAGAATTTGGAAGACATTGACACCATAAACCTATTTTACGAGCCCCAACCGCCATTAATGAACACGTTATATCTTTGGCCGGTTCGAGCCTCAATCTTGTTACTTTTCGAGATATCTGCCTTTTACAAAGCTTGTTTATAAAAATTAAGCTGAATTAATTGAATGAATTAAGCTTAAATTAATTGACTGAACTATCATGGTTCTCATTTAGTTATTAGTGTCGTGTATAAAAGCTATTTAAATTAATGTGTATACATAGTTACAGAAAATCAATGATATCTTACACATGGGTAAAAGGAAATTCTTTCAAATACATTAATAAATATAGAATCACTGAAGCGAAGGAGAGGAATACAGGTAGTAAAAGCACAAAATGCATTTAAAAAGTAAAAAATATATAGATAATAATAATACAGTTTCATATTTTACATAAGTACAGTGTTTCTAGTGTTAGTATAATATATTGCCTAAAACAGTCATATTGTTTATCGTTTATTTTCTTTGTGCACCACTAAAGTGTTTATCACGTGCTATGTCCAAAGTTGTGAAAAGGAACAACACGAATAAACAGAACAAGTATAGCACGCAACCTGAAAAGTAGTTTATGAGAGTCGTATAGAATAAGATAGTAAAACGAAAAATGAAACAGGATTCTGCCAAATATATACGGATTTTACGGTGTTAGGGATTAAAATTTGAACCCTGTGTTCTACGGTATTCTGAAGTTCAATGGATGTTCTTTACCAGTAATTTGTCTGAAGACAAAGATATTTTCAAAGTGTTTTGAAATGTTTTTGCATTAAGATATAAATAAATTAAAGAAACATTCCTCACTATTTTCTGATTGGTCAAGATCGAATTGTTCTGATCCAATTTGGGTTCATAATCTGTATTTCTCTAGCAAGTAATTATGTAACTATGTTTTATTATAATTCTAATACGCAATCATAAAAATCTTTAAAAATTTGTAAAAAATTTAACGCATAAAAATCAATAAAATATCTAAAATATGGTGCTTTTATCACCCCAAAAAATATTTTTTATATCAAACCGTGAATATTTTTTATTCTGTTATTTTTTAACCTTGTCCACCCTCTTAGATGTACCACATCTTGTGTATTCTACTTATTCTATATCTGCATCCTGTATATCTTCTCAGCCCAAACTCAAGTAGTCTAATAATTTTAGCTTATTTCTTTAACTTATGTAATTATTATCTTTTTTAATGCTTGCCAACATCATACCAATATTCCCCGTGGTTATCACTGCTAGTAAACTCTAAACTAGAGGAAGTTTGGCCACAGGAATTCAGAACACCTACCTTGCCGTGAACATACCCTATGTAAAAGTGTAGCGTAATGAAAATTGAACCAAACGAAATTCTTATTTGGGAGTTTAATTGGCACATTAAGATTTCTGAAACTATCATTAAATTTTCGTACCCTTATTTTGGAAACTCTCTAATATATTCAACACTGGCCTGCGTTGTACATTTATAAAACGCATCATGAGAATTAAACGAGTACTTTTTCTTTAACAGAATAATGCCATATATATCGCTTTTATATGTTATTTATTATTTGAAATTAAAATAGCCCGTACAAGTGTTTTTAAATGACCACAAACATCTCTAATTATGTATTCCCTTGCTTAAAGCTGGGCGCGAAGCGGCTTCATTCTGAAACAGCAACAAAGTAATATAAACTGCTGACATATAAACTGCTTATAAACTGCTTACCTACAGTCAGTCTAATATACTTTCAAGTAGTCTGACATATTGCCTTGGAAGAAATCAATGAACTGAGACTGGAATTATCATAAAGATGTAGTATTAAACAGTTAAAGTGTTTTAGCGGAGTAATGCAATACAAAGCGATATTATTGAACGCTATTCTTGCTTACCATTTTTTATCCTAAGGACAGGGAATCCCGATTGCAAAATACACTCAACAGCCAAAACATTACGACCACCCCTACATTTTGCAATGAAGTGGCCTGAATGACGTGGAAGGCAGGGATCAGGTGGAAGTGGTATTTAACTGCTGTTGGAGAGTCTGAAGAATCATTCTTTCACTTACTTCTGTGTGTGATGGGAAAGGCTACCGATCTAAGCGATTTTGATAGAGGGCAGATTGTAATGGCTCGAAGACTCGAACAAGTATTTCCGAAACTGCACGACTCGTGAGTTGTTCGCGATCTACTGTTGTTAGTACTTATGCAAAGTGGATGAATGACGTTAAAATCAGCAGTAGACTACATGGTGTTGCACTTCCACACGCTATCAAAGAAAAAGGTCTCCGGAAATGTCTCGCATGGTGAAGCAAAACCGGAGACAGACAGTGGCTCAGCTGACAACCCAAGTAGAATAGTATCTGAGCACATTGTTCAGTGGACACTGTTGGATATGGGGCTACGCAGCAAAGGTCCCACTCGTGTGCCTTTGCTGACCAAGCGTCATCACCAACTAAGCCTACGCTGGGCCCGGGAACATCGCGACTGGTCCATGATCAGTGGGAGAGAGTTGCCTGGTCAGATTAATCACGGTTTGTCATTCATCACGCCGATGGCCGTGACAGGATACCAGGGGCCGTGACAGGACCGTCTTCTCGGCGAACAGTTGCTCCCTCAATGTACAGTAGGTCATACACAGGCCGGTGGTGGTGGTATTATGCTTTGGATGACGTTCTCTTGGCCGTATATGGGACCCGTGGTTGTGGTAGAGCAGACCATGAATACTACAGCGTATCTGAACATCATTGCGGATCAGTTGCACACTTACATGGCCTCTGTTTTTCCACCTGGAAATGGAATGTTCCAACAGGACAACGCCCCGTGTCACAAGGCTAAAATTGTGTTGGAGTGGTTCCAGGAACATGCTTCTGAATTCCAGTTAATGTCCTGGCCACCTGATTCACCGAATCTGAATCCGATAGAACACATTAGGGATGTCATGGGACGGCAGCTCAGAGTTCAAAGACCCCCAATTCGCAATATCTCGGATTTGCGTAACCGTTGCTTAAACATCTAGTACAATCTGTCTCCGGCCATCTACCAAGGACTTGTGGCATCCATGCCAAGGCGGGTTGAAGCTGTGTTGTGCGCCAAAGGGGGGATAACTCGTTATTGACAGGTGGCCATAACATTTTGGCTCTTGGGTGCATATAGGATGATGTTTATTGGTACCGGAATTTCTAAGTTTAAATCCTTCTGCTAAGGATGATTTGCAGATCATCGAAACTGACTTTACTCTAGTCTGATGAACAACTCAACATCTCTCAGATACACGGCTTCTTATTAATAGGATAACATGTTCGAATGTATTATTAATTTTTAATAAAGTAAATGTTTGAATTACCAATTATTTAAGTCCATAAACATAAAGTCCAATTAAGTTCATTTTTACAGTTTTGAATATTTATTCATACACCCAAACATCTTAAATAAATCATTGGTAACTGTGAAAAGTAAATCATGTATCTCACAGATACGCGATGGCCACCAATAAACCTCTTAGTGACACAAGCGTTTTCCATCGTTAAGCAGTAGATTTCGGTTGCTCAAGTCACACCCCTTAAGGAAAATCGCGATTTACTAAAGAATCTGCAGAGATAAAAAGGATCAAATTTTTATAATCGACGTCCTATTAAAATATTTTTTCATCTATCGCAAAATATCAATGTTAATAGTATTGATCAAAATAGAAATCATAGAAAAGTAAAAACTGCACGACTATGGAAACTTCCCTCGTAAGTCTTTCCATGTATTGGTTAAATCTATACTACAGAAATGGCAAAATTAAGGCCTTGTTTTAACTAACTTTTTAATTACAATAGAATACTCCGTGGCGCTACTTCCCAACTTAGGGGCCAGAGCCTACGGTGTCAATCTCCGTTTTCGAGAGCAAGAGCCCTGGGGGACGAAGCATATGTCCCGGTTAGGTGGTCAACCTTACGCGGAATTCCCAGTGTTTAGTTCTGAAGCATGTTTGGTCCTCAGTTTGTCTGCCCAATGAAGAGAAGAAAGGCTGAGTCAACCTTGCCCAGCCCGGAGACCGAACATTGGACCTGTATCATGGAAGCATGAAGCGAATTTACAATAGAATAAATATCAGAAAGAAGTATGCACCAAAAAATTCACTTATTTATTACAAATATTAATAATAATATGCATAGAAAATTATAGAGAAATCAGAAAAAAATTATTTGTTACCGGTGTGTGATGAAGGTGGACATTTTCTATTGATGGTCAGTTGAAAACATTGCTACCGGCTCAACAGTACACTACACTGTCTCCAAGAGTGCGCGCTTTTGGCATTTTATTTAAAATATTAGCAGCGATACAACTTGAGCTACGTTCCCTTAAACCTTGCGCACCCAAC
>CM063510.1:44634147-44641647 GCA_032207245.1 Pardosa pseudoannulata | reverse complement strand
TTTCCCATTTATCTTAAAAACATTGAAGATAATATTCAGATATGTTTTCGTGGTCCATACGGATCATCTTACAGTTAGTTGAGTGTGTGTGTATGTGTGTGTCCCTGACTGATACAAGAGGACTTGAATCCCATGAAACTTAATTTTTTTTCTTTCTCCTCACAGTAGATATAACACACGAATGCCAAAGTTTTCAACAGCAAAATTTTGTTTTGGTCAGCTGTTGAACAGTTTTCACGTACATAGATATGGCAAGCACTGCAGAATTTGGATTACACGTTACGAATTGAAGAGAAAACATCTGTTCCAGACATGTCACCGTACGTTACGCGCTACTGCTATTTTTTATGCTCTCAAATGTTTAGGATATAAGAAATGGTAAGCTCTGACGCTTTACTTATTGAATTGGCTATGCTGTTATGTGTATAAGCGTTCGCACAGAGCCGCCGTAGCTCAGATGGCGGAGACAGCTATCTCGCAAATGGACGGTTACAAGGGTTCGAGTCGGCCTAAAGTCCCCCAGCGTTCTTAAATGATACCTCTGGAGATGGCAGACCAAACCTAGAGATCTTTTACTGGAATCCTGCTTCTAAATTATGAGACCCATTTCAGCGAAATCATTCTTTCAAATGGTTTCTCGTCAAAACGAAAGAGAGGACCCCTTCCCTTAATTCGTGTGACCTTTGGACCACGTGATTGGCACACTTAACTAGCATTAGAAACATTAGCAGCAACAGAATTCACGCAAAAGATGCTGTCTTTGATCTGTGAGTACCAGGTAGATTGCAGTCCCTGAAAAACTGAAGAAAAAATTTCATAGCATATGTTTTACAATACTTACGGCTTAGATGCTTCTCGGTGTCTGTTAATACTGCAATAAAATACAGCAAGCAATCCATAGTCGAACGTCAATATATTGAACTGAATCTCAAACGTCCTTTTAAATGTTTTAGGTCAAGCATGAAGAATACATTTTAGGGTTTTCTTTCAAGAGGGTTTACCACTAAAGCTGCCTAATTCATGAGAAATCTGAGATAGATAATTCATTTCAGTTTTTCCCTTAATTAATGGTATTATTTATTACTCCATTCCAACTCAATCCCGTCAAAGTGACAGGGTGATGTTTCGCTCTCTATTTCTCAAGTCCATGATAATTTCGAGCTGGAGGGTTCAAAAGTAACGCTCCAAAAATATTAGAACAATCTATTTCTTATGCCCAGAATCATGTTTATTTCTGTATCTCTACACTCTATCTTCTGTATCTCTGAGATAGATGGTAGCACCAGTCTATTTGTAATGTATGTGTTAGATCAAACTATTTTAAACTCATCTCCTTATTTACGAAAAACCAGGTGGTAAAAAAAATCCCATTTGATGTATCATTTAGATAAACTTATTGAAAAGTATTCGATATGAGATATGATTGCAAAAAGGGGCTGTCTAAGCTTAGATAATAACACCAACCATTTGATTGAAAGAAATTTTATTAGACAGTAGCCTCCCATTGATAAGAAACGACAACCATCAAAAGAAGGCAAAGTTTGTTGCTCCAGAAGAGATAAAAACAATAAGAGATGCAGGAAGGAAATTCTGTACTATGAACTCTGTCCAGATTGTGATGTTGGACTTACCATCTCATGATTTGAAATTTATCATATAAGAAAAAAATACTAATATTTATTTACATTATACGTAAGTGTAATAAAATTCCTTTTCAATATTTTAAACAATTTTTTTAATTTCTCTATTTGATGGAAAATCAACATTCATCATAATAACCCTGGATGTTAGCTTTTCTTAAAAAATAAAGTTTATTTTATGCTCAAAATGAACTCAAAATTAGAAATTAATGCATATATCATACACATAGCTTTATATAATCTCTTAAATTAAAAAAATAGGCAGTTGTATGGCCATTTATGTCGAAATAACACAACTGTTAAGAGGTTAAGGCAATGGTAGACTTTCAAATTGGCTAAAATCGACCGAAAATTCGAATTTTCGATTTTAGTGAATAGTGAAAGAATATATCATTAGGAATACGGAACAAAATGATTTTTTTCATTCCCATCATTTTATCATTACTTATGGGTATGGCAATATTATCTTCAAATGCTGTTTACTCAGAAATAAAATTTGCGCTTATTACAATTGTTTAAAGTAATCCAGGCGCATTGAAAATAGATCATTGTCTCTGAAATTCCAGTACTATTTATGTTAGAGTTTATCAAATAAAGTCTAGTTGAAATGGGTATGTTCTGAAGCATATAATATGTTAGTCATGTATTTTAATTAACCGCTATAGCTGTTTATTCTGCAAAGTATGGGTATCATCATCATAATTATTTTTTTCTCTTTATATTTTCTATGAATATTTATGGAAATAACTACATTTTTTTGTAAAGTCTATAAGGTATACTTAAAATTTTTATAATATTTTATGCAAAACTGATGCGCCTGGAGCCTTTTCAATTAAGCTAATTATGAAACATTTAATAATTAATAACTCCAAAACGAATTAATATTTTGCCTTCAAATTTTTAAAATATTTATATATCAATAGTACTAATAACACAGTCAATATTCAAGGAAATTCATTTAAAAGAAAAAAAAGTTTGCTCTAAAGGTCCACTATCGCCTTAATATAGTTTTTAAGGACTAAGGACAAATCGCTTTGCTTGGATTTTATACTGAAGGACATAAAATTATCAGTGAAAACTTATTTCTAATGACATAATAGACTATAAAAATAGATTTTCTGCTATTATTTGAAACATCGATAACATCTCTTTACAAGGTATTATAACTATGTAAAAAACAACAAACAAATGCTAATCTTATAGAATCCCATAAAATTCTTTTATGATAAAAAACTTTCGTAAAACTCTGGCCAAAAGTTATTTTATCCTCAAAAACCTCGACAATATATTACGCCCTACTTCCCATTTTCAGCCTAAAGAATGGGAAAAGATTTTAATTTACACATATCGATGGGGAGAAAAGAACAATACGAAAACAACCAATTCTCCATACGTCTGGACAGAGAACAAAAAAAAAATGAGAAGAGCGCGGTTAATCTTTCCCTCTTGAAAATATGCGGCAAAAAGTTTCCTCCATTCTCGACCTAAACTTTACCCACTCTTTCTCGTATCCCTCCCTTCCCTTTTTCTGCTGCCATCAGCTCTTCCGCTTCATTTCTCTTCTCCAGGAGAGAAGGGAGAGTGAGTCACGTCGCATCTCCATCTTTGGCATCGCTCGAGTGGCTGTTTGGCATCGGGGACTGAGAACGGTCACACACTGTACGCTCGCTCCATCAATTCCGCTTTAAATTTGAAATATATTTCCACCCTCAACGCAGTCTCAGAGTGATGCGCGAGGTATTTAGGAGGAAAGCAGGAACGTTTGTCAAATATTTGGCTATTTGTTTATTTCTTATTTATTTTTAACCAGACGGTAACGGATGCACTGAAAAAAGTGGGGTAAATTGGTTGAGAAAATCGGGTTTCTTTTGTTTTAATAGAATCTTTTATTTTTCTCTCATAGTGCTTTTAAAGTTCTGGTCGACAGAGGAATTTTTAAACAACAATCTTAATTTATAATCTATTTCAAATAACTATCATATATGGTACAAGACATATATGGTTTATTCAAGACATATATGATTTTGTTGGAAAAGAACATTTGAAATTTTTTTGACAAAATAGAATAAAAGAATATCTATGCTGTTTAATGTATATAATATAGTAAAAATGTTCTCTTTTAATATCTAAATAGTCACAATCAGTCACAGTCTCACTCCTTTTCTCTCTCCTAAAACTTGGACCAAACATTTTATGCATATATATATATATATATATATATATATATATATATATATATATATATATATTTATATATATATATATATATACGTATGTACATATATATGTATATATGTATATATGTATATGTGTATATAAATAGGTATATGTGTAAATATAAATATGTATGTATATGTATGCGTGTGTGCTTTCGCGGTGGGAAAGTTCCTGTGTATCCTCCATTTATTTCTAAAATCTGTTTAGAAAATATAAGCCCAGTGGCGTTGGGGTAGCGTTTTGCGTTCCCACGCCACAGGTCCGAGGTTCGATTCCCGGGCTGGGCAAGGTTGACTCAGCCTTTCATCCCTTCAGTGGGTAGAGAAACTGAAGACCAAGCATGCTTGGGAACTAAACACTGGGGGTTCCGCGTAAGGCTGACCACCTAACCGGAACATATGCTTCGCACCCCAGGGCCCTTGATCTAGAAAACGAAAAGTAGCACCGTAGGCCCTGGCCCCCTACGGGTTGTTGCGCCGAGCAGGAGTTCAGAAAATAAGCATTTTAACCGACTGTGTCGTTTTAAACAAAGGTAATAGTATGTAGCTCGAATGACTGTTTGGCATTGGAGGCTGAGAACGGTCACACACTGTACGCTCGCTCCATCAATTCCACTTTAAATATGAAATATATTTCCTCGATCAACGCAGTCTCAGATTGAAACACGAGGTATTTAGAAGGAAAACAGTAACGTTTGTAAAATCTTTGGGTCTTAGTTTGCTTATTTATTTTTAACCAGACGGTAACGGATGCACTGAAAAAAGTGGGGTAAATTGGTTGAGAAAATCGGGTTTCTTTTGTTTTAATAGAATCTTTTATTTTTCTCTCATAGTGCTTTTAAAGTTCTGGTCGACAGAGGAATTTTTAAACAACAATCTTAATTTATAATCTATTTCAAATAACTATCATATATGGTACAAGACATATATGGTTTATTCAAGACATATATGATTTTGTTGGAAAAGAACATTTGAAATTTTTTTGACAAAATAGAAGAAAATATCTATGCTGTTTAATGTACATAATATAACAAAAATTTTCTCTTTTAATACCTAAATAGTCAGAGTCAGTCTTAGTCTCACTCACTCACTCACTCACTCGTTCACTCTCTCTCCTAAAACTTGCACCAAACATTTTATGCATATATATATATATATATATATATATATATATATATATATATATATATATATATATATATATATATATATATATATATATATATATATATATATATATATATATATATGTGTGTGTGTGTGTGTGTATGTGTGTGTGTGTATGTCTGTATGCGCGCATATGTATATATATAAATATGTATCTGTGTATATGGGCTTTTGCTTTGGTAGTGGGAAAGTCCCTGTTTATCTTCCATTTTTTTTTCTATAATTTGTATAGAAAAGAAGCATTTTAACCGACTATGTCATTTTAAACAAAGGTAATAGTATAGCTCTAGTGGCTGTTTGGTATCGGGGACTGAGAACGGTGACACACTGTGCGCTCGCTCCATCATTTTTGCTTAAATTTGAAATATATATCCAATCTCAATGCAGTTTTAGAAAAAAACGAGATGTATTTAGAAGGAAAGCAGGAACGTTTGTTAAATCTTTCTGTTTTTTGTTTGCTTATTTATTTTTAACCAGACGGTAACGTATGCTCTGAAAAAGTGTGTAAAATTGGTTCAGAAAATTGGGGGATTTTTTGTATTAAATGAATCTCTTTTTTTCTTTTATAGTACTTTTAAAGTTCTGGTCAACAGAGAAATTTTTAAACAACAATCTTAATTCAGACATATATTGTACAAGACATATATGGTTTATTCAAGACATATATGCTTTAGTTGGAAAAGAACATTTGAAATATTTTTGACAAAATAGAAGAAAATATCTATGTTGTTTAATGTATATAATATAGTCAAAAAGTTCTCTGGTAATATCTAAATAGTCACTCCCTCTCTCTCTCTCTCCTAAAACTTAGACCAAACATTTTATGCAGATATATGTATATACATGTATGTAGAAATATGTATACATAAAAATATGTATGTATATGTGTGAATTGTGCTGTCGCGGTGGGAAAGTCCCTGTGTCCTCCATTTTTATCCATAATGTGTATAGAAAAGAAGCATTTTAACCGACTATGTCATTTTAAACAAAGGTAATAATATAGCTCGAGTGGCTGTTTGGCATAGGGGTCTGAGAACGGTCACACACTGTGAGCTCATTCCATCATTTTTGCTTAAATTTGAAATATATTTCCACTCTCAATGCAGTTTTAGAAACAAACGAGATGTATTAAAAGGAAAGCAGGAACGTTTGTCAAATCTTTAGGGTGTTGTTTGCTTATTTATTTTTAACCAAACGGTAACGGATGCACTAAAAAAAATTAGGTTAAATTGGTTGGAAAAATCCAGTTTCTCTTGTTTTAAAATTAAAATGAATCTCCTATTTTTTTTTCTTATAGTTCTTTTAAAGTTCTGGTCGACCAAGGAATTTTTAACAGACGACTTTAACTTATAATTTATTTCAAATAATTCAATATCTTCAATCACATATGGTTTATTGGACAAGAATATTGGAGATCTGTTTTTACTAAAAAGAATAAAATACCTATTGGTGTCTAATGTACCTAATATGGAAAAAAATTTTCTTTTTAGATAAGCATGTAGTTCGTGTATGTCCCCCCCCCTCTCTCTCTCTCTTTCATATATACCAGGTGATGAAAAAATCCGTATAAACTTTAAAAATTCATAATTATCGGAAAAATAATAGAGGCTAAATTCAATTGTAGTTGGAGAATTAATTTCGCCACCTACAATTTCAGTTTACATAATGCGTTACATATAGCATCCTTCTGACGATACATTTAAAATTTCGACTTTATTCGTCAACATATTCTCCTTCAAGAGACGTACCGGGTGATCAAAAAGTCCGCATAAACTTTAAAAATTCATAATAACCTGAAAAATAACCAAAATTTCAAAACAGTTTACATTGTTAGTATCGCTAGGGCAAGGGATTTGTTTTTTAAATAGAAGAAAAGTCGATAGAGGGTGCTGATATACACAAGTCAGAAAAAAAACACACTTTCAGTTCAGACAGATTGGATGGATTGGATCGATACACCCGAGATTTCAAATATCCCCACAACCATAAGTCTGCCGGGGTCTGGAGACCGAGGAGGCTATGGGAACCTGAAACGTCTGCTAATAATTTTGTCCCCCAAATGTCTAGATCAGGAAATCCTTGACCGAATTAGCAGTGTGACTAGTTACTCCATCTTGCATAAACGTGACGGTAGGTAGCGCATTTCTTTCACTCAAAATTGGCACGACGTTATTGCGCAGAAGTGTTAAAAACGCTGCGCATTCACCGTGTGCGTTTTCCATCCATTTACTGGGCACTCCGTTTCAAAGAAGAAGGGTCCTATGATGAACGAACCTGTGAATCCACACCACACTGTCACTTTTAGGGAATGCAATGGTTTCTGCATGTATTCACGTGGATTAGACGTTGCTCAGATGCGACAGTTATGGTTATTAGCTTCACCATGAAGTGAAAAATGAGCTTTATGTGTCCAAAAGATGTTAAAGACCCAGATGGCATTCTATTCGATTTTGAAGAAAGCCCTCCTCGCAAATGCT
>CM063510.1:44579147-44626647 GCA_032207245.1 Pardosa pseudoannulata | reverse complement strand
GAAGAATGGGGTTAGAATAAGCGAATTGAACAAAAGGAACACTTCAAAAGAGTTCGCATTACAGAAAAATTAACACAGCATCAGAAACATCTTTCTATTTTAAAGACCGGTTACTGAAAGAGCATTTATACAGATGTGTGTAGTGTCTCACGCTTATATCGATTTTCAATACAAAAAATGGTATGAAATTCAGTTCATTTAATTTTTGAATTTAAAACTGATGAGTGAATATAAATAGTGGAAAATTGCTGAAGTCGTACCACTGCTTATATCATACGATTTTTATTATTTTATAGCGCCAAAAACCCTAAGATCTGCCTTGTTCGTTATAGGTGACTGGAGCACGTAAAATATGTTCACTGTCACAATGTCCTCCAAGTTCTCAATCAATACCTCTAAGGGTGGCAGACCAAGTCTATGGATCTTCTGATTGGTCCTTGCTTCAAAATTACGAGGACCTACTTGAGAAAAATCGCTCTTTCACCTTAATGGTGCTCATTAAAAAGAAAGGCGCACCCCTTGGCCTTAATACGAGAGCCTGCAGGCTCAATCGTGCTTGGTTTGTCCAAGTGACATGAGAAACAACAACAGCAGCTCCAAAAACAGCACTACTGGCGACGGTGTAATGTGCTGTGTGTGTAGTCACATTGTTTACAACCATCCTCCAACAAAGATAGCCAGTTTTTTTTATAATTTTCTATGCATATAATTACATTTTATAATAAATAGGGGATTTTTTGTTTCTTTTTCGGATATTCATTCTGTTGTAGTTAAGAAGTATATTTTTTAATTTTTACAACTTTAATGAAAAATGCATAATTTTTAGATTTATGTTACAGAAGCTTTTTAATAAAGTTTTGATGATAAAAATCTGTTTCGTTTCTCCGTTGTAAATTTCTGATTAATTTTAAGAGGTATGACTCTAAGAACCTGCACTTAAACAATTTTTATGATACAGTTATAGACAGATTAAAGGATTCTTTAACTTCCTTCATTTTTTTCCTTATTTATTACCTACAGTCGTATTTTCTCTACTTTATTGTATCTTAATAGGGTAAAATTATTGTATTGTCTATAACGATACTGTTAATACCCAGAAAAATATTATTAGACAGTTTGTCGTCAGAGATAGTTTTACGGCCCCTCCTGAGGTCCCGAGCTTCCCTCTTATAGGGTGGCTCATCCTTGGTACGGGCAAAACTAACACGTACCATGACGGGATAGCAGTAGCTAGGTAGCTGACTTAGCGTTCTGGTCTTCGGTTCTAAATCCCTCATAGCCAGAGACTGACAAAAGTTGAAAAATCTTAGAACCCAAAGGCACAAGTTCTTTCTTCAACTTAATGACTATCGCATCCACTGCAGAATGAAACATGGGCCACTCATAAACAAATAGGGTTTTTTCTGCAACAGGTCAAGGACAAGGAAAATCTTTATTTGATTAGATTATGCAACGGAAAATTATATTTGGATGTGTAACTGTAAATCTTAAAAGAAATTATTAATATTATCAGAGTCTTTGAGTTTTTGCTCTGAAATACCATTTATGAATTGGCTTCTCAGGATTGAATTTCTGCAAAGATAGTCCCTTTAAGTGTATAAACATTAAGTTATTTACAGATTCTGTCCTTAAACTTGAACGTAGTTTTTTGTCACTCTGCTAGTCTCCAGGGACATTTTTTTAGTCGCCCGGGTTTTATCGGACCGTGCTTATAGCTTTATCTAGGTTGAGCGTATAATTTGGAGACAGTTTCATTATTTGCACGTTCACTGTTTATAATACTTAGTACCTATAACACCAATTTTAGATTTAAATTAAGTATTCAAAAATTTAAATATTTGTATTTTAATCTTGGTGATTTTGTATTGAGTTAATAAGGAATACCTTGAGT
The DNA here is from genome assembly GCA_032207245.1 of Pardosa pseudoannulata. Lineage (NCBI taxonomy): Eukaryota > Metazoa > Arthropoda > Arachnida > Araneae > Lycosidae > Pardosa > Pardosa pseudoannulata. The sequence goes on along the minus strand of CM063510.1, from coordinate 44,624,756 downwards.
AAATAAAAAATTCCATGGGACCACAGAAACAAATGTTTAGCTTGCCGAGTCAGAGTACCTGAGGGTCGGGTTTCAGACGGGCAGGAACCCTCAAGTATCTCTATGTACAACTAAAACATGTCAAGGAAAAGCCGTGAATTCATATCAGTCTTGCCGGGAAGTCAACAAATAAGAAAGGTACACAAAATCGAAGTTAAATCCCTCTCCAAAGAATGGTAAAATTGAATGCATTGATTCCACATGACATCACGACGTCAAGGTGGAGGGCCCACTGTCATTGTGAAGTTCATCCTTGGAAATTCCTTTTACAACCCCAATTTATTTGAAAGGCTAGTGGGGATTCTTTTATTTTTAATGTTTACTTGGACAATTTTCTAACATTAAATCGTTAACATACTCTAGCAGACTTTGATCTACTTAAAATATTTACATAGAACTTGGCAGATGCATTTTACGTAATAAAATTTGTAAAAGCTTAAAATTTAAATTACAAAATGTTTTTGGTTGATTATTGTAATTTTGAGAAAAAGAAGGGAGCAGAGTAATATTTACAAATACCAAAATTTATGATTTAATAAAAAATTTTGAGCTTCCAAAATAGTAAATTCAAAAGTAAGGTGAATTAGTTTTCCACGTTTAGCAGATACATTCATTTTTGGTTACTTCAAGAATACATAAAATTAATTCTTTGTTTATAAATTAGAAAGCGTATTCCAGTAACTTACAAAAGCTATAAAATCTAGGCTGGTTGGTTGGTTTGGAGCAATACAGTATACTGTTTTACTACACGAGTGCTAATGAGATTGAAACCTACTGATAGAAAATGCAAGAAAGTCAATAAAATGTAATTTGAAAATATTGCGTAAGATAAATGTTATATTTTACACAAAAAAAAATTTAATTTAGAGTCAATGGAAAGATGTGGATGGTTGAAAAAAAGGCCAAAGTTTAATAATAGCAAATCATTTATTTTTTTAAAAATAAACTTAAAGCATTCTAAGCAAGAAAAACCATAATATAATACTCATATTGACATAACAACCTCCTGTCACAGTTTGGCAGGATTTCACCTTATATTAGTAGATTAGGTGGAGTTTATATCGTCTTTAACTCCTTAACGGAGCCGAACGATGGCCGATTGGTTAGGTTGCTGGTCTTCGGTCCCGGAGTGCGTAGGTTCGAATCCCACAGTGGCATGGATGTTCGTAGCTGTTTGGAATCGGTTTTAAACTGTAGGTCCTGGTCTCATTAGCCCTTGTGTTGCAAAAAGTAGACCGTAGCACTCCAAGCCAAGCCAACTCCTTAATGGATTTGTCCGTATCTAACACGGGCAAAATTCAAAATAAACATGTAATCAAATAGTTTACACTTTGTTTGTATAAAAATTTTTTAACTTTTACCCCCTTTCTCGCTCCATAGTCATTCCCCATGATTGAAAATACAAACAATACTTTACACTATACCTTCTCTCAGAAAACACAATTATTTTTTTACCAAAAACTCCGGCTTTAAGGGGTTAAACATCTAACCAACTTTCTTAATTGCCAGTCATGCTAATTTGAATATGACGTCAACGTCTACGTCGTTCGCCGGCAGTAGGTTTGGTTTGGTTTGGAGTGCTACGGTCTACTTTTTTGAAACGCGAGGGCTAAAGAGACCGGGACCTACAGCTTAAAGCCGATTCCGAACGGCTACACAGATCCATGCAAAATTGGGATTCGAACCCACGAACTCCAGTACTGAAGGGCAGCACCCTAACCAATCGGCCATCGTTCGGCCTCCGGAAGTAGAACTGAAATGCATAAGATTTGGAGAAAATATGCTGGATGCCTAAACAATAAAACTTGTTCCATGTGTCCGATAACAAGTAATATAAAAAATATGTAAACGTCAATTCCTACTTAGGTCAACAAGGAAAAATCTTATTTTAGGTACTTTTTGTCAAATAATTAAAATTAACATAAATATGATATGACAGTATCACAATATTAAGTGGTATTTGCAAGGAAAGCGAATTTCCTTGCAATTTTCCATTTTCCTTTCTATATATTGTGCTGGACTATTATTTTTGTATGTTACTATTTATTCACTATTTTTTCGTTTCATATTTATGAAGCTGATGGTGGTCTATAATTTCTCATTCTATCTATCTCATCTAATGCTTCATTATTGCAAGGAACCTTTCCAGCGAGTTTCGGGCAGTCCAGTTCTTAAATAGTCCATCTAATGATTTCACACGACTTAAGCCGACGTATACTTGACCTTCTGAGAAGAATTTTCGTCCTAGATATATTACTGCACAATCTACAGTGCTACTTTGCATCTTATGTACTGTTAATTCCCATGATATTATTAATGGTAGCATTCTTCGTTTAGCAGTAGCGTTGCTCTGTTTGGCGGAGAATTGCACTGATATTGGCTCGATTCTGTGAACACCATTATTGTCAAAGTTCACAGTGACTGATGAAAATTTATGAAATTTAATTAATGAATTAATATTTAAAAAATTTGTATTAACATCAAATGTCATCCACTACAAGTTTAAAAAATGTATTTTAACTTGAGTGGATGAATAAAAAGTATTTTATTAACGGTAGAAAATTTGAACAAGATATATAAATATATATAGGGAGAGTGTGAACTAATAGTAGGAATTGAATAATTCATATTAGTGTAGTGTCTCTAAATATAATTATTTAAATAGTGGGATACGAGTCAATTTTTGTTGGGACGTGACAAGACATTAGTTGTAAATAACCTTTTCTCATTTTGCACAGATATTATGACCGTCATCAAATGGCATGGTAACACTACGAAACAAAAGAAAAAAGCGCAAGACGCAAACAAACAATTTATGTTGGAGGTCTGAAAATGAAGTAACAAAACATGTAGAATGCATTAATGCAAAGAGTTAGCCGCTATAGATAAGTATTTTATAATGCGGATTGCTACAAACTAGCATTTTAAAAGTGGGTCACAATTTAAAAGTTTATTTGAGCTCTTGTGTTTTGGGGGTTATACTTACACACATACGCCTACATATGCCTGACACTCAAGTATATATAGACATAGTTCCAAAAAAACTTTTTATGGAAACAAACAGGGTCTAAAATATTGATAGTTGTCAAATTTTTTAGATCTAATTTTGTGGCAACCATACAATTTGTGTGTGTGTGTGTGTGTGTACTTTATCTCTTCCTGTTCAGGGTATGAGCGTGATCCTCTATCTCATTTTTAACAAAAGCAAGCAATAACGTACACCAGAAGGGATTGGCATTCAATCGACAAATATACTAGGAAAAAAGTCCATAAATTTTTATTTTTTATTGTAAAGGCTTTGGCTTGCGCAAATGTAACCAGCATGTCGCTGCCGTTAGTATGTATCCATTACATCCTTATAATTTGCTAAAAATTCAAGAGCGCCACATATAAAAACTTATCTGCTTGACGTAATAAAATAAATCTATGTAAGCTACTAATGATTAAAAGTAAGGTTAGGCTAATGAAGTGGAAATGCTAAGGTCAACGTTTATTATACTTGGTAGCGAATTAAACCCTTAACTGCCGAAGGATGGCCGATTGGTTAGGGTGCTGGCCTTCGGTACCGGAGTTCGTGAGTTCGACTCCCGAAGTGGCAGGGATGTTCTTAGCCTTTCGGAATCGTATTTAAGCTGTAGGTCTCGGTCTCATTAGCCCTCTTGTTTAAAAAAGTAGACCGTAGCACTCCAAACCAAACCAAAACCTAATCGCTTAACTGCCGCTGGCGTATATATATGCCTTGCGCACTTAATGCTAACTGTTTTGGTCGTATATAAGTCTTCCTGTAATATGTTTCTAAATACTTTCCTGGTTGTCAATAAGTACACTCCCTTATACAACATTTAGCATATACAAGGTATTACCGGACAGTTAATGCATCCAATCGCAAAGCATATATATATATATATATATATATATATATATATATATATATATATATATATGCTCCCGGCAGTTAAGGGGTTAAACAGTGCATACTGATTAAAGTCAATACCAAAAACTTCAAACGTAGCTGTCTACAGTGAGTTTCGCACCTATAATTTCAGAATCCGAACTCTGTGTGCCAAGTAACAGCCAAAAAAAAATAATAATAATAATAATAACGCTTGGCTTTGCCCATGGGATATCCGTACCTTTTAGTACTGAGGAAAAGTGAGATTAGAGAGGAATTCTTCATGGGGGGCGTTTCTCCCCTTCAACTCACTCTCAAAAATTAATACAGTCCTTACACATATAATACATATATACAGCAAAACCTCATGGGGTATTATAACCCCCACATTGTTGTGCGGCTAACTGAAAACAATGGGTTCAAACACTGCTGCTTTCGTATTTCTTTGTGGCGGTACGGAATCGACTCTAAACAAGTTCTGTTCAAATAAACTTTCATGTATCTACAGTTCAAGACAACTTTGGACAGACTAACATACTAATTGTTCATCCATTAACAGTCTGGCTTGGGGACACGGTTACTAAAGCAAAAATTATTCTTTTTACAATTTTAAATACAACACTGTAGTTCCTATCTATAACGCACATTTAAAAAGAAATTAAGGTTGAATTCAAGTTGAGCTTTATAAGTGGAATAATTTTTACTGCTTCCTGTTATCAACTGATATAAGGATGAATAAAAACAGGTATTCAAGAAATAAAGTTAAAAGGGGGGAATCTTACTCAATAAAAGTAATGCTGTACCTATATTTCATTGCTAATACCTTTCTTTTATACAACACTGCTATTAAAACTAATTACCAACTTTGAATGATGAATTTCTTACTTAAAGCATGTTCCCGTTTTCTGTTACATATTGCACCACTTGCAACTTAAATGCGGCAGTATATCTAAGTTCCTTCTCTATTGTACGTGCATATTGTCCCAAAATACTCTATTCTTACATGAGGAGAAATAAATAAAATACAATCTCTCATATAACACCCCTTAAAAATGGTTGATGTACGAGATCTTGAATGTCAGCCCCAACCCCCACATACACAGCCATTTCGTAGTAGCAGAAACCCCACGAATAACTGAAGTGACCGATAACAAATGTGAAAGACTTCATTAAACTAAATTCATCTTTAGAATAACAGGTTTGGTTTGGTTTGGAGTGCTACGGTCTACTTTTTGCAACACGAGGGCTAATGAGACCGGGACCTACAGCTTAAAGCCGATTCCGAACGGCTACGAACATCCATACCACAGTGGGATTCGAACCCACGAACTCCGGTTCCGAAGGCCAGCACCCTAACCAATCGGCCATCGTTCGGCCTTTAGAATAACAGAGAAAGAACGTCGAAGCTTCTTTCATTGGTTTCGTATAACATTTGGTTTACTATACGAAAAGTAGCTTATATGTCAAATTTTAGGTACCCTGTGCGTTATGTACAAATTTCTTGTGCAAAAACAGGATGCTCTTTATATGCGAGTAAATATGGTAATTCTTAGTATAATATAGAGGCGGTTAACCATTTAACCACGTCGAGTATCTTATGTAGGAATACTTATTTTATGTACAGATTTTCGGGAAAAGTGAGGAAAATTATATTTTTGCCTTCATATAAAACTATATTTACAGCGGACAAAAATTAAATAAAACAAAAAATTTGAAATAAAAAACTTTCTTATTTCATTACTTTTCGAAAAATATATTTAAAACTATAAGCAATTATTTTTATGCAGTCAATCAAATTAAAAATTGTATACTAAGATTTTTCTCTTTGAGATTTTAAAAAGGAAAAATTTTGACACTTAATTTTACTTAAATAACAAAACTTTTAATGAATATTTTTTACACAAGAAGCATTAACCTTAAAAAGTGTTATAAAAACATAGCATTAACTTTTCAAAGTAATATAATAACATAGCAGTTATTGAGGTGAATACGGTATTAAATGATCACAGTAACGCTTGTAAACTAACAAAGTTTTAGAACACTTAAAAACATAATTTTTCGTTTAGTACTTTACTTCGTATCATTTATTTCTGTAAAAGTGTTTTTTTTTTCTTTTTTCTCACTTTAAAAATCTCAAATTGAACAGAAAAAGCCTAGTGCACGAGTTTTGTTTTGATTTACTTGTTTTGTATCTTTTATCTTTTTTCTGATAAATAAGAATTGATTTATGATCTTTTTCGATTTCTGTTGATTATCTCTAGTATTTCTTGCAAAGTAATTGAGTAGAATAAGCTATTTTAAATTATATGTCGGTGCTTAATTGTGCATAAAATATATTCTTGGACTAAATTTCTCACACAATTTATTCTTTGCGCATTCACACACGAAACAAAATAATAATTGGTAAACATATGTTATGTCTTTAAAGGAAAATAGTCAAAATGAAAAGTATTCGCATTTTTGTAAAGGGAAGGACGAACCGAACAGAACTTCTCAGTGGACCTTAAGTTTTTCACTCGACTGAATATTCATTTCTAATGTACAAGTAAAAAATAAGAAAACATAATTTTAGAAATCCATGAACCAACAACATTAGAACTTTTAGCTACCGTAACGTGTATAAAGAACATCTTTTTACGAAACATTAGATTCAAAAATGGAACTTGTAATAATATACTTCCCTGATTGTATAGTGGTTATCGTATTGTGTTCCCATGCAATAGGTTTGGGTTTGATTCCCCAGCAAGTATTGGATATACTAATGTTGCATCCCCGTGTAGGGAGCGATGGCAAGTATATGGCACCCCCATAATAAAAAGAGCAGCAACACGGAGATGCAAACATCCATGCTCGGTGGGATTCGAACCTAACGTAGTTCGTGAATTCGAATCCCGAGGAATGGACGTTCTTAGCCATTCAGAATTGGCTTTAAGCAGTAGGTCCCGGTGTCATTAGCCCTCGTGTTGCAAAAGTAGACGGTAGCCCTCCAAACTCAACCAAACCCAACCCAAAACTTCCTTATCTCAGCAAGTTTGCGGACGGAAGGTGGTTTGGGACTCTAAGATCTGCTTTTCTGCAACACTAGGGCTTATGAGACCGGGAACTTCCGCTTAAAGCAGATTCCGAACGGCTACGAACAACTATGCCCCAATGGGATTCGAACTCCGGTACCGAAGGTCAACGCCCTGACCACTCGGCCATCGTTCGACACTGAAGGATGGTGAGATACGGGAGTTATGCGTTTTACTTGAATCTGGCCCTAGGTTTTATATTCTATATTATGGGCCTGTCTATCAACATGTCAATACGATATCCACTGAAGAATATCCACATACGATATCCACTGAGCTGTCAAAGGACTAACACATACAGGCCAAAAGAAATTTGAAAAAGAAATCTGGCATACTAGAAGTTACATTACAGAATTAAGTATCAATAGGTACCTGATACTACACATGTTCTTCCCAATAATTACCTATCGTGCCCGCTTACTGCCAAATGTTCAAAAATAATCGGTAGGGTTATCTCAATTGTCGACAATTTTATAGACTAAACTGTGGTAGGTAGCGAACTAAATATTTATAGGTGTCTAATTCAATGTATATCCGTTCTATTAAATAACCTGTAGTGCATGTTCATTGCCGAGTGTTTAAAATTTCTTAAATGCCATGTGCTTCATCCAGAAGTATCACAACTAAATTTCACGGATTTCAAGAAGAGATTAAAATTAAATAAGTAATAAACAATCTATCAAATATTTGACTGGCTGTATCATTTATAATTTTGTCATTGGAATCCACATTATAGGATTTTCCGAACTTCGCACGTAAATTTATTTGGTCTGCAGGTACATCGACCAAATTCACTACAAATAGCTTTAACTATTATAAAACTTCATTTTACAGTACTTTGTTTACTTTACTAAATAGATCTCTTTTCAAGAAGTTTTCTTTTCTTACAGATGGCATTCGATGATGTTTAAAATGATAACTAATCAGCACAACCCGTAATATTCAAAGCTGTTTAAATTTCGTGTTTGTTTTACTCCATGGAGTCCTTAATAACTTACCCATCAATGCATATTCGGCAAAAATGACTCGAGCATTAGTATGTTAAGTAGTAATTCTTTTTCATCCAATTTTTCGTGGATGTTTCCCCAAAAGTTGCATTAAATGAAGGGTTCAAAAGTGACAACTCACCCAGGCGAAACAGCGGCATGCGTTAGTGATCGCCCTCATGGGAAAAGAGTGATCCGTCACAACCTATCTAAACGTGCGGGGCGATTGTCCAGTGGGGATGGCGACAGTATCACGCTGCTCATGGCTCCGCGGAGAGACCGACAATGAATCGAAAAAGCGGGAAGCGGCCGGCGATGGCGGGGCGCATAACGCCTAGGGCGCCAACTGGCGCCAAACACGGCTACTGAGGGAACGTTTTCATTCGGAAATCCATTTTAAAATGAGAATATCTCTTAAAGACTGAGAATAAATAAATAGCTGCTTTCGTTAAAGGAAAGCTAAATGTTTACTTCTTCTGGGAACTGTTACAGCTGTTTGAAAGTACATAAACGGGATCGGATAAATAAACTTTATGTTCAAAAACTTGCATTGCAGCTAGTAAAGATACTCTAATGAAGTAAAAATCTAATTGAAGTCAGCATTAATTTGTGTAAAACCTCTCAATTAAGACTTTTCATCAAAATCTTTGTTCATATTAGACAGACACTATTATTTGATATTATTAATTTTTTACATTATTAACGATCATACTAATCAAACCTATTCTCAAATTCAAAGAAAAACATTAAAAAGTACCATTGCAGCAAAACTTTTCTATAACAATATTGCGCAGAACTATGAAAAATAATTTTGCAATCAGTTATCGTTACAGTCAGTTTGATCACTTGCGCTTCCAATGCTTGGTGTGGATATAATATCTTAAATTTTATTTGGAGTGCTAAATTAGCTATAGTAAAATAATTTTAAAAGATAATTTCTTGTAATACAATACTGACCTCTCAATGGTTTTGCATTGTGTAAATAAGGAAATTTGCAGATCAAAGAGAAATAGACTATATAGAGGGTATCGTGATTCAGAGGTTTCAGTGTAGCAAAGAAAAATATGCAAATAAATAAGAAGTTATTAAGTACCAATAATATTACGTACCAATGACTTATACTAGGCCATGTTGATACAATACAAAGAGTATAATACAATACATACAATACATACAATACAAAGAGTACATAATACGTTGATACAATACAAAGAGTTAAGACACCAGATACAAATGAGACTTACCGTTTTGCAGAATTTTTTTTTATTTATACTTTCATTCCTTTTTCTACAATCTGGTGACGCACATAAAAAGATTTAATCTCAATATAGAGCTGTTGGAGTATAGATGCCAATATATCCAATCTCAATATGGAGTAGTTGGACTGTGGAAGAAACTCCCGCTGATGCCGCTTTCCTGAGATGAACAAAGAACTGAGATTTTTCTGCCTCTGCCGAAGTAGACGAAGGAGCCTCGAAATCTGCTGAGTGAATTATCCGAAAAACTCTTGTTGCCACGGTCAAAGACGACTGACCCGCGTCAGCCACCCCTCCTGTCCAATGGGGTCGAAGGGGGGAGGGTCACTGACATCGCCCTCGTCCCTCGGTCAACAGTGTAACTCACGTTACATTCCCTCCCTCGGCAGATTTTTTATAGGGATGAATCCATGAATAAATGAGGCAGTTGGTGAAACTAAACTTGCAGTAAAACATAAAATTAATAAAACACGTCTTCGTCACATTTGTATCATATCTGGCATGCTAAGTAATTTTTAGCGCATTATTGTGTCTTATTAAAAATATGCATTTGTACTACTAAATCCCCTAAATTTACAGTCTTCGTAGTTTATATAGTATGTGTTTACAAACAAAGTTACTAACATTTATATCATTGCATTTTCATAGCAAGATTATAAAATTTTGTAAGAAATCTTTTACATAACTAATTATATTACATTTTGAAAAATTTTAATTCCTCTGGTATATGGACCATTCAACACTATTCAACTTGGGCAATTCACTTTACTTCACATAATCCTTAAATTGTCTGGTTTATAGCTATGTGAACATAAACAAATTTTATTTCAAATCAAAGCCAAATGAGCTTTATTATTATTATTATTATTATTATTATTATTATTATTATTATTATTATTATTATTTATCCTTTACCGCATCAACGCGTGACGGTCTTTGTTGAAATAATTTGCTGACATGGACTTTAGTCGTTTTATTATCCAACTGTTTTGTGTAATTATCGTTTCGTAACTTTTTAATAATTTCGTATGGCCCTATGTATTTTGGTTGTAACACTCTACTGTCATTAAAATTTTGTAAAAAAACTGTATCTCCTAATTTTAATTCTGGAATTTTCCTTCATTTCAAATATTTTTGTGCGTAATTAAAGTAATCCTCCTCATTAAACTTACTTGTTCTTTATTGATGTTTATATGCTCTTTTAATCTTTTGGAATATTGATGGAAATCCTCTGTTAGTTTAAGCGGTTCGTTGCTCTCTATGAGAGTATTTAATGTCCTTCCAAAAAAAAAGCTCAGCTGGTGAAAATTGAGTTACGGAATGTTTTGCATTATTATAATATAGTTTAAACATTAATACAATTTTTAGCCACTCAAATATTTTCTGAGAAATTGCTGCAATAGATTCCTTCATCATCCTATGTACTCTTTCAATCAACCCAACAGATTGTGGTTAATAAATAGAGCTCTCTCTCTCTGTGCTCTACACATAGTGATTTTAAAAATTGGCTAAATTCTGTAGAACAAAAATATGAACCGTTATCTGATAATAAAATTTTAGAAATGCAAATCGTGCGAAATAGTCATTTAAGAATTTAATAATTGAATGAGAAGTGCAATTATTTAATGGGATTATTTCGAGATATTGGGAATGACTTTGACTTCAGTCACTCTAATCGTACTTTTTTTTTTCGGGTTAATAAGTCAAATCCACTACCCCATCCACTCATGGTCTTGTAACAACAAATCATAGCCCAACAGAAAACAGTCACCAAAAACAGTGATGTCTGAAAAAAGACTTCTTGAGAAGACCAGAGCCCACTCAAGGCTGTAGAGTCTATGAAGAAGAAATATTATCATATTTTTACTTCTAATGTATTCTGAAATGTGATAACTGCAATATGTATTTATATATGAGTGTATGTACTGAGATAAATTTTGTCTGTCTGAGGATGGTTGTTTGAAACTGACTAATACTGTACAATCTTTATATTTCAGGTTTTTAAAGTAAAGTAAAAAGATCTCTTTCATCTTAAGAGAAGAAAATATCTCCGAAATGACAAATTTTGACCAAAAAATATGAAATGAATTTTGTTCTGAAACAAATAAAGTTAGGTAAACGCTTCAATATCAAAAGACATTTTTCGAATAACATTACTTTGTGCACTAAAACCTATTTTTTCATATACTTTTATTTTAAACTTTTATCAATAGTATTTTCCAGTTTAACAGTTTTCGTGTTGAATTAGTAATTTCCAAACGATCTGGGTGAATTCCTTTTAAGTATTTATTTTTTAAATTTTTGGAGATTATTTATTAATGTCTTTATTATTAAACTGAGTATGCTTTTAAAAATAGAAAAGTATTTTCACGAGTTAATAGGATATAATGCGGAGGGATATAAAACTGAGAAGACAGCTACTAAAACATTCTATAATTTTGAATTATATTAAATTTTTAAATTATTATTTTTGAATTATAAATTCTATAATTTTGCATTATATAAATAGTATTTAACGTAAGTGAAAATCAATACCCAGTTTTTCTTTTATATAAATTCTAAAGATAAAATGAAAAAAATAAAAACAATTGGTTAAAATGCTATGCATTAGAAACATTTTTAAGGAATATTGTCGAACAACTCAATTTTTATCAAAAGGTTTGGTATTTTAATCAAAAATTCTTTTCTAAAAGATTTTTATACCATATATGTTTTATGTAGCATATATGTTTGTGTGTGTGTGTCATATATGTTTTATGTAGCATTATTCTTTTTATAAAACTATCGTTAAAAATTGAAAAAATATTCAAAAAATTGAAATTTAACGTATCTTGTCCTTTCTTATCATTTCTGGCAACAAAGAGTTCCATAGCTATTAATTACACACTTTAACACGATTTATTTAACTCGCTCTGTATGCCTGTTTAAATCTAAATATTATAATCAATTTTCGCAAACTCTCCGACCTTCAATTGAGCTGATATTTTGCCCACTACTGTATCTTCGAGGATAAATGAGTTAATCTTAAAATTGCTAATTAGAGATAAATTAATTTATTTTAGCAAATACCAATTTTCTAAACTGTTTACCGAACGATAGGCAAATGGTTTGATGGCTAATCGGCAGTTCCGAAGTTCGTGGGTTCGAATCCTACTGTGGCATGGATGTTCGTAGCCGTTCGAAATCGACTTTAAGCAGTAGGTCCCTGTGTGATTAAACCTCATATTGTAAAAAAAGTAAGCCGTAGCCCTCCAAACCAAACCAAACCTGATCCATGCTGTCCCCTTTCTTTACCCTTTCTATGTTTGCGGCCGAACGATGGCCGAATGGTTAGGTGCTACCCTTCGGTACCGGAGTTTATGGGTTCGAATCCCACTGTGGCAAGGATGTTCGTAGCCGTTCAGGATCGGCTTTAAACTGTAGGTCCCGGTCTCATTATTCTTCGTGTTGCAAAAAGTAAACCGTAGCACTCTAAATCAAACCTTCTATGTTAGTGGCTGAGGAGTAAAATGATGAGGTTAAGTGCTGTTGGATACCAGTAGAAATTTTTTTTCTAATTTCTGATTCATATAGCTTTAGTTTTTGATAAATGATGTCACGTTTATTTTTGTTCTAAGCACCAACATCTATCTATCGTGGATTCGGAATTCAAACATCAAAAGCACATAATAATGGAGCCAGAAAGTTAAGAAATACAAATCTAGAAATCCAAATACTTCATCTGTCTAATGGATGGCACTAAACAAGCAAAGATTGGTAGTATAAAACTGCGCCGCCCAGGGCTGAGTGCCTCTAACGGTGCATGGGGCGCGTTTTAAAAGACGGGAATTTGGCTTTAAAGACGGAAGGAAAAACGCATCATTTCTCTTCAGTCACAGTTATGGCGGCTCTGGGAAACATAAATCGAGGACGCTCGAAGTCGGGAACGGCAGTTATTGCGGTAATTAGGTTAAGAACGACGTTTTATAGCCAAACAGCTTCTCCGAGGCAACTTCAAAAATGAATGAGGAGAAAGGCTGAGCTCAAATGGCCATTAAAGTGGAAATGCGCCAACTCTATTAAAAAACTTGACTTGATCTAAACTGCAATTATAAAGCTGAAACAATTCTGCCCTTCCGAGCAATATCTGGATAAAGCTGTAGATTTTATGTTGCATTCCACCATAAGGGATTACAGTAGGCATGTTTTAAATACAACAAAACAAAGAAGATAGAACGCTGTTTCCAAAACATAAGCCCCCGTTGATTGCATCACATTTGAAGTAAAATCTATAAATATGCTCTTTAAACTTATTATTCCGTAACTTATAAAATACATGTATTTTAGTACTGCTTGCATGATTTTAAACTATAAGAAGTGTAAATAATAAAATTATCTTTCGGTAAATTAGGAATGAATAACACTTTCAAAATTACCCTATGCAAACATAACCTTTATTCATCTCCAGAGAGAGAATACTTAACAATGAACGAGTAGGTAGAGCTCTACCTTTTGGTATCACAGTTTGTTAGCTTTGATTCTACGGCTAGCATGGATGCTCGTAAACTTTCGGAATCGGCTTTAACACTAGATTTACGGACCGAGCCAATTTGACTCATTTAAAATTTAATCACTATATATATATATATATAGATATAAATAAATAAATATATATATATATATATAATATATATATAATATATATATATATATATATATATATAAAACTTTACTTGCCCTTTTCAAAAACATACGTTGGTTTTTAGTTAAGTAACAAAATATATGTAAACTTTCATTCCTTTTCCCCGCAGACCCCTTCATTTCGCATTATCAAATGCGGTATACCTATTTTCACGGTTGTGAGCTAATTGAACTCGTATAATGGTTTAACAGTTAATCGCATAACATGAAATGTATTGGTCCTATCAGGCTGATTATTTTCGAAAATTCTGCATCAATATCCATACTTGCGTCCCCCCATTTCTTTGGTTTTGGAGCGCTACGGTCTACTTTTTTCAACACGAGGGCTAATGCTATTGCTTAACACATTCGCTGCCGATCACGCGCCAGCGAGTGATCAACATAGAGGAAAATGCGTATATGACGACAGGTTCGGCAGCGAATGTGTTAAAGCCGATTCCGAACGGCTACGAACATCCATGCCATAGTGAGATTCGAACCCACGAACTCCGGTTCCGAAGTCCATTACCCTTAAGATTCTGCCATCGTTCGGCCATCCTCCTTTCAAGTTTTGCGCATGTACTGGAAGCTAATGAAATTTGCCCATTAAAAATCGTAATTATTAATGACAAATCCTATTAAAAATCGGGTTTACATTTTCCGATCAGGAATAGGACATTTTAACGACAAATAGCCGATAAAAATCGGATTTTTCTAAAGCATTTTTCCGATCAGAAATTTTTTGCAGCATTTTTTAAAAGCGAAAATTGGCCTTCTTTTATGTGGTATTGTGGCCTTCAGAAATTTGTTTTTTGTAGAATTCAGAAAAAATCGGAATTTGGGGGGGGGGGCAAATTGTCGAAGAAATCGGTTAATAGCGCTGGCCAATCCGATTTTAAAAATTATAAAATATACATTAACTTTTTTGTAATATACAAAGCAAAAGTATTTAAAAGCAAAAATTCTTAATTTTAAAGAATATCAGATTTGAGTCTATGTATTGTACAATGTAAAATTAAAAAATGCACTGAAACGTATTCTATTAAGGCAGAATTTATTAATTTTGAAAATCAAATTGAGTTTAATTTATTTAAAACAATTATTGAGAGTATTGTTTCCTTTTTGCTTCATTTTCCTTATAAGTTCTATTTTTTACGTAAGTTATGTTTTCTTTTAATTTAGTGCATTATTTATTTCCTTTTTTAATTTGTTTTAATAATAATCTTTCAAGTAATTTCAATATTTTTGTCATTCAAGATTTTATTTAAAACACTTTATATGCTAAATTATTCTAGTTTGGCATTTAATTAAATAATCTAAAAACCTTTGTAACCTTTATAATAAAATTCCATGTAGTAAAACTGTGCTTTCATTTCTATTCAGATTAGCAATGCAGTTATTTGTTTATATCAACTGATATTACAGCGGTTGATAAACAAGATGGCACCTCGAAACTGTGATTGGCTGTTACCAAAAAAGATGCAAATTCATTTTTTTCACATAATATATTTGTTGTCTTATAG
The DNA here is from genome assembly GCA_032207245.1 of Pardosa pseudoannulata. Lineage (NCBI taxonomy): Eukaryota > Metazoa > Arthropoda > Arachnida > Araneae > Lycosidae > Pardosa > Pardosa pseudoannulata. The sequence goes on along the minus strand of CM063510.1, from coordinate 44,609,330 downwards.
ATATATAGTATGAATGAAGTGAAAACAGAAAATATACAAATATTTTTTGTATTAGCTGATTAATTTGTTTCACTTTAGGAAACTTTCGACTAATAGACATTTTAGATCAAATATGTAGGAAAATGATTATCTTAAAAAATGTTAAAATTTAAATTTATGTATCAAGTTTAAGAAATTGATTTTTAGTTTTCTAGATAATCAACACACGCATTGATATATGTGCGTTTGTATTATTTTAAACAGAACACACTTATATTTGCAACTCTAAAATAATGTGATGTTTATTACAACATGTTGATATATCGATATTTGGTAAACAATATATATATATATATATATATATATATATATATATATATATATATATATATATATATATATATATATATATATATATATATATATATATATATATATATATATATATATATATATATATATATATATACATATATATATACATATATATATACATATATATATACATATATATATACATATATATACACATATATATATATATACATATATATATACATATATATACACATATATATACATATATATATATATACACATATATATACATATATATATACATATACATATACATATATATATACACATATACATATATATACATACATATATATACATATATATACATATATATATGCACATATACATATATATATATATATATACATATATATATATATATGCACATATACATATACACATATATATATACATATATATATATATATATATATATATATATATATATATATATATATATATATATATATATATATATATATATATTGCCACATAAAGAAGCTTTGCCAACGATCTCAGTGGCCGAGTGGTCAAAGCACGAGATCCAGACCCTAAGATTGTGGGTTCGATGCTTGCCATGGCGATTTATCCAAAGTACGGATTTTTAATTTAAAAATGTTATTTGTTGTTTCCTTATGTTCTCGAACATTCTAGATCTTTCTTTAATATGTAAATTAGTTATTTCTCGAATATTCTGTTTGGGTATAAAAGTTGATACCCATTAACTATAGGCAACTTCCCGATCTTGTAAAGTTTCGAGTTGCTACTTTGCTTCAATAAATTCATGTGTTAAGTTAAACGGTGTGTTCATTCAAATCTTCGTGACAGTGTATATATATATATATATATATATGTATGTGTATATATGTTTATATATATATATATATTGTAACGGTGTGTCGATATCAAAGAACTTTGCTTTGAGGAAAGAACTTCGCTTATGTGATGATAAATGCGTTGTCTTTCCCGGCACCACGATGTCTAGACTTCTGTGTCTTACTCTAGCGGAACAATAGATCAGACAACCGGGCGCCCAGACTGACAGCCAGGAAGATGACCATCAGAACTACAAAGAAATGCCCGACATTGGATCTTCGCCGACAATGAAATTCACAGACCCCTGGGTTTACGGCCGGTGATTGTCTAGCCCAGACCAATCCAGTTGGTTGAAGGTGAGATCATAGCCAGATGATCCAATGATGAAATTGGGGTGAGGCTCCATCTCTTAGAGGCCCTCCCCTAAAAAAGAGACGAGAGAAGATTTTTTTAAGAAGTTAGCTAGCAACCAGCTAATTCAGAAGTCGCCTTGACCAGCCTCTCTATCGGAGAGTGTTTTAGCTATAATCCCACCTTGGGATCTTTTCTTTTGATAGTTAGCTAGAGTCAGCTAACTCGGAGGTCGTCTTGACCAGTCTCTTCCTCGCAGAGTTTCTTTAGCGAAAATCCCGCCTTGGGATGTATCTCTTGCTGAGATTGAGAACGATACCATGTGCCTTGGGTTTTCTTTTAATATAATCCTCTTCAGGATTGATTGCATATTCCCCTTAGGAACTCTAACTGTGTTTTGATATTCTTCGATAAAAACCATTTGTTATTTCAACTGATCTCATCTAACAGAGTACTTTCTACTAAATTACTTCAGTGAACTTTCGCGCGAGCTACCTAATTGTTTCTTCCGTCGTTTCTTCCGTTCTTTTGTCGCCAATATTTTGGTAGAGGCAGATCTCAGATATTGCACGTCTCTACTCAGGTCTACGTGTATCGAATCACATACCTGTGATCTGAAATTTGTTTTGTGTGCGTATATAGAAATGATGTATATAGAAGAGGTGTAAATAAATCAGTTATTCAAGAAACACCTGATTCTTCATTGTGTCACCTAAAACAGGGACCGGATACATTACAATATATATATGTGTGTATCACACTATTAAAATTCAGATCAAAAATTAACTTTAATATAATTACTATTTTAAATTAATAGCTCTTACTTTTTCAGAAAATTTTGCGTGATTTTCAGAATTTTTTTTTTTTTTTTTTACTCAGAGTCATCCATTCGGAGATCGACCCCCCCCCTAGTTAACCTTTGTCCTTGGAGTAACCGAAACGCCCTTTGGGGCCCAGTCGACGCGGTCACACAAAGAACAATTTCTTTTCTCTGTCGGTGCGTTGACTGAACGGCACATTTGACACCTCTAATCGTCCGTGCGTCAAAAAGACCATTACTGGTACAATACTGCCATTTTTCAATTGTTCGTCGTTTTGAAATGTTAGGCGCCTTACAATGAACCAAAAGTTCGCTTTAACCGAAACTCTTCTTGACCCCCGACAGGGCCGGACACGATACTTACAGTACATATGTTCGATAACTGTAAAACAATAAATATTAAGTCTAGGATTTAGTCGCTGCAGTATTTAAACTGTCGGCAAGACAGGCTTTCAGCGAACCCACGATACCTGCTCCAGTAACAATAAGCGAGCAGGTACAGAGACGAGACTTGCGATCATCGGGAAAGACAGCAGCAGACGCGGACACAACATTATTACAGGGACTAACACCGTTTACATAATAATGCCGTCGCTGGTAGTGGGAAGAAACTAACTGAAGAGTAAAAGTGATTCCAGCCAACTTCACCTTCGACCCTGTTGGAGGGGTGGGGTTTGCCACTTGCTTTTCTCCATGGAAGATTGTTAAAGTAGCCGGGATTTTGGTTCCTCAGCAGTTAGAAGGCGGGCACGACAGAGGAGTGTGGAAGAACCATCCTAAGCTGAAGCTGCTTTTAACCATTTATTTCTTTAAAAGTTCCATGATCACCCTATTGACAAACCTCATAAGCCTAGCAGTTCAACAGCCACACTGATATTCAAATACACAATTAATGATGTCTATGTTTAAAAGGAAATTTTTTAAATAAATTATCGCCAAATGTCGTAAGCTTTCGTTTATTTATATCATATTATTATAAAATTTATTCTTGACTCATATTTATTTTATAAAACAATTGAAGATTATGCGTATTTTGTAAGAAATTTCATTTTATAAAAATATCTTGCGTAATCAATCATGTAACACAAATTGGGATCGTCATTGTGTTCTATGCAGGTATTTCAGCCATGATGACACGCAGTTAACAAATTTATGACGTCATTGTATAATCTTGTATATATTGTCTGCAAGATGATTCACTCATACAACTGTGATTATGTTTTTGCGTTTTAACTTTCTTAAAATCATCTCTTTTTAAAATGATTAACGAGATTGACAGTCTGTTTCTGAAGCAGGAGCTACGATTGTTATATGCTGTGCAAATAAACTTCTGTTTTTAGTTATATGTTAATGTATTTAATTACAGATTATTTCAAATCGTCTTACTACTTTTACAGCAAAGTGAAAAAGGTTGCCTAAAATCTCACTTCACCCAGCTAAGCCTTTTTAGATATATAATGCACTAACTTTTCATTACTAAAAATAAAAAATGCTAGTTATCCAAATATTTTATAAACGTGAAAATATTTTTCATTCCTTGTGGGGAGGGGGGTGTAACTAGAAACTATCCCTTTGCACAGCGGGAAAATAATACTTTTTTAATTTTAATAATATTGCGAGCACAGTTTGTAATTATCATTAAAATGGGGTAATAAATAAATAGCTGTACAGTAAGTGATGTTTGAGAAATTCAAAGAGAATACCAACCCAAAATAAAAGTACAATATTTTTGGGTGGTATGTGAGAAAAATCGGATTTCTAACCTTTCCCTGTAAAGCAAGTGTAAACGTGTGTATTTCATTAAAAATATAGTACTACTATCTGTTGCTTCGTTTGGAGCGAAATCCGAACAGTTACGGAAACTAATGATACCAGAAGTGGGATTTGAACTCATACACGCCGATACAGAAGAGTAGTGCTCTACCCATTTGGTCATGTTGTGCTACTCTTTGTTACTAATTTCACTTGCCAAAAATATAGAAAATCGAAAAAAATAATTCATAGGTCTTAAAAAAGCAATAATTGTAAGTGTTTTCGCTGCAAAAACACTGTTGATTAATAAATTGCTCTAGTTGTAAATTTTAAAAATGAAAAAAATGAAGCATTTCAGACACACCTTAAGACACATTTTGACATTATCTAAACTGATATTCGAACTCTAGCGAAAACTTCGTTCGTTACCTACCTGTACGCCCGCTATGCATTTTAACAAATGGCCGGTTACTATTTTTCTTAGTTCAATGTTATTTTAATATTCTGTAAATAAATATTTGTTTCGCTTTATATTAAACATATTCTTATTTTCAACCTTCTATGAGTGTTTGGAAGTGAAGGGAAAAGCCTCCGATTTCACTTCATACCCATCCTCAGAAGGTGTCAATGCTTTGATGTCGAAATTTAAAATATAAAACAAACGGACACTCAGAATCCTCCTTAAAAGTTAACATGATGTAATGAAAACACGTTACTTTTAAAAGACAAAATGGGCGCTATTCATAATGGCACATTTCATCCATTATTTACGTTGTTTAGAATTATAAATTTTGAATTGCCAATAGCATAAAAAAATATAGCCAAATGGGAATCTGTTCAACGGTACTATGATGCTGAAAAGAACTACAACTTCTGATCGCGTAGAATGTTTCTTTTGGTTTTGATTATTGTTGTGAAAGAAAATTGTTGCTTCGCTCTATGATGAGCCGATGTGAAGATATAAATTTGTGCTTAATTAAAGTGTTTAAAAAAGGAATTGTGGAGTGACATGTTCAAGAAACATGTGTTTTGCAGATTAACATATCTAAAATTAATAAAAAGAACAATCAATTCATGACAATGTCTTTAAAACCGAAAGTGATCTGATTGACTAGGTCCGTTGATCACCCGTGATTTCCAATGTCTAGTGAAGGGATTCTTAACCCCGTGTCCACGAAGCTATTTTTGGCGCCCTCGACTGTCCGCTATATACTATATCAATATCAATTGTGGGGCCAACCTGAAGCCTTATGTGCATTATATGTTGTAACGGCTTGCCTACATCAAAGACTTTGCTTTGAGAAATGGACGACACGCTTGGGTGGAGACAAAGGTGTTGTTTTTCCCGGCACCACGATGTCTAGACTTTTGTGTCCTACAGTAGCGAAACAAAAGACCAGACTACCAGACTCCCAGACTGACAGCCAGAAAGATGATCATGGGAACCCCAAGGGAATGCCGCGACGTCGGATCTCGCCGACACGAAATTCCGGAGACTCCCTGATTTGCGGCCGATGATTGTCTAGCCCAGACCAATCCAGTTAGTTGAATGGGAGATCATCGCCAGATGATCCAATGACGAAATTGTGGGCTAGGCCCCTCCTCTAAAAAAGAGACGAGATGAGATTTTTTTTTAGAGAAGTAGTTAGCTAGCTAGCAACCAGCTAATTCGGAGGTCACCTTGACCAATCTCTCTATTGGAGAGTTTCCTTAGCGATAATCCCACCTTGGGATCACTTCTATTGAGAGTTAGCTAGAGTCAGCTAACTCGGAGGTCGTCTTGACAAGTCTCTCCATCTGAGAGTTTTTATTAGCGAGAATCCCACCTCGGGATATATCTCATTCTGAGATTGATAATGATACCCTGTGCCTTCGGTTTTCTTTTAATTCGATCTTCTTCAGAATTGAATGTGTATTCCTCCTAGAAAATCTGACTTTGTTTTTATCTTCTTTGAAGATACCAATTGCTACTTCAAATACTCTCGTCTAATTGAGTATACTGTCTACATAATGACTACCGAGAACTTTTACTCGAAGCTACCGAATTGTTATCTTCCGTCGGTTACTAAACCATTCGGCAGGGACCTTATGTGTACGTCTCTATTTAGGCCTACGCCTATTGTATCTCATACTTGAGAATTGAAATTATATTTTGTGTATATAGCCGCAAGTTGTAAATAAATCAGTTAATCAAGAAACACTTGCTTCTTCACTGTGTCACTTAAAAGAGAGACCGGATACAATGCATATAAAGTTTTAAAGAGTGTACTAACAGTTCTGAGTTAACTGTTCTGAACAGTTGCGATAGCGTCTGCCCCTAATATTAAAGGCCGCTCTCACCAAAGTTGATTAACGGCTAACCACGATTAATCTCTGTTTAAACGGAGAACTACGTCCCACCATTGGTTGGCGCCATGAGTTAATCGTAGTTAGCCGTTAAACGACTTTAGTGAGATCGGCCCTAAGAATTTATATTAGTGAACTAAAAGAACCATTTCACATAATGAAAATTTGTTTTAAATATTATATTTGTTTTTTCGTTTATTGAGAAAACAAAAGCTTGTTTAACAGTATAAAACAGAACAAAACATACCTATACAAATTAACCCTTTGCACTCGAGAGGGCACAAAGTTTACGACATGATTTAATGTCGCAACTCGGGAGGTGACTCTCCCTCACTTTGTTTGGTGCGGAAATTCGATGATCAGTGATAACTATTTATATTTAATTTCTTTGGAGTTGGTTCCGAAGATTCTTCCCATATAATCTTACGAAGGTAACTTAATCTTCCGAGCAAATTAGGTAAGTTTCTCTTATCTGAAATTGGTGAGGAACCAAACTGCCTTTTTGATCTTAGTTCGAGCTTGACAGCTGTGGCAAAAAGCTTAGATGTTGAATTTTCTGATCCCCACTAGCATCGAACTTAGTAATGAATAAGCTCGAATGAAAATAAGTTTGATTTAGATTTGCTTAACGAGGAAATTACACCTATAAAGAGAAAGCTTGACGATACAGACAACTCGAGTAGTGGTGATGATATTGATGAAGTAAGATGTATAAGGCCATGTGTCACCAAAGTCGTTTAACGTCTAACCGCGATTATCCCCACCAACCAATGGTGGGACGCAATTCTCCATTTTCACAGAGATTAATCGCGGTTATCCATTAAACGCCTTTAGTAAGACCGGGCCTAAGAGACGAAAAAAAACAAAACAAAACAAAAAAACAAATTCCTCAAAAAAAAAATTCCTCAAAAGACTACAAAACACTTCGATTTACTAATTACTCAGTTCAAAAACGGCCTCGAGTGCAAAGGGTTAAGAATTTTAACCTTCATAATTATTATTACTCACTTTCTGTTTGGAAGTTGCAAGAATGCTAATTTTCGCTGTTCGCGCATGCTTAAGATAATTTTCACCACGTTCGATCCACAGAGTACTACATTCTATAGTTCTGTCTCATCTTATGTGCTTCAAATGTCTTTAGTCATACGATAGACGTGCGTATTTTAATGTTTAAGTTTTATCTTGTGTACCTAGTTAGGAAATTTGAGAAAATAATTTGTGATAAGTTCTAGTAGTAAGTCTCGATCTATTCAATGTCAAGTTTTCAAGGTGAGTGCCAGTGTACCTCTGTGTTTGATACATGTGCTAGAAAAGTTCTTCATTAAAGTCTAAGCTAATTAATAAGAGGAATTTTTAAAGAATTATAACTTTTAAACCTTTGGTTTTGTGATATGGCTGCTTTGTTCCGAGGCTAGAGAATGCTATTGGTAGCTTTTTTCAGCTTAAGTTTCATTGAAATCCTCTGAAGAAAATGGAAAAGTTTTAATTTGGCTTGTTTTTTACAGGTAGACTTAATAACTATGAAACCTTGTGAAAATGTTTACTCTTATTATAATATTACAAAGTTAGTGAGTTATTTCTATCAAGAAAGTTTCCAGTAAGTTAGCCTAAACAGTGTGATCAGTGAACCATCATAGCTGTGAAGGAAATAAATCATCAATGAAGAAGTTATGAGATGGCAGAAGAAATTACTAACACTGGGCTCAAGAAGTGGAACTTTATAGAGTTATATATTTTTAAAGAGGTATATTGCTTCTAAGCTTCGGAACATACTTTTAAATATAATTTGAAAAGTTAACTGTATCACCAAATATGATTTAAATTTCTTCAGCCTTTTCAAGACTTAAAAAAACTTTGAAGTATATTCAATAAACAAGATAGTCTAAATATCTAATGAACATCATAACACGGAATTTAAAAATTAAAAATTTTCCGAAAGTTTTGAAAATTATTACATAAGCTACTTGAAAATTTATCTCAAATTAGTAACTTAAGTTATAGGAATAGAATTTATTTAGTTGAATCCCGCTACTGTTAAGAATGTTCGCTGCCGTTCTGAATCTGCTTTAAGCATCAGGCACTGGTCTCATTAGCCCAAGTGTAACGGAACAGTCGACAGTGCTCCAATTCAATCCAAACACATTTAATATATTAGTATACCTAGAATCAAATTTTTACGAATTTCAATTTAGAATAATCTTAACTTAAAAGTTTCATTTATTTTATACAAATCGTTGGAAAAAAAAACAGGATTTGTTTTTGTAATTCTGGTATCAATATCAACTTCTCGAATTATGTTTGTAAAATGTTTAATAGTTTTAATTCTGGAAAATTGTAATTGATGGATCTAGAAGTACACATTTAGTCAATGAACCAATTTTTCCATGCGGTTTCTGAATCGAACTTTATGCTACTTAAAGTTTTCAACGCATGCTACGCAGTTACAAAGTAATGAAATATTTAAACAGCTTTTATTACTACCATCAACTCATCATTTTCAGTATTTGTTCCTTTTTTACAGATTGTTAAAATAGATTCGAACGAATGCGCGGTTTTTATTTCAGATACAGTTGTAGTACACATTTATCGTGAAAAATTCAACTTAGAAGTATTTCCTTTCATAATTTCGGATTAAATAGTTGCTACATTTCAGTCTAAATGTAGAATCCTATAAACAATCAACTACATTTTCAGATATATTCTTATTTATAATCCTGTCATTTCTATCGACACTTCAAGGTTACAAACTTCACACATAAATTTACTTTTCCGTCAGGTATATCGACTGAAATCCGGACAAGTAGCTTGTTTACCACAAAGCGTCAATTTACGATACTATGAGTAAATGTTATACAAATCTTTTCCCACGATTTTTTTTTTACAAATAGCATCTTATAATGTTTAAAATGACAGGTGATCACCAAGGATGAGCGGCTATACTATACAAAGTTGTTTAATCTTCATATTTTACTCGAACAGTTGCTTATAATTGTTGAATCCGAACGATGGCCGATTGGTTAGGGTGCCGGCCTTCGTTTCGGTTTCGAATCCCACTGTGGCATGGATGTTCGTAGCCGTTCGGAATCGGCTTTAAGCTGTAGGTCCCGGTCTCGTTAGCCCTCGTGTTGCAAAAAGTAGACCGTAGCACTCCAAACCAAACCAAATGTACACTTGTATATATACGTAGAGAAAAAAAATCCTCAATGTAGTATCTTACTGGTACTAATGGCATTGTTTTATATAACAATTTAGATTGTAAGGTAGAGGGTACTTCATATTAAACTCCTCTTTCTGAGTAGGCCTCAATTTGCAATATTTCAATCAAACGCACTAGCCTAATTTTGATTATATTATTGACATCAAGGAATAAACATTCAGTAGGAACTAAATCTTTCCTTTCCAACTTGGTAAGCCATAGTTTACATTCAGGGTTTTTTTTTAAGGAAAACGATGAAAGCTAATACTTTTTACTTGCATATCTCTTTTATACTGTTTTAGTACATCCAAAAAGTGCACAAGAGTGAGGCATTTCTGGAAATGATAAAATAAAACTGAGAGCGTATATATGATCCACAGTAAGCAATGTTGTAAACAAATATGTAAGCGAATGCATCACGTGTTTTTCTATACTCTCGATACCAGACTATAAATAACCCTCATTAAAAATTAGAATAGACTTATGACTCATTAAGAAAAAAAACTTTTTCGGTACAGAATTAATATAAGACTCCACTGGGGACGTTTTACATTTGGGGTTTTATTAAAATTATTTCCATAAATTATAAGAGATGTAAATTAGGCAGAATTCAAAATTTCTCAAGTAAATTTATCTATTATATTTGCATTTTAAAAATTCACAATATCTTCCTTGTTGTATTATTTATTAATTTATATTTTACGAAATTAAATTTCTAAGCAATTTATGCGATATATTAACGATGTTTCGCTAGGCGACTAAAAAGTTGACACAATAAGTCACCAATGTGGTCCTATATCAACGTTTCTAAAATACATTGCATTTGAAAATTGTATATGCACATATGTAAGGAAAAGTAAACTAAATCGGGAAACTAATGAAGGTATTTTGTATAAAACCCCAATGACGACACTTTAAGGAATACATTGTCACGAAATTTCTCTCTCTGTCTCTGTCTCTCTCTCTGTGTGTGTTTATCAGGAACCTATAATGAAGTGGGAAGAGTGTATATATATATATATATATATATATATATATATATATATATAAAATAATATATATATATATATACATATATATATATATATATAATATATATATATATATATAAAATAATATATATATATATATATATATATATATATATATATATATATATATATATATAAAATAATATATATACACTATATATATATATATATATATATATATATATATATATATATATAAAATAATATATATAATAAATAAATATATAATAATATATTTATATATATATATATAAAATAATATATATATATATATATATATATATATAAAATAATATATATATATATATATATATATATATATACATACATATATATATACATATATATATAAAATAATATGCACACACCTGTGCTGTTGAACCATCGCGTTTTATATATAGAGATAGAAGTGATATTTAAAAAAAATTAGAGAAGGTATATATACTTTTTTAATTGGTAGATTTTTTGGAAGTTATTATCATCCAGTTAAATAAAAATATATGAAAAATATTTTAATATTGGAGTTGGAAGAATTATAGTAAAAAGCATTCTCGGATAAAAAAAAAACCTCAATTATGCATTTAAACCTCCATCATACATGGTTATAAAAGATATTAACATTTTCACAGAGATGCCAACATTCAGGCACTTTTGTCAAGAGCAACAGCGTGGTTTGAAATTTTAACATGCTAATTACAGATTATTCATAAGTACATATCTTATTGTCTTCTAAATTAAAATTTAATTTAAAATATTTATACAGTGTGACACCTTCAATATTCTCGAGTGAGAGGTAACGTGAAGAATGGATCACAGTCAAAGATAAAATTGAAAATTTACTTTTATTCTTCATTAAAGGAATGTTAATTCCCAAATCATGTGGAGCTGCAAATGATGGTTGCCGGTGAAACTTCCTCACGACGATCACAGTCGAAAGAAAAACAAGAGATTTAATAATCTCTTACAAGTGGGGAGGCTTTTCAGGGTGCAATCAAACCCAATTTATCCTCCGTTCGGTATCCGAGACTCTGCCGCTCCCTATATGAGCGGAGTTTACGAATCTCCCGTATTAGAAAGCTGGTTCGGGTAACAAAACGCGAAACCATCCACGTGGTCAACACACCTACGTAAAAAAGGATGAAAAGCCCTGAGTCGCAAAATTGTAGGCTTTTTATACCTGAGGGGTCAGTTACGGTCCCGCAAACTATTTTTTGGGTCAGTTAAGATCCCAGTTACTTGAGAACTCCAGCTAAAGTTACAGTTATATTTTTTAGCTAAATTCTCATCCGCTGGCTGTCCCTTTTCGGAATTTCCGAGCATTCATTAACGAGATCCATCAGGGGCGTATTCGTCTATTCAGTCCAATTGTCAAGATCCCAGACTCTGCGACGCCACGTTATTATCCTGGTAAACAGGTGTACTCCGATCAGTTGTTTTGGTACTTGCTCGGACAAAGGGGAGTCTTCACAACAGTAGTAAATTGAAAATGGTAAATTAAAATTTATGTATTTAAAAATTTATGAGTACCTTTTTAGCTTTAATTTATTTTCCAGAATAGTGTTTCTTATAGCAACATTAACCCTGATTAAAATATTCCCATTTTTCTTTCACCAGGGTTTTTAGAGTTTGTCTACTCAAATTTGAAATTTGAGTTTGTTTCAGTTTGGTTTTTCCGCACAATATCTCAAACTTTTAACAAGCAACATTACTGTGTGAAAACAGTAATATTCAGCATTATTTTTTGCAAAACTTCGTATTTAATTGCTGTATTGTAATCTTTTAGCTGTTCAAAAGTTATTTTACGGAGTTATCAAATTTTCTGATTTCTCCGGAGCAACTCCGGAGAATCCGGAGTATTTGGCATGTTTGTTTTCAAATGTTTAATTTTTGGGGGTGTAAAATATCATTTCCTTCATATGTACATTCAAAAGAAATTAATCTCATAAATTATTTTAAACAAAATAATCATGGCTATCTTACATTAGAGTTTCTTTATTAACACTAGATTTACGGATGTTGATCATATACCTATATTTACTGAAGTGAGCCAATTTGACTCATACAAGAAAATTGAAGTTTTTTTGCAAAGAAAATAGTTCCAAATTAATTTAAATGAAATGTTTATTATAAAAAAAATTCATGGAAAACATTTTTTACACATAAAATCTGTTATAAAATAACAAAAATCTTCCTCTTCACTGCTTGCAGATTCAATTTTATTGACTTCCTCCTCTAATTCAATTTCACATTGGTCTATATCAATTGCATCCGATTCATTATCTGAGTGGTCTTCCTTTATTTTGAGTAGTTTTTTCAACAAAAGACAATTTTTATGATTTTTCCCATAATAGAAACTCTTAATAACCAGATAAAATAAATATCAATTGTAATAACTTTTAGAAATAAATTACAAAATTACCTTTGTGGATCAAATTTTTCTGGCAAAAAATGAGTTTTATAAAATTATAAATTATATATTACTTCAGTGCACTGCACTGCTCACACGTAATGTATACGAGGTTTGCTATTTATATTTCTGGCCTAATAATGAAAAAACAAATATGTAGGATCGAAATTGGTTTTATTGTTTTTCAAAATATTCTCCATGATGATCAATACACTTTTGCATGCGTTTGAACCAATTTTCAAAGCACTTTTTCCAGTCCGATTGAGGTAACTCCAAAACATGCGTTTTGAATGCATCAACCGCTTCTTCGGGGGTCGAAAATCGTTGTCCACGTAATTTATTTTTGATGTGTGGGAATAAGAAGTCATTGGGTGCCAAATCAGGGCTGTATGGCGGATGACCCATCAGTTCGATCTTTCGCTCCGTCAGAAATGCCTTTGAGTGTGTGAGAGCTCGCATTGTCATGATGAAGAATGATTCGCCTGTTCTGCTTTTTTCGAATTTTTCCGATGACTTCTGGCAAACAAATGGTCGCGTACCATTCAGAATTGACCGTCCTGCGGTGCTCTAAAGCCACTGTTGCCACATGACCATTAATGCCGAAGAAACAGGCAATCATTTGTTTCGATGTGCTTCTTCCTCGAACAACTTTTGTTGGTTTTGCCTCGTCTTGGAAGACCCATACAGTTGATTGCTGTTTTGTTTCCGGCTCATATGCATAGATCCTTGATTCGTCACCTGTATAGATGTTATACACAGCCTTTGATGTACCTTGAACGTATTTTTCCAACATTTCCTTGCACCAATCGACACGAGCCTTTTTTTGAGCGTTTGTCAGATTATGCGGGATCCAACGCAAACAAATTTTTTTTTTAATGCTCAAATGTTCATGCAATATTTTATTGATGCTAGTCATACTAATGTCCAAAGACGCCTTTATCTCACGGTATGTCACATGACGATCTTGCTTTATCAGTTCACGCACAGCATCGATCTTTTCTGGCACAACAGATTTTGGATGACCTGCACGGGATTTGTCCTGGATTGAACATCGACCACGATTAAATTCGTTATACCAATTTTTTACAGTGCTGTAGGATGGCGCTTTATCGTTGTATAAAGAATTAAGTTCATCGAAGCACTCTTGTCTTGACAATCCACGTCGAAAGTTATGAAAAATAATGGCACGAAAATGTTCACGATTCAATTCCATTTTTTGAAAGAGAAGAACTTTTCAATTTACTGTCAACAACACAAATAAAGCTATAATGGTAAATCGTCTGCTGAATTTATGTTTAAAAATATCAAACTTTCGATTAAAATCGTCTGCGGTCACCTAGCAACACTTACTGTTGCCAAGGCCAGAAATATAAATAGCAACCCTAGTAAATCGAAATGATGACAGAAGTGGGTAATAATGTAGCGGAGTAGCGAAAACAAATGACTATGGCTCCCACATACACACAAATATTGTATGTGAGGAATGCCAAATAAGAAGAGAAACAAATCACGTGCGACTTGACTGTTGCCCAGGCCTGATAGGACCAATAAATTTCATCTTATGCGATCAACTGTGATTCTATGAGTCAAATTGGCTCACAACCGTGAAAATAGGTATACAGCATTTGATAATGCGAAATGAAGGGGTATGCGGGGAAGAGGAATAAAAGTTTACATATATTTTATTACTTAACTAAAAACCAACATATGTTTTTGAAAAGTGATATTAAAGTTTTATATGTATATATATAGTGATTGTGAGATGTTAAGAATTATTGGAAGGTATAATTAAATATATAAACTAAAATAAAGACTTTGTGATTGAGAAATGACCAAAGGAAAGATATTTGCTAACAGTTTATTGTATATTCGAATTTGATATTACAAAGCAAATATATTACTAACAATACAGAATTAATGACTACTAACACTTAAGATTTTAACATAGTACAATAGATAAGAATAATATGAACGAGGGGGATACAAAATACATAAACACAATCAAATAGAATTAAATGTATATGGATTGGATCAGCGTTTCGAAAATGAAAACCCAATAAGATTCATAATTAAAGGAATTAAGAATTTACTAACTACAATGACTTTGGATATTTTTATTCCAAACGTCGTCCAAACCATCCATTTTAAAGAAACATCAAGAAAAAACAGAGTATATAGCCGATTTAATCCCCTCGCTCCACGCTCTCAGCGAACACTATTGTATTATTATTTTTTTAGATGGCGCTAAGCTCAATGGTAACAAAATAAACACAGTTTACAAAACTATTAAGCAATTGCTGTCGCATCATGACTGCTGAACGGAACAGTGATAAATTTTTTAATGAGTCAAATTGTCTCGGTCCGTAAATTTAGTGTTAAATAATTATTTATAGAAAACAAGGAAGAAATTTTGCAAAACTATGTTAGTATAAATTTATATCTACATGTAAATATAACAGTGTGGGCAATACTATTTTATCTTTTTATAATTATTTATGGTTTCAATCTCAGACATCTGTGATGTATGGTAGCCAATGATGTAGAATCAAGAACTTCTGTAATAAAAAAATAAATAAAAATAAAAAATAGGTCGATATAAATATCATTAGAAATCGCTAATTAAGGCTCAAAAGAGAATTGAAAAAAGGTACTGTCTTTCTTGCTTTTTAGTTTTCTACCATTTAAAAATAAAATTAGAAAACGTGAAAATTCCTCATTCTAATTTTAAAAACACCTTTGATGGTTATTTTTATTTAAGCTAAATTTCGTCTGCGGCTGATTTCGAAAGTAATGTTTGTCATCAAAGAGAAAAACTCATTAAAAATGAATTAAAAATAAAATAAACTAATTCGAAAAAAAAATGGTTTTGAAATGTTTTGCATGGTGTTACAAAGAATTTTTTATGGATTTTAGTTCAGGTAGCTATTGTAGTTTAATCGCTATCCTGTTTACACTCAGACATACAGGCTCGAAAACACTTCTTTATTAATACATGACTTATTATATTTTCAAACAAATCGATTAAAAACATTACAAGATAGTTTTCAGAGTCTACGATTGCCTTAAAAACAAGAATTATTGAATATTTACTCCGAGACCGTAGGCAAGGGTTGGGATTTAGGGAATCGGTTCCCCTCCAAAATTCTTAAAGACCATTTCGTGGAAAAATGGACCATGTGTGTGGGTGTGTCATCTGCCTAGCTGTGCATAGTGTAACAATAGTTGTATGACCCGAACGAAAGAACGGAAGGTGAACTTTAAGAACCTTTGCATCGGACAGTTATTGTTAGCGGTAGGTAGAAACGCTCGGTGCGAACAAAGCCGTTGTGTACAGGGTTTCGGTCAACAAAACAGAGGTAGTCGCTTAAGTGGAAGTGAATTAAAAACCGCCGGAGCCAGTGTGTCTACGTTTTTATGATGTCTATTGCCGTCAAAAGACTCTGATAATAATTATAAATCGAGTGACAGTAGGGTCCACTATTCCCCACATATGGACCAAGTTAACGGTGCCGCTAATATATTTAAGATGGTTGGTCGGTTAACTTAAAGAAGAACACATCTGGAAAGCGTCAGCTGAGCCAGGTGGGTAGTTTGACAGCAAAATTGCGTCACCCTGGATCTGGAAGGTTCCGGAAAGAATCACGCGAGAGGCAACCCGGACCCCTATATAAAAAGATTGGATGAGCGGAGAAGAGGCGGGTTTTTTTTGTGGAGCTCGAGAAGAGTCCACTTGTCTCTCCGAATTGCGGAGCTTGCTTTTCTTCAGAGACCTCCAACGTCTTTGATTTCTGCTAGGAAGTCGATCTACGAATTCGGAATCTCATTCCAGTTACATTTAATATTTTTTTACTTCGTGCTTTTAAGTAGGTCGCTGAGAGTGATACTAACCCTCATTTTGGATCGTCTTGCATTCTTTGATTCCCAACGAACTCCGCCGAACGATGGCCGAATGGTTAGGGTGCTGACCTTCGGAACCGGAGTTCGTGGGTTCGAATCCCCGTATGGCATGGATGTTCGTAGCCGTTCGGAATCGGCTTTAAGCAGTAGGTCCCGGTCTCATTAGCCCTCGTGTTGCAAAAAGTAGACCGTAGCACTCCAAACCAAACCAAACGAACTCCAGCGAGATACGTACTCTGAGCGCTTGAAGCTTCAGTGTAGAAGTCAACTGTTCGGATCATCAAACCGGTAGATTATAGTGTCAGAGTTCCGTACCTGCACTAATTAGCGAACTGTTCCTGTGAACGAGAATTACCAGCTTCACTGCACCCACGTGTTTTATATTTTTAATACTTATCTCAGTACGGAATTTCAGAAGCAATTGACTTTACTGAATCCTGTATGTAGATGTATATAAATTATTCTCCTGAATAAATCATTTAATCAATATTAAATAGATGTTCAGCCTGTATCCTTGACAGCCTCGCCTACCCTTACTCCAGTACGTCACACTAGACAACAATGAGCTTAGAACAGTGACGTTCAGTTAAGGAGTAGATACATATTGGATTCGATATGTAAGAACAGATTGACTAGCACTTTTGGCTTCTTCTTCAGCAGCGCTACAACCTGGTACAGGCCAAGGCTTTCTCTGTATGCTTCCTCCAAACAGCCCGACTTTTTGCAAGGTTTTTCCATCTATTAATACCCCAAGATCTCCAAATCTTTCTCCACACAATCCAACCACCTAGTTGCTGATCTACCTCTTCTTCTTGTACCCTCAATCTTTGAAAAAGTTAATTTTTTAACTGGGTCCAAATCTGCTCGTCTGAAAACATGTCCCAGCCATCTAATTCTATTGGATTTAATAACTCTCAAGATGTTAGGTTGTCTGTATTTAGTGTATAATTCATGGTTATATAAACCTCTCCAAGCACTTTTGGCTACTCATCACAATACTGTTGGCCAATCAGAAGAAATTGTGAAAATTTTTTGACGAAAATTTCAAAAATAGCATATTTTATAATATACAGGTAAAAACTTGAACATTTTCATTTTCTTTCAAAATTATTCTTTTTCTTTAATTACACTTCTGTTTTAAAAATTAGAATTTAATACCATGTATAGTTTATATATTTTCAATGTTAATTTTGTTATTAAATTCATTGTGTAGTTATTACATTACTCATTCAAATAAATTTGTTCATTATATCATTTTTTAATTATTTTGATATTTTAAAATCACATTGTATTATGATATTAATTAAGAGTATACATATGAACACCTGTAGTTTTATTGCGTATTCTTCACAAAAAACAATCTCCACCTCTGAATATAATTTCTGACTACGGCCCTGATTTACTCAAAGCACAGAAATATTTAGATATGAACAACCTTCAACAAGAAAAATACATGCATATAGTTATAGTGCCCTATTTTTACGCGTGACAGACGCATTCGCCGAAAAAAATATATAAATAAAAAATCTCAGAGTATGAATAAAAAATAAAATGCGTATCTCAATAATTCCCATGCAGACTTTGAGTGGCTATTGTTCTCTTTACAAACAGCGAATGAAAAAAAATACTGTCACAAGAGATAAAAAAAAATAAAAGAAAAAAAAATGGCTGCCCCTGACCTACAAACTTTCCTTAGGGATTTGCATGAGTTCTGACGTCAGAAAATTTGGATTTGCTTATTGGATACCTTTATATTTTAGAATTCAAAGCTGCACCTGAACCGATCGATTAAATGTATTGGAATATTTAATTTTTCCTTTTTTTATTTTATATTAAGGAGTTCTGATTTATTTTAGTAACTTTGTTATTCATTAAAAATAGATGACATATAATATATATGTTATCATTTTCATTTATTTTATTAGTGTTCTGATTCAAAAAGTAAATTTTATTTATACAGTGATAAAACATCATTCTGAAAATTATCTTCCTGTCGATTTAATAAAATGAATACATTAATTTAAAATGGAAAAAAATTTGTGGGAATTCTTTTAAAATGGGTAAACGCGTAATGGCTAACAGATAAATCATTCTCAATTTTAAAGTGTAAACTAATATTATTTAATAAATTTAATACTTACAATTTAAAGAGTAGATATTACAACTGTATAATTTTAAATTTGAATAGAGAAGGTGTTCACACATTTTTGTAACAATTTTGACTTTCTTGATGGATTTCAATGTGACAGTAAAAAAACTCGATTTGTGTCAAATTGGAACAGGGTTTAAATACCGTCTGCAGCATTAAAAATATTCTGTCCTTAAAATGTCTCTAAAAAAGAAACAGTAGATCGAAGACTATATTTTTGCTCTTTCCGAAAGGAAATTCTCATATTAGATTATTAAAAAAAAAAAAGATGTGAAAAGCATAGCTTGGCGTATTTCAGAATAAGGTACCCTTTGGCAAATTTGGTGAAATTACTAGAAATACTTACAAAACACAAATTTATAAACTATAGTTTATGAATTAATGATGTTAGTTGATGAATTAAAAATGAATTTATAAATTCATTTTTAGTTCTGACTGCCAAGTGCAATGGAATAAAATCGCAAATCGCAAATCAGTAAGAAACCAAATCTAAACGGAAACGGTAGAATACGAGTGTAGGATGAATACAGTGGAATATAACGCTGGATTTTCTGTAAATTCGGCGTTGCTTACCACGCTTTTAGCCCATCAAGGTTTGACATAAGAACAGGGTACCCCCCCCCCCCCACCAACTTGGCGATAAAGTTCAAAGCATGGTAGCCTAACATTTTTATTGATCTTACCGTGTTCAAATAATCTGTATCTATAATTTGATTTATATTATATTGATGATGACCAGCTCTCCTTGTGCAACCCTTTTCTTATATTAAATGCTCTTAATACTTAATATCAGACCATTAATTGTTCACTATGGCTTATTTTTAATAATATAAAGCTGTTGGTTCTGTAAACTGTTGAAGGATTAACTACCCATAAATATAAATGCCCGTATCTAAGTGGTTTTGATTAATTAATTAAGAGTATATAATTTTATTACGATAGCATACTTTGCATCAATTAAAGTCGCTAAAAAAGAAAGGAATACACTATTTGGATCGAATACATTTGTGTTTTAGTAAACATCGCCTATAATTTCGCCAAATTTGCCAAGAGGCACCCTATTCTTAAGTATTACCACCTATCAATTTAATTTAACAAAATTAGTAACAAATAAGAATTGAGCACCTTTAATATATATAACAAAAGGATTGCACAAGGACAACCGGATACCAAAATAACATAAATCAAAATATAGACAAGGCGTAGAAAAAGCAACTATATCTATAAATAAACGGAAACACTACAAAAGTTTTGCATGATTAATGTTACAGATTTAGGGTGAAAATGCAGTTCGGGGTGCGCCTTATTTTTTTAGCGATAATTTTTGTAACGCAAATAGTGCCAACATGCCCTTTAAGATGGGGGCGATAAAAGAGCAAAAAGGCAATAAAAGCATAAACTATAAGCATTAATATAGTAAAAAATACAGAATAGATAAAATCTATATACAGATTGTAACAAATTTTAAAGTTGCAAACGTATAAAAAACAATTTTTAAATCATACTGAAACTTAACAAAAAATATAGATACTTATTTAATAAAAGCAATAAAAATGCAGAAAAAAGCATAAAGTATTATATATTAATAATATAAGTATTAAAATATTTAAAACAGTATACAAAAGTTTTATACACAACTATAGTCGGAAAAGCCCTTGAGTTGCCATATGTCAAAAAGTTCGTATACTGGGCGTAATAAATATAAATAATAAATGGGCGATAATAAATATAAATAAAGATTCAAATACTGGGGACATCCTAAGCTGCAGTGAACCCCGATTTAGTATAAGTCATTTGTAATGTCAATAAACATTTGACTTATCATCTCAAATAGGCAAAATTTTTTAGTTACCCGCAATGACACAGAAAGTGAACCACCCCTTATCACTGGCAAATTTAAATTATATTTAGTAGAAATTTCTGACAAAGGGTCGTGTTCTATTTTTGGTATGAAGAGTGATGGGGGAAGCATTGTTTGGAACCCATGGCATCAAATATCTTAAGGCGGCACTGTCCTTGAATGAATTTTGATCAGCATTGTCTTTTTGTGCAACGAATTTTTGTCACTGCGCGATATTCGATTTTTTATTTCAAACAACATACCGCAATTTTAAGTCAATCTTTGAATTACTTGATTCTAAATACTTGATTTTAAAGCCGACTCCGAACGGCTACGAACATCCATGCCAGAGTGGGATTCGAACCCACGAACTCCGGTTCCGAAGGCCAGCACCCTAACCAATCTTTGAATTACTTGATTCAAGTATTGACTTAAAATTTTTCATGCCTCATAATAACAATTATTCCATCATGATGGGATAAAATCATCTCAGTAGTGCTGCCATCTATGGGAGACAGCAAGAAACTTTTGAAAACTCTCTCGTTAAGGATGATCATATAGGCAGTGGTTCCTGAACATTTTTGCCCACGGGCTGCTTCTCATAACAAATACCTTGCCATGAGCACCCAAGTTAAATACTTTTATACAGCTTTACAACAACATAATTACAGTTCTAATTTTGATGCTTTTAAAATTTTTATGTTCTTAAAAAAAACGTAAAAATATAATTTAAATAAAACATTTTGATATATCAATTAATATTTGTTGAACTTATTACCTTGTGTTTTAAACAATAAAAATATTACTTTTCAATTAAATGTTGACAATAAGCAAGCAAATATTCATCTTGTTTCAAATAAACAAATAAAAAATAAATAATGGCTACTAATTTTATTTACTGCTATTTATTTAAACTTTCATAAAAGTGGAAATAGGTACAATTATTTAACTTTATATTTAATACTTTAGTGGACCCAAGTGCTGCCCACATACTCCCAAATTAATTCTTATCTACTAAGTAACCCTCAAAAGTAACATGGGCACCTTTGGAATTTGTAGAAACAACTGATATAGAGTCATGGTGTACATATTATTTTCATTTGTGACTAGATTGTCCCTCTTTTGTGTGAAATTTTATCTTAACTTCTGGATACAAAAATAAAGTTCTAGTTTTAGAAATAATATATTTTTAATATCCTACTAGGTGTATTTTTGTGATTTATTGCAATGATAATTCTGTTTTTAAGGCATTTGAATAAATATCATTAACAGAATATCCATTATATTCTATAAATAATATACATGTAACACTTAATAATATTTATATTTATATCACTAATAACTAAAAGGTTATCATGAAAGGTTACAAGTCTATATCACAAGAAGAGTTGGCAGCTGAACTTTCTTGCTGAAGCATTCCAATTCAGGATTTACTGATAGTTCTATGCATAAAATACTGATTTGAAGTTGGCAAGACTTGAAATTCTATCTGTCCCACAGGAGCGCTTTATTCTAATCTACCTGGGACTAGTCTCCTAGATCAGAATTACTGTAAGGCATGGTTAATAAGAAATAACTGATATTAATCCCAATGAGGAAATTATATCTTCAAGATCTTCAAGAGATGATAGGTCAACTAATTCCCTGGGCCGGGTCCTCTAATCTGAAGATTTCTAATAATAAGCACAAAAACGACATTGAGCAGAAAATGAAACAGCTAAAAGATCTTCAGGATCTTCAGGATGGTAGTTCAACTGGATTGCCTGGGCCGAGCCCTCTAATCCAGAGATTTCTAACAGTAGGCATAAAATGACAATGAGCAGAAAATAATAAGCACAAAAATGACATTGAGCAGAAAATGAAACAGCTAAAAGATCTTCAGGATGGTAGTTCAACTGGATTACCTGGGCCGAGCCCTCTAATCCAGAGATTTCTAACAGTAAGCATAAAATGACAACGAGCAGAAAATAATAAGCACAAAAATGACATTGAGCAGAAAATGAAACAGCTAAAAGATCTTCAGGATCTTCAGGATGGTAGTTCAACTGGATTGCCTGGGCCGAGCCCTCTAATCCAGAGATTTCTAACAGTTAGCATAAAATGATGAGGAGCAGAAAATAAAATAACTAAAAAGAGGAAAGAGGGGATAGGGAGATGGACTCGTGAGTTCAAGACACAAAACTAGAGAGTAGAAAGTTTAGGGATAGAAATAAAACACATATTTTTGCGGCCAGAGACATCCGTACAAAATCCATGAAGAAAACATTTTTATAGATATTGAAATCTCGAGTTATAGCTGGATGCACTCTACTGGATGCACCACGCCATCACGGTCTGAGAAGACTTGATAGTGATGATATCATAATTACTTTCACTAGGAGAAAAATGCATAAAATGCTCCTCCCTCTCAGAGAGAGCGGAAAGCCGAGTCAGAACGATATAGAAATATCGGGAAAGGTACGAATTATGATGTATGGCCATTTTTAAGATATTTTAAAACTTTTTTCTTACATTTTGTAGATTTTTAATAATATTTTTTTTTTGAGATTTTTTTAAATTTTTTTTTCAGCTAAAAGATGAAAGGAGAAATTCATATTTATCAAAGCAAATTTATTAAAGTGGTACAAAAGAATATCATAAAATTATAAATGAAATGAACTTAAAATTAGATTTCACTGCTGTGGTATATATGTATTTATCCAAGGAATGAATCATTTTAAATCTAACAACCTAGGAATGAATCATTTTTATTATTTCACCCAGTAGCTCCATTATTTTATTTTGTAATTTACAGTGCATATTTAAGCTGTATTTGGCCACTTCCTATCAATGCACAAAGATAGTACATATTCTATTGGCTGCCTGGGTGCATGAATGCATTGCACACCTACCAGTCTCAGCATTGGTAATAAATATAATTAAGAAATTAATAAGTTTTTGTAGATAAACCACTTAAAAGCATGTTTGATAGAAATAAAGACTATTATTCCAAAGATATCTATTTTACTGGTAACATCTTTTGTCAATTTGTTTTTTATATGATGACAAAGTTTTTTTTATCCCTTTAAGTATCACTGATATAGAATGTTAATAATTATTTAAAATAAATTTCATTTTTTGTCAATTTTATTTTATTCCTTTATGTATCACTATTATAAACTAAACTCCTTGGCACAACAGCCCCTAGGGGCCAAAGCCTACAGTGCCAATCTTCATTTCTGAGATCAAGGGCACTGGGGTGTGAAGCATATGTTCTGGTTAGGTGGTTAAACTTATGCAGAAAAAGTAACACTGATATAGAATTTTTAAATGAAAGCAAAGATAAAAATAGTGAAAGCACTGGAAGATATTTTCACATTGTCCTGAATTTCGTTTTCCCTAACGAGGGATTTTTCTTCCTCCTTCCCTCTCCAATAGGGAGAAAACAGTTTCTTAGGGTTTTGGGATTCCGTGTTGAACATGTTGACAGTTGTGGATCCATCATGATGAAATATCAGAGCTTTTTTGTTAATTTGTATGTGGTGTTTAGTGAATAAAAATAAGAAAAAAGAATAACTGACTGATTACTGGAACACTAATACAGGAACTGGAGTTTAATAAGTTTACACACACATCATATAACTGAAACTCCAAACCAGCACTAAATGTCAGGAAATTCTTCAAAGATCAAAAATAACTTTTTGATTCCTTATAATCAAAGTACCATTGAAAGTAACAGATATTAATTACTTGATTTATAAATGCTATGAGAAAATTTATTTAGAATTTCAAAATGTATGCATTAAAACAAATAGTTGTAGATTTGAAATGGACTTTTTAATTTAAACAAAACTGCATAAATATGTAATTTTATACTAAAAAATTAACGGAAAGGAAAAATTTTCAAAGATCAGACATTTTGGAAATTTTGAAATTTATTAAGAGGTTATGTGAAAAATTTAGGTGTATTAAAAATATACTTAAATATTTAATTTTGTTAGTATGTTTCTGCAATTAAATTTAAGAACAATTTAACTTGTACTTCTAAAAAGATAAGGCATTTTGTTATGCATTAACAACTGTATTAAAGCTATAAACACCATTAGATTATATCCAGTATTTAAAACTTCTATTTAATATTTCTTTAAAATTTATATTTATCAAAAAATGCAATTATTGTCAGAAAAAAAATCCTAACTTATTCATTTTTTAATTCTCAAGCTATTATCTCTATCTTATTTTAAACAAACTTATTACAGTTTTACCAGCAAATTGGACTTGTTGGTAAAATAATAATAAGTTTGTTTAAAGACATAAAAGAATTATCAAGTAATTAGACTGGTAAATACATATAATTAAATAGCAAAAAAGAGAGAAAGAGGAAAAAAAATTACATACTTTAAACTAAACAAAATCATAAATTTAATTTTATACTGATAGTTCAAAATATAGCCCATCTTTTAAAAAGCCAAATATGTACTTTATTAAGACATTTTATACTCCATTGCAAATTTAATTCATGTCTACAATATTTCAACCTATCAAAGTAAGCTTCAATGAGTCATAAAGAGATTATTTTAAATATTTTTTTAAATTTCAATCTTGAACTATTCTTTCAACAGGTACTTTCAACTAGAATTAATCTATTATAAAACTATTTATATTCTAATACTTCAATTTACAGAAATGTGTTTACATATAATAGCAAATAAACCCCTTATCATATAATTTCTCTTTTATATATAGTAGAGTCTTGGCAATTCTAGGTAAGGGAACCAGACTTGGCTCAAATTATTGAAAACTTGAATTATCAAAAATTAATAATTTAATAAAATATAAATACAATTTTTAAATTTCAAAATTTATTTCATTAAAGAATTATTTACATAATATTATTACATTAATTGCTGGAGATAAGTTAATTATATCTTAAAGTAACTATCAATAGTTTTTGCTTAATTACATTCTTCCTCTTATGTATGGCATTATCACACCATCTTCTGAGCATCACATTGTTTGTAACTTGTTTGTAAAATTTGGAACACATGTGTGACCATGGATGAAAATTTTGAGAATATCTTTTCTCAATTGTTTTGTAATTTTGTGTTAATAAGTGACATGCAATATTTAAATTTGTATAAAGTCAAATCTATAATTCATAAATCAGTTTTTATGGCGAAAGAAAAAAAATGCAACATATTTTTCCCTCCATTGTTCAAGAATTATCCTGATGAAAAAAAAAAAAAGGAAGGATACATTTAGATTTGAAATAAATAGTGATTTGAGTGAAAGATTTCAATGTTATTATTTCCTCTTATTTCTATTTTTTTTAAATAAATAAAAACATTAAAATTGAAGTTTAAAATAAGTTTTTTATTTTCTTGACAAAGAAATGCTAAACTTACATTTTTCCTATCAATTAGGGTGTATTTTACTTTAAAACATGTCTATACTTGCCTTTAATGAATAATAAACTATCTTGGATTTTAAAATATAGTTGTTAAACGATAAATTTCAAATTCTGTATAAAAAATATATCATTGCCTTTCTACCTAACTCATATAAGCATTTAAAAGTAATTTACATTCATTTGAATGCAACAGAATTTGTATTTTTCCATAATAAGATTAATTTCATATTTCTTAACGATTTTCTTTTCGATATTCATTCATTTATGTTATTTCTTGTGTCCAAAAGTGTAAAATAACAGCTGTAGTAAAAAAATATGATGCACACTCATGTAAAACTGCTGGGTGCACATGCTTGAAAGTAGTATGCCAACATTAAATAAGCAAAAGTGATAATAAAAAATATTATATAGTGGAAAATTCAATAGAAAAAAGAAGTACAACCACATCAATAATAAAAAACATTTAATATATTATTTAATGTATACAACAAATATCTTCAAGAAGCTACAGGTACTGTATCAGGAGTCTCAGGTTGCAAATTTATGAGAGAATTACTACAGTCAACTAATTCTGCAATGGAAACTCTGCCTCTTTGCCTAATAAATTGAGCTACTGATTCAAGCTCTTCTTTTGTGATATAAATAAATTTCCCCCTGTCATCTATGACTCCATTTAACCATTCTTGTGCTAATAGCTCTTGAACTCTGTCTATAGCTTCCTAAAATAAGAAAGACAAAAATATAAAGACATGCTCATTATAATTAAATTTAGGCTAAAAGAAGTTTAAAAAAAGTAACATTACCAATTTTGTTTGAATTTTACATGTAGGAGTAATATAGATATTTAATGCAATAATAGACTGAAATATGATATAATTTGTCATACAATTTTAGCTTTATAACTATGTAAAATCAAGATTACTAGAGGCTTAAATTTTTAGAAATAATTAACTCTACAGTAATAAAAAAGATTAAAGGAGAATTACAGAATTTCGCAAAAAATAGTATCTACTTGGACAACTGCTTATTATAAATATTAAAATCGATATGAAATTATAAGTATCAGTAAACTGATATAATAAAAAAAAAGCATTTTTAATGCTTTTTGAAGGATAAATGTAATTATATACTATACCCTCTAGTATTTAATAAAAAATAGGCAAAATATTTATGTAAAACCCCATTTTCTTTAATAATTGCTTTTAAGTTTAAGTTAAAAGTTTTACATTTTTCAAATTTGTAGATTACTTTAAACTATATAAAATAAAGTAATTTCAAGTATGACAAAATATTTTGGATTAAAGATACAAACACAGAACTCTTCAGTATAATGTAAATTAAACTGTTTTTGCAAAAACTTTTTTAAATTTTTATGTGGAGAAAATTAAATACAGTAGAATTTTGATTAACCAAACTAAATGGGACTGCTAGTATCTCAAATATCAGAATTCTTGGTTAATAGATTTTTTAAATATATTTTAGTGAAATTTTAACTATACATACTAAGTTTAATTTTTTATTATTTACATTTAATTTACATTAATTCAAGTGGGCACTTGATGAACCCACATGGTCACTGGACACAAAGTATTATTTACTGCTGATTTTTCAAGGTGCAATGTTTCTTGGAAGAACAATGTTTCTTGGAATACTTTTGGGGGAAGAAGAGTCCATAGCATGGACTATGTGGTTTTTTACACAGCTAACTCAGAAGGAAAAAAAAGGGGGGGATTAATTAATTTTGAAATTCTAAAGTGAAAATATACACACATGTAGCATATTAGCTTAAATTAGTTTGTAATACTAATTCCTTTCTTTAAGAATTTGAATCATTTTAATTTACCTATATATTTACACAATTTTTTCTTGGAGATATACTTTAACAGATAAAAAAAAACTTTTATGAAACTATTGATCTCAATATTTAATAACAATATGCATATTATTTAGCTATTTTATACATATATATCATTAGATAATTAAAAAAAAACTTGGTATAGTTAATTGAAGCCTGATTTTGGTTTGGTTTGGTTTGGAGTGCTACGGTCTACTTTTTGCAACACGAGGGCTAATGAGACCGGGACCTACAGCTTAAAGCCGGTTCCGAACGGCTACGAACATCCATGCCACAGTGGGATTCGAACCCACGAACTCCGGTACCGAAGGCCAGCACCCTAACCAATCGGCCATCGTTCGGCAATTGAAGCCTGATAATCGAGGATCTACAATCAAGGTTGCTAAAAATGTTACAACTGATAACAAACTAAAATGCAAAATTCCCAAAAAGAAAAAAATAAAAGGAACTAAGCATTTTTAAATTGGCTTAAATCCATTTATTTTTTATTCTAATTTTTTTACTAAATATTTTTTTCATGCTAATACTTTTACATTTATCAAACTTGTAGAATCTTTAAAATGATTGATAAGAAAGTTATTTCTAAATCTGACATTCTGGATAAAAGAGAAAATTATTGATCAGCATGATAAAAAATAACTGTTATATCAAAAAAAATTTATTTTATGTGGATACAAGAAAAATTAGATATGTACAAAAGATGTTTAAAATATTGCAAATAACAATAACAAAATAAAATGCAAAACTTTAGAAAAGGGAAAATAGATAAACTAAACATTTAATTTTAAAATATTGTTTAGGAATTACTAAAAAAATAAATAAATAAATAAATATTCTATGAAGAAATCGGGAAAGGAATGAACAGAATAACTATTTTGGTAGCTCAAATATTGTTTTAATAGAAAATATTTTAAACTACTTTACATAAAATATTGCATTTTAGGCATCTTTATCTCAAATATATGGGGTAGTTTCAAATTACAAGCAATATAATCATGTAGTCTACTCCACAGTTGGCAGACTTTTGAGTCAAATCATCAAAACAAGATAATAGAGGTATCAGAGAACCATGCAAATGTATGCATAACCAGGATAGCAGTTGTGATCAAGACTAACACTATTAAATTAATATTTTTCATATACAGGATGGCCACAAAAAAAGTTATTTTAAAATTTTCTGGTTATTCCTGGAATTCTAATAGAATTCTTGGTACATGCCAACAGTATTGCTGCCATTTTTAATGCATTTATTTTCCCCATCATTCCTTTTCAAGTCTTGAACCCAAGAAACTTTATATTTTAAAGAAGCAGACAGAATATTTTAGACAAAAATAAGATGAAAATGTATATAAGTTATAGAAAAAGGTTTGATTGAATACCAATCCCAGGCTAAATTAATCTAATTTTAGAATATATTTTAGATTATGAAGAATACATTATAACAAATATAACTGAAAATGATAAACACACTCAAAACATTCATATAGACTTAAATATAGTTTTGATGAGCATAACTGGACAGTTTAAAAGCTTGATTAACTACTTTGAAAACAAGAACAAATGGGAAATTAAATAGTTTATAATATATATTTAATTAAAACAATAACAATAACAGTAAAATATTGAATTTTATTATAAATATAGTTTAAAATACACAATATATTTAGTAAGCAAAAACCAAAGTGAATTAAAATTTTATAAAAAATTTTATACTAACCTGAGTTTTGAGTTTAAACTGAGAAGCTAGATCTTCTAATAAAACGACTTTTTGATTCTGTAAAATAAATTACATTATGTACTAAAATTCACAGTAGGTGGTTGTTGCTTTACAAAACTCATACTATAATGATAAATAAAATTTTCTATTGAGACTTTTTATAAATCTGCTCACACATAATAAAAGTTGATAAATTATGAGAATAAAGGATAGAAGGTTATAAGGACAGAGACAGCAAATAAGATTTTATCTAAGTAACCAAAATCAAAGCTAACTGA
>CM063510.1:44569147-44576647 GCA_032207245.1 Pardosa pseudoannulata | reverse complement strand
GCATTTTATTTACATCAAAATCTGAATATACTTCTTTTAAAACTTTAAAAATATTGGTTTATAAAATAATATAAATGTTATTTAAGTAAACATTTAAATTTTCAAAATTATTTTTTAATTATACTTTAAAAACTAATTTGTAAGATATGTGGTAAATACATTAATTTTTTGCTATATAAGAGTTAATTAAACTTAGACCAGCTACTTAAAATAAAACCTCAAGAGTTATGTATATTCATACTATATACATTTATTTACTAGTAGAATTTGAAAACATACACTTGGTACTGAAATGCTCTGTTTGGACATCATCTACACCAGGGGATGTCCAACTTTCATACGCTTGGGAGAGACTATATTTTTTAGATAGTACTTACAAATGAGTATTTTTCATAATTACTTATATACCCTAATTTCCTGCGCATAATCCACAGATTATATGTTAAAAAAGTTTTGATTTCCTTCTAATGTGTGTTATATGCCACCGCGTATTCTGCTGTTAAAAATTATTTTTATAATAAAATTTACAAATATCTTTCATAAAGAATAATAGATGGCAGCACCTGCTCACATATACAAAGATTTTTTTTTCTTTTTTTTTTTTAAATGAGGATAAAAAAATTTTTTCAGCCAAGGACATAGCAGTTTGGATAAAAATACCTCATTAAATTAATATATTATATTCCATTTTGTACATTTATTTCTATCAAGAAATAACACTTCTAATCAAATATATAATCTAAAATAGCAGCTTTTTACTGCAGTCTTCATTTTTTTTTTTCACTAGCCTTTTTTTTCGCTCGCCAGATAGCACCATAACTGCAGTATATAAATTTAAAACAAATTTCAAATAACCATATTAATTTAAAATGAAAAGATGCATTTTAAGAATTCTAAATTTTAATATCTTTTTTTATTTAAATATAAGTTCAAATAATTTATTTGTATCATTGTTTCTGTACTAATTAATGTAAATATTTTGACTATATTTTTACTGTGGTTAAATATAAAATTTTTTAAGTCTATCAAGATTTTCATTTTATTAGATTACTTTTTTAATTTAAAGAAAATGTTATCATTAAGTAAAGAGTTTAAGTTTTTTTAACACTAAAAGATATATTTTTTTTCCATATACATTGAAAACTATGAATCACAGGAGATTAAAATGGAAATTTAATCTGCGGATTATATGCAGGAAATTAGGTAAAAATGCTTAGAAGCTACTTACAAAACTCAAAGATATTTTTTCCATACCATACAATGACATAGAAGGCTACCAATGACACTGTAACTATAAATAATTGTTTTCTAGAAACCATTTTAAAATTTAAGAAACTCAAGGAATTGTAGAAAATAAAAAGGAAATTTTTATCTTAGAAGTCTGTTGAAACAAATTTGATACAAAATTTTACAAGAAAATTACAAAGTAAAAAATTAAGAAGTAGAATGATTTTTTTGGCAATGTGTAATTTGGGTAAGTTTTTGAAAATTTGGCTTAAAAAATTAAAGCTAATCTTTACACATCCTTTTTTTTTTTAAAAAAAATCTATTATTTGTGGAGAATAATTTTGAACTTTTACTATTTTTTTTTATTATATTTAAATCAAATCAGTTCTGAATTCATCGCTATAGTTTATGTTCACATAAGGCTTGTGACATTTAGAAGCTGAAATGTTCAACATCTTGGCCTGATTAAGACCAAATTTTACAGTAAAAGGTATAATTAATTCAAAATGAAAAGATGCATTTTAAGAATTCTAAATTTTAATATCTTTTTTTATTTAAATATAAGTTCCAATAATTTATTTGTATCATTGTTTCTGTACTAATTAATGTAAATATTTTGACTATATTTTTACTGTGGTTAAATATAAAATTTTTTAAGTCTATCAAGATTTTCATTTTATTAGATTACTTTTTTAATTTAAAGAAAATGCTGTAATATTTAGTCCCACCTTAAAATGTATTTTAAGCAATGGAAAAAAAAAAAATTAAAGTATAATCAATTGTTACACAATAAGGATGAGAAATATAAAGATTTTGAGGCTTTCATTTTTTGTATGTAATAAATTTGTCAGAATATTTCTTACTTCATCTGCAACTTCTTCCTGATCATAACCTTCTTCTTCAATGGAAAAAGCTTCTTTTAATTTAAGATACTCTTCAAGTTCTTTTCTTTCCTGTTCCTCTTTCAGAGCTTTTTCTTCTTCCTCCTACACAATTAACAAAATAACAATAAAATATAATAGTAATAAGCTTAGTAATAGGCAAAATAAAAAACTGCATTAAACTGAAATATATTATTAAAAGAGCTCTTGTTAAAAGTCATATTTATATTGAAAGTTAAAAGGATATTAAATGAACATTTTAAACATTTAGAGCAAAAATGAAACTTGCAGAGGTAAATGGATTTTACAAATAATGAAATGCAGTGAATATCAAAGTCTTAATATCGAATATTAAATTCAATTCAATTTTAGAATAATTAACTATTGATGCCTAGAAATGAACTACCTATCCTAACAGGTATAAGGTATTTGTGATGCCATGCTGGATAATACCCTGATTTTTATTATCCTCAGGAGGGGGAATTTTTGTTCCTTTGTACCTCTCTCCCACCTACTAACTTCCTAGTAAGAAAATGTCCATACCTGATGATTTTTTCTGCATGTTTTTGGGGTTTACAAAAAAAAAAAAAAAAAAAAAAAAAAATTATTAGCAAGTCGCCCAGGTTTAAACTCTGCACCCTTGATTTGAGCACCCTGTTAACCATAAGGCTATCTCAGGTATCTACATTTAACCCTTAAAAATATTTCTCTATTACTAGAACTTCAAAGTCTGCACAAAAATAATAAATGGTTTTTGCTAGTATCAACACTATCCAACTGGAAATCATGCTAGATTTTTGTGCCCACCAAGGAAATTAATTTCTTAAATATGATATATTTGCCAAATACCCTAATTTTGTAGGACTGATAGCAATAAAAAGTAAATAAATATGCATCCTTTTATGTTTGTAGAGTAATCTATAGTAAATGAAAGAGGTGCATTGTGTACAAAATGTTTTCACAACCTTTTTTTATTAAAAATTACCCATAATTTATGTTAAAAATAAAACCTTAAAATCTGAAGTTCTATATTCAGAGAGGAAAATATGCTTTCAATTCAAAATGAAACATGGCAATTCAATTGTTTACAATCATTATTCAATTATCAACATCATTCAGAATTTTTACCTTTTAACTTTATATTATAATGGCACAAAATATAAATGGAAAAAAAAGATTAAAAAAAAAGCTTTATCATTTACAAGATGGGAGTACCAACATTAAAAGTTACATAAATCTTATACATATGTGTTAATAATTTTACATATAATCAAAAGTGAATATTATAATTACAAAAGGTCAAGACAAAAGCTGAGACTTACTTTTAATCTTTCTGCTTCTTTTTCCTTTAATTCTTCCTTTAACCTAATTTCTTCTAGCTGTTTTTGCCTTTGCTTCTTTTCTTCCCTTTCTTCAAGTTCTCTCTAAAAATACAGTGAAAATTAACTATTCTATAATAATAAAAAAAAAATAAATCAAAACCAACTAAATTACAGATACAGAAGAGTGACATTACAAATTAACTCCTTTGCAGCAAAGAGGAAACAAACAGATGAAAATCTATATATCAATTTTACTCCTTGATCTACTTTTTTTAATTGAAAAAGCACTTTAATGCAATTAGACCATATATGAGCAACTTCAACAAGACTACATGCCAGTTTAGAATTTAAATACTATGCAAGCTAGAGTGCTGCTGGTTTTATATATATGAAAATATTTAAAAAATAAACATATCTTAATAAATTTTATCTTCCTATTACATATAATCCCTTGTTTTAAAATGTATAAAAATATAAAATACAAAATAACTTACTCTTTTTTAGTTTGATGATTATAACTTTATGTAATAACAAAGGGCATATGCACATTATAAAGCATAACAGGAGTCACCTGTCACGCTACACAATCAAAAAGAACCCATGCTGTTACAAGTGTACCTGTACTAGCAGTACAAGTGTATGGTATACTGTGTCATCATAAATGATAGTAAGTTACTTATTACTCCCGACCCAGCAAAAGCCATACGGGAATTTAAATGATAGTAAATACAATCAGAAACAATCTTAATTTAGAGATTAATGGGCAGATTACTTTATAAACTCAAATCTATTTTGTACAAAAAATAAGGGCTCCATAAAAGATAATTAAAATAAAATGAAATCTGTAACTTTTTTAATAGCTATAAAATATATTGTTTGTAACACATTATATATATATAATTTAGGTCCATTCATCAAAATGCATAGCCAACATACACATATATACAAAGTATTTACATATATGGGTATGACTAGAAAATGCAATATGTACAAGTAATAAAATTTGTGGTAATGTGCTGATATGATGTTTGGTATTCCGTCTATCAGATTCAATGTAATTTACAGCCATCAGTTGTCTTATTACATTTTTAATTAATATTTACCCATAAAATGCCTTCAATAAAAATTTTTTTAGATAAAAAAGAAACATAAAAAAGGTTTGAGTGTATTAAAATTATAAGCCATACAAAATAAAAATGCAGGCTATATATAACATAAGCCTGTTATATGTATAATCAATGACACATACTAAAAATAGGGTACTTAATAATATCTTCCTTTGAAACTTCTGAACTTATTTACTTAATAGACCTGGTATACATAAAATTAATTTTAGAAATAATTACCTTTCTAGTAAACATTATTCCTTCAGTTGCATAATTTATGAAAACTTTAACATGACTAGTCAAAAATTATATTTAATTTTCTATTTTATTCACTTTTTTATAATATTAATCACAATTACCTCTCTTTCTTTCCTTTTTTCAGCTTTCATTTCTAGCTTTTTCCTCTTTTTAACACCTACTTTGCCTTCTGGCAAAGCAATGTCATCAGCTAAGGTATCTTCCTCTGAAACAGAAAGCAAATGCACATAAAAACAAATAGTATTTCATATTATTTTGTCAATTTAAGATATATAAATACATATGACATTTTTCAGCTTATGACTAAATACATTATATTATCAACATTCATGTCACTAGGTTTAAAAATTATGATTTAGAGGTACGTAGTAAAGGTAACTTTGTTATCTTGAATTAATGCTTGTCATTTATGACATAAATCAGTGATCAATACATCAATACACCTACTGTACCAGATAAAATTCAGTAGAATAATTTTTATTATACATCATAATGATAATAATGATTATAATATATCTTTAGTTCTATTGTACAACATTAGCTCAAAGCCATGTGTCCAACCTTCAGACTGGGTAATTAAAGAAATTTGCCAAAGGAAAATTGATAAAATAAAATATGTCCAATAAATATGATAAAAAAGGAAGGAAAATTTTATTATCTAAAAATACATTTTAAACACTATCAGATGAACTAATTTACTGTATATTTCCAAACATAAGCCCATCTATGTATATAAGCCAGAAGTATGATTTTTCATCAAAAAGTTATCCAAAATTCAAAACCTGTATATAAGCTACAATAACATTCTGTAATATTCAAATACTTTGCAAGCAGATAAAATGAGGTAAATGTTTCCCATTGAAATTGCTTTAAAATAAAATGCTAGACCAGTGCTTCTCATACTTTTTTCTCTGTAGTTTCCAATTAAAATATTGCAGAGATAGAAAATTGGTCGCACCATAAGACAAATACAAGAATATTTCTGAGCAAGTGTTTGCAGTTCTAAGGAAAAACAAATTTTAATTAAGTTACTTCAGGCTGTTTTACATTAACACTTTGCATGCGGGCAATGTATTTTTACTTTTTTTGCAGTCTGTCACTGGAGCACAGGTCACATAAAAATACGTATTTAGTAGATTTGTGGTGGATACCCGCTAACCACCACAAATCTACTAAATACGTATAATTATATGTGTGACATTATATGCCTGTTGTTTGCATTGCTATGCAACACTTTGCATTTTTTCTTTCCACAAGTTATGATTTCCAGTTACTCGGTCTTTTGTTGTGTTATTTCGTCTTCAATCGAATTCCTAGCTCCAGAACGTACAAGCCAAGTTTTGTCAATTTGAAGCTTTGTTTTATATTGTTGAATACAAAATTGATAAAATGAACCGTTGTGACAAAGATAGTGATGAAGAAATATGGGCTGACAGATTATCGAACTTTAATTTTAAAAATCGTTTATTTTTGTGATTTCATAAAAATATTCTTTTTTTTTTGTTAAATAATCATACAGTATATATTAAAGTGTAAAATAAAAAAAAAAAGTTTTGTTCATATGAAACAAAGTAGTTTTCGATTTACTGCGATTTTTCGAATAACTAAATTTTCTCGCGATTCACGAAAAAACACCTGCTGCATGCGTAAGTTGGCGGTGAATTATACCTGCATGTCGTGTTAATTTCCCAATATTATGCTGACTTTTTTAAATTACTGCCACCATGATACTAGACATATGTGGCCAATGAGTTTTTTCTCTTAAATGCCAATAACAATAGTTTTTATTCTGGTAACTCTATCTGACAGAAGAACAATTTCATTAATTTAAACAATACAAGCAAAAAAATTTAAAAACTGCTATTTTTGGCAATTTAATGATTACTTCTGACTTATGTAGAAGAACATTTTTTAGTAGATTAGACAATTTGCTACAGATGTGGTATTACTATTTTTGGCATGATTATAATACAGGTAAAAGTCACTGAAAATTTACTCTTCAAATTTTGTGTGCTTCCTCCTTTTAAAATTTTAGAAAATTTTATTTATTTATTGCCATTATGCATTTTCTCTCCATTATTTTATGCTTTAAAAAAATTTTGTTTAGTTTTGCCTATTTGTCTGTGATGCCAATGGCAAAAAATGTTGTTAAAGATATTTACTATGCCTATTCCATGGATCCACCCTCCATGGCCGCATGGATCCACATTCCATGACCGATCCTCCCTCTCATTAGGTTTATGGGAAGCTAAAAAGATTCTCAGCTTATGCACAGAAATATACTATACTTAAAGAGTTTTTTTATATTTTAGCATGTTATTAAAGAAGAAAAATAATTTAAATTTTAGGTAATAGAGTAGCTGCTCTAAAGGTATTATTTAGAAAAATTGATGGAAAAGGGTTTAAAAGCATTATACCTCCACCCAGGGCCTGATTATCGCATGGGCACTTAGAGCACGTGCCCTGGGCACGAAAAATTTAAGGAGCATGAAAAATTAGTCGAATGCTTGAAACACATATTAAGTGGGGAAAAATTGCAAATGGTAGTATAACTACCATCATTAAGTTTTAATAAATTATTGTACAAGGTAATTGTGTTTGTCATGAACTATATTGTTTCCTATTTCCTTTAATTTTAATGTTATTTACCTAATAATTTCCTCAACAAACCTGGTGCTCTATTTATCCTATGGGTTATACCATATT
>CM063510.1:44556412-44569047 GCA_032207245.1 Pardosa pseudoannulata | reverse complement strand
TTGTACGTGCATATTGTCCCAAAATACTCTATTCTTACATGAGGAGAAATAAATAAAATACAATCTCTCATATAACACCCCTTAAAAATGGTTGATGTACGAGATCTTGAATATCAGCCCCCCCCCCCCACATACAAAGCCATTTCGTAGTAGCAGAAACCCCACGAATAACTGAAGTGACCGATAACAAATGTGAAAGACTTCATTAAACTAAAGTCATCTCTAGAATAACAGAGAAAGAACGTCGAAGCTTCTTTCATTGGTTTCGTGTAACATTTGGTTTACTATACGAAAAGTAGCTTATATGTCAAATTTTAGGTACCCTGTGCGTTATGTACAAATTTCTTGTGCAAAAACAGGATGCTCTTTATATGCGAGTAAATATGGTAATTCTTAGTATAATATAGAGGCGGTTAACCATTTAACCACGTCGAGTATCTTTATGTAGGAATACTTATTTTATGTACAGATTTTCGGGGAAAGTGAGGAAAATTATATTTTTGCCTTCATATAAAACTGTATTTACAGCGGACAAAAATTAAAAAAAAAAAAAAAAAAAAAATTTTAAATAAAAAAACTTTCTTATTTCATTACTTTTCGAAAAATATATTTAAAACTATAAGCAATTATTTTTATGCAGTCAATCAAATTAAAAATTGTATACTAAGATTTTTCTCTTTGAGATTTTAAAAAGGAAAATTTTGCCACTTAATTTTACTTAAATAACAAAATTTTTAATGAATATTTTTTACACAAGAAGCATTAACTTTAAAAAGTGTTATAAAAACATAGCATTAACTTTTCAAAGTAATATAATAACATAGCAGTTATTGAGGTGAATACGGTATTAAATGATCACAGTAACGCTTGTACACTAAACAAAGTTTTAGAACACTTAAAAACATAATTTTTCGTTTAGTACTTTACTTCGCATCATTTATTTCTGTAAAAGTGGTTTTTTTTCTTTTTTCTCACTTTAAAAATCTCAAATTGAACAGAAAAAGCCTAGTGCACGAGTTTTGTTTTGATTTACTTGTTTTGTATCTTTTATCTTTTTTCTGATAAATAAGAATTGATTTATGATCTTTTTCGATTTCTGTTGATTATCTCTAGTATTTCTTGCAAAGTAATTGTGTAGAATAATCCATTTTAAATTATATGTCGGTGCTTAATTGTGCATAAAATATATTCTTGGACTAAATTTCTCACACAATTAATTCTTTGCGCATTCACACACGAAACAAAATAATAATTGGTAAACATATGTTATGTCTTTAAAGGAAAATAGTCAAAATGAAAAGTATTCGCATTTTCGTAAAGGGAACGACGAACCAAACAGAACTTCTTCGTGAACCTTAAGTTTTTCACCCGACTGAATTCTCATTTCTAATGTATAAGTAAAAAATAATGAAACACAATTTTAGAAATCCATGAACCAACAACTTTAGAACTTTTAACTACCATAACGTGTATGAAGAATATCTTTTTACGAAACATTAGATTCAAAAATGGAAACAATCCCACTATGTCATGGATGTTCGTAGCCGTTCGGAATCGGCTTTAAGCAGTAGATCCCGGTCTCATTAGCCCTCGTGTTGCAAAAAAGCAGACTGCAGCTCTCCAAAACCAAACCAAAACCAAAAATGGAACTTGTAATAATATGCTTCCCTGGTTGTATAGTGGTTAGGGTATTGTGTTCTCACGCAATGGGTTCTGGCATGATTCCCCAGCAAGGATTGAATGTACTCATGTTGTATCCCCGTGTAAGGAGCGACAAGGGGCTGCAAACATCCATGCCTCGGTGGGATTCGAACCTAAAGTAGTTCGTGGATTCGAATCCCACCGAGGCATGGACGTTCTTAGCCATTCAGAATCGGGTTTAAGCAGTAGGTCCCGACCTCTTTTGCCCTCGTGTTGTAAAAGTAGACCGCAGCCCTCCAACTCAACCCGAAACTTCCTTATCTCAGCAAGTTTGCGGACGGAAGGTGGTTGGGTTTGGGACGCTACGGTCTGCTTTTTTGAATTACGACGGCTAATGAGACCGGGACCTTCTGCTTAAAGCAGATTCCGAACGGCTACGAACAACCATGCTCCAGTGGGATTCGAACTTCGGTACCGAAGGTCAACGCCCTGACCATTCGGCCATCATTCAACAAGGACGGATGGTGAGATACAGGAGTTACGCATTTTACTTGAATCTGGCCCTAGGTTTTATGTTCTGCATTATGGGCCTGTCTATCAACATGCCAATACGATATCCACTGAGCTATCAAAGGACTAACACATACAGGCCAAAAGACATTTGAAAAAGAAATCTAGCATACGAAAGGTTACATTAAGAAT
This sequence comes from Pardosa pseudoannulata, assembly GCA_032207245.1. Lineage (NCBI taxonomy): Eukaryota > Metazoa > Arthropoda > Arachnida > Araneae > Lycosidae > Pardosa > Pardosa pseudoannulata. Next base: position 44,566,704 of record CM063510.1, on the reverse strand, counting down.
TAAGTATCAGTAAGTACCTGATACTACACATGTCCTTCCCAATAATTACCTATCATTCCCGCTTACTGCCAAATGTTCAAAAATAATCGGTAGGGTTATCTCAATTGTCGACTTTTATATAGACTAAGCTGTGGTAGGTATCGAACTAAATATTTATAGGTGTCTTACAGCAATGTATGTCCGTTCTATTAAATAACCTGTAGTGCACGCTCATTGAGGAGTGTTTAAAATTTCTTGAATGCCATGTACCTCATCCAGAAGTATCATAACTAAATTTCACGGATTTCAAGAAGAGATTGAAATTGCGAAAGTAATAAACAATCTGTCAAATTTTCGACTGTCTGTATCATTTATAATTTTGTCATTGGAATCCACATTATAGGATTTTCCGAACTTCGCACGTAAATTTATTTGGTCTGCAGGTACATCGACCAAATTCACTACAAATAGCTTTAACTATTATAAAACTTCATTTTACAGTACTTTGTTTACTTTACTAAATAGATCTCTTTTCAAGAAGTTTTCTTTTCTTACAGATGGCATTCGATGATGTTTAAAATGATAACTAATCAGCACAACCCGTAATATTCAAAGCTGTTTAAATTTCGTGTTTGTTTTACTCCATGGAGTCCTTAATAACTTAGATTTAAGATACCCATCAATGCATATTCGGCAAAAATGACTCGAGCATTAGTGGGTTAAGTAGTAATTCTTTTTCATCCAATTTTTCGTGGATGTTTCCCCAAAAGTTGCATTAAATGAAGGGTTCAAAAGTGACAACTCACCCAGGCGAAACAGCGGCATGCGTTAGTGATCGCCCTCATGGGAAAAGAGTGATCCGTCACAACCTATCTAAACGTGCGGGGCGATTGTCCAGTGGGGATGGCGACAGTATCACGCTGCTCATGGCTCCGCGGAGAGACCGACAATGAATCGAAAAAGCGGGAAGCGGCCGGCGATGGCGGGGCGCATAACGCCTAGGGCGCCAACTGGCGCCAAGCACGGCTACTGAGGGAACGTTTTCATTCGGAAATCCATTTTAAAATGAGAATATCTCTTAAAGACTGAGAATAAATAAATAGCTGCTTTCGTTAAAGGAAAGCTAAATGTTTACTTCTTCTGGGAACTGTTACAGCTGTTTGAAAGTACATAAACGGGATCGGATAAATAAACTTTATGTTCAAAAACTTGCATTGCAGCTAGTAAAGATACTCTAATGAAGTAAAAATCTAATTGAAGTCAACATTAATTTGTGTAAAACCTCTCAATTAAGACTTTTCATCAAAATCTTTGTTCATATTAGAAAGACAATATTATTTGTTAATATCAATTTTTTACATTATTAACGATCCTACTAATCAAACCTATTCTCAAATTCAAAGAAAGTCATTAAAAAGTATCACTGCAGCAAAACTTTTCTATAACAATATTGCGCAGAACTATGAAAAATAATTTTGCAATCAGTTATCGTTACAGACAGTTTGATCACTTGCGCTTCCAATGCTTGTGAACTTAGTGTGGATATAATATCTTAAATTGTATTTGGAGGGCTAAATTAGCTATAGTAAAATAATTCTAAAAGGTAATTTCTTGTCATACAATTACTGCCCTTTCAATGGTTTTGCATTGTGTAAATAAGGAAATTTGCAAACCAAAAAAAATAGACTATATAGAGGATATCGTAATACAGAGGTTTCTGCGTAGCAAAGAAAAATAGGCAAATAAGTAAATAAGAAATACAACCTATTAGTAGTAAATGTATAAAAATAATGTAAATATATTTTTCTTGTCGAGATATACAAAACATCTAATAAGTCTAAGAGAAAATTACCTTTTTAAGATCTAAAACAAATTTCAGGAGTCTTAAGTCTCAATAGATTTGACTTTTTATAGCCGTTAATTTGTATGGATCATTCATAGCATATAGTCGTCCGACCAAAAAAAAGAAATAATTCATGAGAAGATTTTAGTATTTCCTTTTAGAACACTCTAAAAGCAGTGAGGGTGAACCTCTTTTTAAAAAGTGGATAAATTTTTTTTAATAATCGTCCGGGGGTCGTTAAATTAGTCGCATCATTTGAAAAAGACATGCGGAAGATGCTATGAAAAAATGGTACTAATAATATGGAAACACCAAAGTTTTTGAGCCGTGGAAACTCAATTGACAAAAACAGCGATCTCGTAACTGAAAGGTTGCAGGTTTGAGGCTCGAACCAGCCTAATCGGGTTCGTTAAGGGTAACTAGGGCACGCAAAATATAATCGCACTCACAATGTCTTCCAAGCTCTCAAATGTTACCTCTGGGGATGGCAGGCCATGACTGGGGATCTTCTGATTGGTCCCTCCTGCTAAATTACGAGGACCACTTTGAGTAGTTCTTTCACCCTAGCGGTGCTCTTCATAAAAAACTAAGGGCGCAACTTTTGCCTTAATTAATTTGCCGATTATTCTGTGGCTCACGTCCTGGGCTTGTCAAAGGGGTATAAGTAATAATAACAAAAAAATGTTTTATCAGAAAACTTTCTGAAATACCTTAAAATATCAGAAAGCCATACCTTGGAGTTTGGTTTCATTCTTGTCTTCAATGGACACATCACCTTCAAGATATTAAGGAGAAGATCACCTCAAACACAGATCGTCTCAACTCTTTAGTACAGGGTCTCCTGACAAATCAACAGCAAATTAATTAAAGGCATCTACCTCGCCACTTTGGAGAAACAGATCACACATGTCGCTTGTATCTGGTGGGATGGTACTCTCAAAATGAAAAGAGCTCTTAACTCAATCCAACGAATTGCGTTGTTAAAAATTACAATGTGTTACCGAACAGTTGCTACTGATTCTTTGCAAGTACTAGCAGGCACTCCTCCTGTTAGCTTCATCTGTGAAGGACAGTACCTCGTACACAAACTTCTAGTTCTACATGAAGATATTACAATTTTAGACTATTACTTTCAACGAGGTGATTGGGCCATCTCTGAAGTTTGTCCACCTTAAGATCGTTCTTCACTGGACTGGATGGAGAAGGATTCTTCCTTGATCACAATGATTTACACATAGGGTTTCAAAATTAATAATCAAGTCGGTTTTGCTTTTCTTATGGTTCATGATAGTACGATTATCAAAGAAATTAGCAAATCAAAGCATTTAGACTCAGCAATACTGCCAACGTATTTCAGGCGAACTTTTTGCAATCTACTTCAGCTTTATGGATTTTGAAAAAAGCAATCAAGACGAAGTTACTGTTTGCTCTTAAGCCATTTGCACTACTTGCAACTGGAAGATCGCCAGAGCCATTAGAGCTATCTTACCAGCTCCACAAACACCTAATATCTCCAGTGGATCAAGGCTCATATTGGTGAGACTTTTAATGAACGTGCCGACCATCTCACGAAAGAAGCAACCAAAAAAACCCTGTCATAGGTATCAATATTCAGTGGTCTCGTGAACAAATAAAGACTTTATTGAAGCAAAATATCTTAGACAGATGACAATTACTATGGGATACCTCTGATGAAGGTAGACTTGTCCACGCTTGTTTTCCCAGTATGAGTAAAGCCATTTCCATATCAATAAGGTCATTACTGAGCATGGAGCCATTCCTTCTACCAACACAGATTCTTCCACAAATCTGACCTCTGCTGGTGCAGTAAGGACGTGGGCGACATCAGTCATATCATCTATCACTGTGAAATTAGGAGTCCTAACACAGAAAAATTCTTCCGACCAATTTCTCTAACCCGAATCTACTTAATCTGCTCTCTTCTAAGAAATCAAGACTTGGTGTCATCTACATAATGGAATCCTGCTTACAACTCTCCCTGGACGGTCTTACCACCCATGCTACTTGAAGCTGCTGCTCTCCTGTAATATTGTATTTTATTTCTATTATTCTTATCTTGTTTGATAATGTATTTGTATTTTATTCTTATTTTTAATTTCTTTTGTATTTCTTTTGTTTTATAATGTTGTGTAATGTATTATTAGTATTGTATTTTCAGGGTCTTTTTGTATTATATCTTTTTATGTATTTCATTATTTTCTTTATAATTGTGTTTTGTACTGTATTGCACTGTATGGTTATGTAGTGTAATTTTGTAGCTAAGTATTGTATTGTTCCTTGTAATTTTGGCTTTGTAATTTTCAATAAATAAGGTGACTAAGTAGAACACATGAAGGTTTTTAGATAAAATGTTTAAGTCTCTTAAAAGACTGCTAGGAGAAGTTTTAGATTTAGTATTTTTGCTGTCCCAAGACCGGACCGGATGGTAAGTGAAACCCGAACTGTAGAATTTTTGTATGACAGCGGGATTGCTGTCGTGAAGTCAGTCACTCACGGTTGTAAGGCTTCGGTAGGGACAACCTAGGAATTCGACTTATTCGCTAAGTCAAAGCTCATTTAGAATTCTCATATTAGATATTTATGCTTCATTTTTTCGGTTATCTATTCTCTCGTTTATGATTTAAATAATAAGTTGATCATGCTTAGGTCCTTTAAAAAAGCCTTCATCAATGTCTGATCTGCGAGCTTTAGAAATGTCAGATTTTGCCTGAGAGTTTCCGTTTTCTGTTTACAAATGTAGGGAAAATGTAGCAATCAAAGTGCAGGAAATTTTTAACCAGTTTAATTTTACCTTGTACACTTTCAATAGATACAACCTGAGTCCGAGACTACCGAAAATATTCAGAATGTAAATATCATCCTAAGGATTTTAAGGACTTGAAACTTACGCTCACAATACTCTATAAAGATTAAAAACTTGAAAATGTTAGGTATGCCAACTATATTGTATCAGCACTTTGGAAGCTATGACGTCAAGTATAACGAATGCGGGGTTTATCTGCTACCGAAGTGGGGGAAGTAGTATAAAGACAGGCGAGGACGAAATCTGTAGCTTGGCATTTTGGTTGTTTTGCCTCCCCTTGCACGAAGTTCCGCTGAAATAGTTAGCTTCAACTAGTCGCTGTTTAAACAATGTGAAATGCTTGAGCTAATTACGGATATATCTAGGTTTATGCCCAAATGGAGCTTAAGCATCTAATTGGTATTTAACATCCCATGTACATACCTAAGGTACTGTGTTTTACTTTTTTTTTTTTTAGGTTTCATTATGTTATGTATGGAAGAACTTCGCCTGTGAAAGTTTTTTTGATTTATTTGCTATTTATATTTACTATTTTACTTTTTTACTTACGTATTTATTCTTGTTAAATAAATATTTCTGTTTACTTTTAAAACATGTGTATTATATTTCTGCTGTGGCGACTTCAATGTTCTCGATTGAAGAGGTAACGTAAAGAATGATCACAATCACGATAAAATGGGAAATTACTTTTATTCCTTCTGGAGTAAATATTGTTATATATACAACGGGATTCTAATTCTCTCCAAAACAAGTAGAAATATAGAGGATTTTCGGCTGGCACTGAATTGCTACAACGATTAAAGTCGGGAAAATAAAAGATTAAATAATATCACAAATAGGGAGACTTCCAGGGTTAATGCATAATCTACGTCGGGACGAAGCCTTCTCCAACTGTCAACACTAACTTTACGACCCGAACGCAATCACTAATCTGGTCCAGGTGAGATTTCCGATCAGCTGCGGCGCTGTCGAAAAAGGGGAGTCGCAAAATTCACACTCCATACATGTACTTGTTTTAATTAGTTAATGGACTACTCCAGCTAGTTTAATTGTTTTTTTTTTTCGGGAATAAGTCAAATCTACGTGAACAACGATAACGCTATTAACAACAAATCATCGCCAAGCTATGAAAACAGGCACAAAAACAGGTTCTGAAAAAGATTTCTTGAGAAGACCAAACCCATACAAGGCTGTGGTTTGAAGAAGATATCATATTTTTACTTTCTAATGTAATTCTAAATGTGTTAACACAATATGTAGTAACATCCGGTCCCATTTAGTAGCACAATGAAGAACAGGTATTCTAGAATAAATGATTTATTTACACCTCACAGCTTTATACACATTTCTAGAACAAATACAAATACATCACAACATGTGAAACACAGACGTAGGCCTAAATAGAGACGTACACAAAAAGTCCCTGCCGAGTGGTTTAGTAATCTACTAGATAACAATTCGGTAGCTTCGCTTAAGTTCTCGGTAGTAATTATGTAGGCAGTACACTCAATTAGACGAGAGTTTGAAGTAGCAATTGGTATCTTCGAAGAAGATAAAACAAAGTCCGAATTCCTAAGAGGAATACACGTTCAATCCTGAAGAAGATCGAATTAAAAGAAAACCCAAGGCACAGGGTATCGTTATCAATCTCAGAAAGAGATATATCCCAAGGTGGGATTTTCGCTAAGAAAAACTCTCCGATGGAGAGACTGGTCAAGACGACCTCCGAGTTAGCTGACTGCTAGCTAAATTGTAAAGAAGTGATCCCAAGGTGGGATTATCGCTAAAGAAACTCTCCGATAGAGAGACTGTTCAAGGCGACCTCCGAATTAGCTGATTGCTAGCTAACTACTTCTCTAAAAAAATCTCTCGTCTCTTTCTAGGGGAGGGGCCTCTAAGAGAGGGGTCTCACCCACAATTTCAGCATTGGATCATCTGGCGATGACTTCACCTTCAACCAACTGGATTGGTCTGAGCTACACAATCACTGGCCTCAAGCCCAGGTGTCTCTGGAATTCATGTCGGCGAAGATCCAATGTCGCAGCATTCCTTTGTAATTCGATGGTCATATTTCTGTCTGTCAGTCTGGGTGACCGGTTGTCTGGTTTGTTGTTTTGCTACTGTAGGACACAAAAAGTCTAGACATCGTGGTGCCAAGGAAAATACCCTCTTGTATCCACAAAAGCGAAGTTCATTTCTCAAAGCAAAGTTTTTTGATGTAGACTCACCGTTAAATCACGCCGTTACAGTATTTATATATGAGTTTATGTACTGAAATAAGTTTTGGCTGTCTGAGGAGGGTTGTTTAAAATTGACTAATGCTATAAAATCTTTATATTCCACGTTTTTAAAGTAAAGTAAAAAGATCTCTTTCATCTTAAGAGAAGAAGAGACTCCGAAATGACAAATTTTGACCGAAAAATATGAAATGATTTTTGTTTTAAAAAAAAATAAAGTTAGGTATACCTTCAATATCAAAAGACATTTTTCGAATAACATGATTACTTTGCTGCAGTAAAACCTATTTTTCCATATACTTTTATTTTAAACTTTTATGAATAGTATTTTCCAATTTAACAGTTTTTGTGTTGAATTAGTAATTTCTAAATGATCTGGGTGCATTTCTTTTATGTATTTATTTTTAAAAACTTTGGAGATTATTTATTAATGTTTTATCATTAAACTGAGTATGCTTTTAAAAATATAAAAGTATTTTCTCGAGTTAATAGGATATAATGTGGAGGAATAGAAAACTGAGAAGTCAGCTACTAAAATATTCTATAATTTTGAATTATATTAAATTTTTGAATTATTATTTTTGAATTATAAATTCTATAATTTTGCCTTATATAAATAGTATTTAACGTAAGTGAAAATCAATACCCTGTTTTGCTTTTATATAAATTCTAAAGATAAAATGAAAAAAAAATAAAAACAATTGGTTAAAATGCTATGTATTAGAAACATTTTTAAGGAATGTTGTCGAACATCTCAATTTTTATCAAAAGGTCTGGTATTTTAATCAAAAATTCTTTTCTAAAAGATTTTTATACCATATATGTTTTATATAGCATATATGTTTGTGTGTATGTGTCATATATGTTTTATGTAGCATTATTCTCTTTATAAAACTATCGTTAAAAATTGAAAAAATTTTAAAAAAATTGAAATTTAACGTATCTTGTCCTTTTTCATCATTTCTGGCAACAAAGAGTCCCATAGCTATTAATTACACACTTCAACACGATTTATTTAACTCGCTCTGTGTGCCTGTTTAAATCTAAATATTATAATCAATTTTCGCAAACTCTCCGACCTTCAATTGAGCTGATATTTTGCCCACAACTGTATCTTCGAGGATAAATGAGTTAATCTTAAAATTGCTAATTAGAAATAAATTAATTTATTTTAGCAAATACCAATTTTCTAAACTGTTTACCGAACGATAGGCAAATGGTTTGATGGCTAATCGGCAGTTCCGAAGTTCATGGATTCGAATCCCACTGTGCCATGGATGTTCGTAGCCGTTCGAAATCGACTTTAAGCAGTAGGTCCCTGTGTGATTAAACCTCATATTGTAAAAAAAGTAAGCCGTAGCCCTCCAAACCAAACCAAACCTGATCCATGCTGTCCCCTTTCTTTACCCTTTCTATGTTTGCGGCCGAATGATGGCCGAATGGTTAGGTGCTAGCCTTCGGTACCGGAGTTTATGGGTTCGAATCCCACTGTGGCAAGGATGTTCGTAGCCGTTCAGGATCGGCTTTAAACTGTAGGTCCCGGTCTCATTATTCTTCGTGTTGCAAAAAGTAAACAGTAGCACTCTAAATCAAACCTTCTATGTTAGTGGCTGAGGAGTAAAATGATGAGGTTAAGTGCTGTTGGATACCAGTAGAAATTTTTTTTCTAATTTCTGATTCATATAGCTTTAGTTTTTGATAAATGATGTCACGTTTATTTTTGTTCTAAGCACCAATATCTATCTATCGTGCATTCGGAATTCAAACATCAAAAGCACATAATAATGGAGCCAGAAAGTTAAGAAATACAAATCTAGAAATCCAAATACTTCATCTGTCTAATGGATGGCACTAAACAAGCAAAGATTGGTAGTATAAAACTGCGCCGCCCAGGGCTGAGTGCCTCTAACGGTGCATGGGGCGCGTTTTAAAAGACGGGAATTTGGCTTTAAAGACGGAAGGAAAAACGCATCATTTCTCTTCAGTCACAGTTATGGCGGCTCTGGGAAACATAAATCGAGGACGCTCGAAGTCGGGAACGGCAGTTATTGCGGTAATTAGGTTAAGAACGACGTTTTATAGCCAAACAGCTTCTCCGAGGCAACTTCAAAAATGAATGAGGAGAAAGGCTGAGCTCAAATGGCCATTAAAGTGGAAATGCGCCAACTCTATTAAAAAACTTGACTTGATCTAAACTGCAATTATAAAGCTGAAACAATTCTGCCCTTCCGAGCAATATCTGGATAAAGCTGTAGATTTTATGTTGCATTCCACCATAAGGGATTACAGTAGGCATGTTTTAAATACAACAAAACAAAGAAGATAGAACGCTGTTTCCAAAACATAAGCCCCCGTTGATTGCATCACTTTTGAAGTAAAATCTATAAATATGCTCTTTAAACTTATTATTCCGTAACTTATAAAATACATGTATTTTAGTACTGCTTGCATGATTTTAAACTATAAGAAGTGTAAATAATAAAATTATCTTTCGGTAAATTAGGAATGAATAACACTTTCAAAATTACCCTATGCAAACATAACCTTTATTCATCTCCAGAGAGAGAATACTTAACAATGAACGAGTAGGTAGAGCTCTACCTTTTGGTATCACAGTTTGTTAGCTTTGATTCTACGGCTAGCATGGATGCTCGTAGACTTTCGGAATCGGCTTTAACACTAGATTTAAGGACTGAGCCAATTTGACTCATTTAAAATTTAATCACTATATATATATATATATATATATATATATATATATATATATATATATATATATATATATATATATATATATATATATATATATAACTTTACTATCCCTTTTCAAAAACATACGTTGATTTTTAGTTAAGTAACAAAATATATATAAACTTTCATTCCTCTACCCCGCAGACCCCTTCATTTCGCATTATCAAATGGGGTATACCTATTTTCACGATTGTGAGCCAATTGGACTCATATAATGGTTTAACAGTTAATCACATAACATGAAATGTGTCACATAACATGAAATGTATTGGTCCTATCAGGCTGATTATTTTTGAAAATTCTGCATTAATATCCATACTTGCGTCCCCCCATTTCTTTGGTTTTGGAGCGCTACGGTCTACTTTTTTCAACACGAGGGCTAATGCTATTGCTTAAAGCCGATTCCGAACGGCTACGAACATCCATGCCATAGTGAGATTCGAACCCACGAACTCCGGTTCCGAAGTCCATTACCCTTAAGATTCTGCCATCGTTCGGCCATCCTCCTTTCAAGTTTTGCGCATGTACTGGAAGCTAATGAAATTTGCCCATTAAAAATCGTAATTATTAATGACAACTCCTATTAAAAATCGGGTTTACTTTTTCCGATCAGGAATAGGACATTTTAACGACAAATAGCCGATAAAAATCGGATTTT
>CM063510.1:44393912-44553912 GCA_032207245.1 Pardosa pseudoannulata | reverse complement strand
AGAGTCAGCTAACTCGGAGGTCGTCTTGACCAGTCTCTTCCTCGCAGAGTTTCTTTAGCGAAAATCCCGCCTTGGGATATATCTCTTGCTGAGATTGAGAACGATACCTTATGTCTTGGGTTTTCTTTTAATATAATCCTCTTCAGGATTGATTGCATATTCCCCTTAGGAACTCTAACTGTGTTTTGATATTCTTCGATAAAAACCATTTGTTATTTCAACTGATCTCATCTAACAGAGTACTTTCTACTAAATTACTTCAGTGAACTTTCGCGCGAGCTACCTAATTGTTTCTTCCGTCGTTTCTTCCGTTCTTTCGTCGCCAATATTTTGGTAGAAGCAGATCTCAGATATTGCACGTCTCTACTCAGGTCTACGTGTATCGAATCACATACCTGTGATCTGAAATTTGTTTTGTGTGCGTATATAGAAGAGGTGTAAATAAATCAGTTATTCAAGAAACACCTGATTCTTCATTGTGTCACCTAAAACAGGGACCGGATACATTACAATATATATATATGTGTATCACACTATTAAAATTCAGATCAAAAATTAACTTTAATATAATTACTATTTTAAATTAATAGCTCTTACTTTTTCAGAAAATTTTGCGTGATGTTCAGAATTTTTTTTTTACTCAGAGTCATCCATTCGGAGATCGACCCCCCCCCTAGTTAACCTTTGTCCTTGGAGTAACCGAAACGCCCTTTGGGGCCCAGTCGACGCGGTCACACAAAGAACAATTTCTTTTCTCTGTCGGTGCGTTGACTAAACGGCACATTTGACACCTCTAATCGTCCGTGCGTCAAAAAGACCATTACTGGTACAATACTGCCGTTTTTCAATTGTTCGTCGTTTTGAAATGTTCGGCGCCTTACAATGAACCAAAAGTTCACTTTAACCGAAACTCTTCTGGACCCCCGACAGGGCCGGACACGATACTTACAGTACATATGTTCGATAATAGTAAAACAATAAATATTAAGTCTAGGATTTAGTCGCTGCAGTATTTAAACTGTCGGCAAGACAGGCTTTCAGCGAACCCACGATACCTGCTCCAGTAACAATAAGCGAGCAGGTACAGAGACGAGACTTGCGATCATCGGGAAAGACAGCAGCAGACGCGGACACAACATTATTACAGGGACTAACACCGTTTACATAATAATGCCGTCGCTGGTAGTGGGAAGAGACTAACTGAAGAGTAAAAGTGATTCCAGCCAACTTCACCTTCGACCCTGTTGGAGGGGTGGGGTTTGCCACTTGCTTTTCTCCATGGAAGATTGTTAAAGTAGCCGGGATTTTGGTTCCTCAGCAGTTAGAAGGCGGGCACGACAGAGGAGTGTGGAGGAACCATCCTAAGCTGAAGCTGCTTTTAACCATTTATTTCTTTAAAAATTCCATGATCACCTTATTGACAAACCTCATAAGCCTAGCAGTTCAACAGTCACACTGATATTCAAAATCACAATTAATGATGTCTATGTTTAAAAGGAAATTTTTTAAATAAATTATCGCCAAATGTCGTAAGCTTTCGTTTATTTATATCATATTATAAAATTTATTCTTGACTCATATTTATTTTATAAAACAATTGAAGATTATGCGTATTTTGTAAGAAATTTCATTTTATAAAAATATCTTGCGTAATTAATCATGTAACACAAATTGGGATCGTCGTGTTCTATGCAGGTATTTCAGCCATGATGACACGCAGTTAACAAATTTATGGCGTCATTGTATAATCTTGTATATATTGTCTGCAAGATGGTTCACTCATACAACTGTGATTATGTTTTTGCGTTTTTACTTTCTTAAAATCATCTCTTTTTAAAATGATTAACGAGATTGACAGTCTGTTTCTGAAGCAGGAGCTATGATTGTTATATGCTGTGCAAATAAACTTCTGTTTTTAGTTATATGTTAATGTATTTAATTACAGATTATTTCAAATCGTCTTACTACTTTTACAGCAAAGTGAAAAAGGTTGCCTCAAATCCCACTTCACCCAGCTAAGCCTTTTAGATATATAATGCACTAACTTTTCATTACTAAAAATAAAAAATGCTAGTTATCCAAATATTTTATAAAAGTGAAAATATTTTTCATTCCTTGTGGGGAGGGGGGTGTAACTAGAAACTATCCCGTTGCACAGCGGGAAAATAATACTTTTTTAATTTTAATAATATTGCGAGCACAGTTTGTAATTATCATTAAAATGGGGTAATAAATAAATAGCTGTACAGTAAGTGATGTTTGAGAAATTCAAAGAGAATACCAACCCAAAATAAAAGTACAATATTTTTGGGTGGTATGTGAGATAAATCGAATTTCTAACCTTTCCCTGTAAAGCAAGTGGAAACGTGTGTATTTCATTAAAAATATAGTACTACTATCTGTTGCTTTGTTTGGAGCGAAATCCGAACAGTTACGGAAACTAATGATACCAGAAGTGGGATTTGAACTCATACACGCCGATACAGAAGAGTAGTGCTCTACCCATTTGGTCATGTTGAGCTACTCTTTGTTACTAATTTCACTTACCAAAAATATAGAAAATCGAAAAAAATAATTCATAGGTCTTAAAAAAGCAATAATTGTAAGTGTTTTCGCTGCAAAAACACTGTTGATTAATAAATTGCTTTAGTTGTAAATTTTAAAAATGAAAAAATGAAGCATTTCAGACACACCTTAAGACACATTTTGACATTATCTAAATTGATATTCGAACTCTAGCGAAAACTTCGTTCGTTACCTACCTGTACGCCCGCTATGCATTTTAACAAATGGCCGGTTACTATTTTTCTTAGTTCAATGTTACTTTAATATTCTGTAAATAAATATTTGTTTCGCTTTATATTAAACATATTCTTATTTTCAACCTTCTATGAGTGTTTGGAAGTGAAGGGAAAAGCCTCCGATTTCACTTCATACCCATCCTCAGAAGGTGTCAATGCTTTGATGTCGAAATTTAAAATATAAAACAGCCGAACGATGGCCGATTGGTTAGGGTGCTGGCCTTCGGAACCGGAGTTCGTGGGTTCGAATCCCACTGAGGCATGGATGTTCGTAGCCGTTCGGATTCGGCTTTAAGCTGTAGGTCCCGGTCTCATTAGCCCTCGTGTTGCAAAAAGTAGACCGTAGCACTCCAAACAAACAAACAAACAAAATATAAAACAAACGGACACTCAGAATCCTCCTTAAAAGTTAACATGATGTAATGAAAACACGTTACTTTTAAAAGACAAAATGGGCGCTATTCATAATGGCACATTTCATCCATTATTTACGTTGTTTAGAATTATAAATTTTGAATTGCCAATAGCATAAAAAAATATAGCCAAATGGGAATCTGTTCAACGGTACTATGATGCTGAAAAGAACTACAACTTCTTCTGATAGTGTAGAATGTTTCTTTTGGTTTTGATTATTGTTGTGAAAGAAAATCGTTGCTTCGCTCTATGATGAGCCGATGTGAAGATATAAATTTGTGCTTAATTAAAGTGTTTAAAAAGTATTTTTCAGGTTAACATATCTAAAATTAATAGAAAGAACAGTCAATTCATGACAATGTCTTTAAAACCGAAAGTGATCTGATTGACTAGGTTCGTTGATCACCCGTGATTTCCAATGTCTAGTGAAAGGATTCTTAACCCCGTGTCCGCGAAGCTATTTTTGGCGCCCTCGACTGTCCGCTATATACTATATCAATATCAATTATGGGGCCAACCTGAAGCATTATGTGCATTATATGTTGTAACGGCGGGCCTTAACGGTTTGCCTACATCAAAGACTTTGCTTTGAGAAATGGACGACACGCTTGGGTGGAGACAAAGGTGTTGTTTTCCCCGGCACCACGATGTCTAGACTTTTGTGTCCTACAGTAGCGAAACAACAGACCAGACGACCAGGCGCCCAGAATGACAGCCATTAAGATGATCATTGGAACCACAAGGAAACGCCGCGACAATGGATCTTCGCCAACACGAAATTCCGGAAACTCCCGGGTTTGAGGCCGGTGATTGTCTAGCCCAGACCAATCCAGTTGGTTGAAGGTAAGATCATCGCCAGATGATCCAATGATGAAATTGGGGGTGAGGCCCCCTCTCTTAGAGGCCTCTCCCCTAAAAAAGAGACGAGATGAGATTTTTTTTAAAGAAGTAGTTAGCTAGCAACCAGCTAATTCGGAGGTCGCCTTGACCAGTCGCTCTATCAGACAGTTTCCTTAACGATAATCCCACCTTGGGATCACTTCGTTAGGAGTTAGGTAGCAGTCAGCTAACTCGGAGGTCGTCTTGACCAGTTTCTCCTTCGGAAAGTTTTTCTTAGCGAAAATTCCACCTTGGGATATATCTCTTTCTGAGATTGATAACGATAACCTGTGCCTTGGGTTTTCTTTTAATTATATCTTCTTCAGGATTGATTGTGTATTCCTCTTAGGAACTCTGACTTTGTTTTTATCTTCTTCGAAGATACCAATTGCTACTTCAAACTCTCATCTAATTTAGTATACTTGTCTACATAATTACTACTGAGCACTTTTACGCGAAGCTACCGAATTATTATCTTCCGTCGGTTACTAAACCATTCGGCAGGGACCTTTTGTGTACGTTTCTATTAGGCCTACGTTTAGTTTTTCACATGCTTGTGAACTGTATTTGTATTGTGTATCTAGAAATGTATATGTAGCTGTGAGGTGTAAATAAATCATTTAATAAAGAAACACCTGTTTCTTCATTGTGTCACCTAAAACAGGGACAGGATACGTTACAGTGTTAAATTATTATTCTTTGATCCTGTCATGAATTTAGTTATAAAAATAATCAACAAAATTCGAACCAATTCTTTGTCAATTGTAGAAGAGCGCAATTCTTTAAACTCTGACCTTATTTTACCCACAGACATAAAATGGTTAAGTAGAAGTAAAGCATTTCATAAGGTGAATGTTTCGGACAATTGGATAACCTTCTCTGGTTGGAGCAGCATTTTTAACTGATATTTACGAAAAATTAAATATTTTAAGTCTTCAACTTTAGGGGAAATATAAAGATATAGTGGAAATGGTTTTAATGGAATGCAATTAATAATTTTAAATCAAAATTACAATATTGGAAAGAAAATTTATCAAAAAGCTATCTCGATCATTTTCGAACAAGAAAAAAAAAGCCATCTGTGAAAATTAGTTTGGCCCAAATTTATCTATCGGTCCCCTTCAAAAGCTTTTAGAACAATTCGAAAATAGATTCCAGCAGTTTCCGATTATTGAGACAGTGGCTTCATTTTTTGTAAACTCATTTAATCCTCAAATTAATAACTCTGAAATTGCAAATTCCATGGGAAAAATTGTTCAGGAAGAAGCATCTTCATTGAAGATGAGATATAAAATATTCAGACTGATATCGTATTAAAATCGGGCGAACTTAATGAAAATATTTGGAATCTAGCCGAAGATAAGAAAAAGTTCCCTGCTGAAAAAAAGGAACTTATGAATTAAAATCCTATTTCGGTTTCACGTCTTTATGCGGATCGTTGTTTTCAACAATGAACACGTTTAAGTCAACAATCAGATCTCTACTTAACGATAGCAATCTCGAAGATACTATAATATTGGGAAATATCATCTTATACGTTTGACATTGAAAAATTAGTGGATAATATGTAATGCCGAAAATCGCATTAAATATAACTATTTTTAATTTTTTGTTACCTTTTTAGCATAGGATATTGTTTATAATGCTTATGATTCTACTAAAATAAAGAAATATTAAGAATCGATAAACATTTTTTTAACTACCCCGCCAGCAATTTCCTGTTTGTCAGATGTGCCCAGATCGAGAATAAGGTTAAGAACCCTGGTTTAATGGCTTTTTTTTGGGGGGGGGTGTTGGTTAAATTGGTGATCGTTTTAATGAACTGGTACGTTTTAATGAAAAGGCACAGGAAGCATGACTGAATGCAGCTCCTATGCTGCAAAGGTTTCACGGAAAAATTGCTTTGTTTACTGGCGCCATCTATTGACTGATATATAAACTAAAGCTACTTAAGTAATCCTGAATCGTCTATGAAAATATTACTCTTTAAAATATTGAATACAACAATTTAAACGCTTATATTTTTCTATCAAAAAATATTTCATAATCTCAAATTTTTTATACCTCCCAAAAGTATAGAAAATATTAAACAATTATTTCACTTCTAAAACTAAATATTAAAAGTACATTGCATAAAAGGATAAATATTCTATCTCAAGTATTACTCTTTATTAAAAGCAGTTAAAAATGAATTGTATGTCGATGCATTTTCTAAACTGATTAAAAAAATTTACTGTCTTTCGTTGAATTTCAGCATTAAATTAAATTTAATAAGTGAAATAATTATTTAAGATTGCTGTATACTTTTGGAAGAAATAGTAAAATTTTAGATTGTGAATGTTGTTTGATAGCAAAATATAAGTTCCTAAATTATTCAATAACATTTTTCAGGAAAAATTTTTTTAATGTTAAAAATTAGGCTGTTTACAGCCCATTATGGACAGCATGTTAGTAAAAAGTTGACAATAAAGGTAACAAAAAATAGAAAATTGATTTTAAAAATTGTCAAAAGTGTAAATAAAATATTGGAAATGATGCAAAAATTGTCTAAGCTTAATTTATGGCAAAAATTAACTTTAAAACTCACTAACAAAAATAATAATAAAATAACAAAAAAAAACAAGGTATAACAAGAAAAAAAATGTGACATCACAAGACCATAATAGAAAAAAATAGAAAAGCTATATAAAACAATTAGAAATCACTAATAAGGGCTCAAAATGAAATAGAAAAGAATACTACACTTCTTAATTTTTTGTTTTCTGTTGATTTCAACAACAAAACTTATTAAACACTCCAATCAAATATTAATACCTGAAACTTAAAAAAATAAATCAAAAGCTGAAAGTTATAAAGGCTTAAATTTTTTATTACTTGACATTGTTAACAAGATTTCTACTAGTATGAAAAACATAAAATATAAGATCAAAACTGAAGATAAACAATATTTACATCATACTTTTATGCTGCTCTAAATTCAGCATTAATATATTTAAATACAACTTTTAAGTGCATACTTTTAATATCAGTGGTATCCGTGGAGATGGCATGGAATTTTCTATATTTTGGCACGTATACAAAACAAGTATACTTTTCCTAACTGAGCTATATATTCGTAACTCAAAGGAGCCGCCATGTTTTTTCAAGTCTCGAAAAGATGTCTCTACCTAAATTGCTGCCGGAAAGTTTCCGCAACCTAAACTATCGATAACTTTCCACATGTAACCCCCAGAGTACTGAAGTATCGTTTGCTCTCAAAATTTCCGTAAGGTGACGTCATAACAAACGTAACAACCTCAACTCCCAGAGAGAGTGCATGTTTGTAAACAAATACGAGTGCTGACTACAACTCAACTCTTCGTTGGCAAAACATTGTTTGTTTTCATTGTATCTTATAAACGTCGATATGGATCACGTATACAACAAAACTAAATTTTATTTATTCCCTTATGGGGAAAATTTGTGTTTATCAGACAAGATGGACTATTTATCGAAATTAAGGTTCGTTGAGCCGAATAGCAGTATATCTATCACTGACGATTCGTATATTATTACGGATTGAAAACCAGATATGACACTGTGGCCGTCTGTCACTATGACTGATATCGAGGCTTATTTGGATAAATTTCCAGGTCGGAACACAAGATCTAAAGATGCATTCAATTATGTTGTAGCTGGTAAGAATAATGATTTTAATTATTTATATAATTCAACCGTAATTTTCCATTACTATTTTTATTGTAAAGATTTTTTGCTTACATCAAATGATATAAACAAAAATAGTTGTCATGTCACTTTAAACTCCTAATAAATATTTCAACAAAAAGAATTTATTAAATTTTCCATTTAAACATTTATGAATGTTAATTGAAAAAGTAAAAAAAGATATTGTAAATATAAAAGTTAGGAAAGTATAACTGCATACTGACGTGAGAAATTCAAATATTTTTCTGAAACACTTAAGTGTTAAATGTAGTATAACAGAAGTATATATTCAGATTATTTCTCTTTTCTTAGGTAAAGTGCATAACACCTGTCTATATCAGTGGCGTGCGGTAGGTTTTCATGCAGGGTGTGCAGAGAACATGGATTTTCCAATAAATCTTTAATTATTGAGACATCTGAGTTCTCCATTCTGAAACGGGTTATTTATTATGAATATAAATTTAAAAAATACAATAAATAAAATATTTACCTACGAGTAGTCGAGTTATAACTATAAAAACAGCTAAACTTATGAGAATTCTACTAGCACTGAAGCAAAAATCATGTCTTTTGTTGTATGGTGTCATATCGGCGTCGAAAAAGCAACGCTTCGGGCTTCTACAAAAAACTTATATGTTCAGCAAACGTAGCACCACATGGCACCCGCCGCTGCGGTGCCTCATCCGGATGCTCATTGGTGCCGACAAACCGAACGTCTATTCCACGTGCAGAGGATTTCACTGCACGCTGGCACAATAGAGAGAACTGTTTCTTGTTCGGTCAGTGGATTAAATTATATTTATTAATTGTTTTTAACATTTGAAAATCATATATTCTGCGAAAAACATCTTGACAATTTTTAAAAACAAAACCAGGGATATGGTGTTACATAATATAACTTATATACTGTCTGTAAGACACAATGAATGGTAAAATTTGGACTGTTCTGTTAAAATTCGTTTCTTTAAAACAAAACAACATTGTTTTTCAGCTAATTATTTCAATAAATATAATACATCCCCGAAATTAATTTACCACACTAAAATATTTCACTTTATATTGATGAAATACTTCTTTTATATTTCCATGAAAACAAAATCTTACAATATATAAATTTAAACATTAACCGTCTGCAAAATCGTATGGCCAGTTAATCAGTTAAAAAACCACAAAAAAAAGTCCCCGCTCTAATACAACGCTTAATAAACCGTACCTTCGGATGATTCTGAATGCCAAGTGCAGGAAAAATAGCTGCACTTTCCTCAGTGCCATAGTATGCTGTTCTTCTCCAGTAGCCCATACATATAAAGCGTGATTTTCAATTTAGTGGGCAGTGCATACACATCAGAACTTCCTATGTTCGTTTACGCGCAATGTGCTGCAGCACCTAGTACCGAACACATTGCGGGAATACAAGCAAGCAAATCAACATAATATTTGAATATATTATAAATAATATTTATTATATACCATATAAAGATAGGTAGACATAGGTGCAGAAAGTTATTGTCCCTCATAATTTTGCCAGGGTGTGCAGTGCACACCCTGCACAAATGGATTGCACGCCACTGGTCTATATGTACCACCTCAGATGCCAGAATTAGCAATTGTAAAAGCTGATGTTGATCCTTCTATGAGGACTCATCCTTATAAGCCAAGGATCATTCCAACTTCAGATGGTGAAATTCAATCAGCTCATTGCACATGCATATCTGGGTAAATACTTTTGGATTCCCTTATATAAAGTTTAATATAATTGATTGCCATATATTTATATTTGTTTATGTAAGGAATTTTTTTCTTTAGTTTCAAGATAGTAGTTTTGTAAGAAGCTTATTAATAATAAATCTTTATTTCAGCTGCAATTTATACACGATATACAGCAATTTTTGAACAAATTTATTTTTTAGCTAGTTATATGGACTCATTCAGATGGTCCTTTCTATCACTGATTGCTCAGCCATTGCTATATCTAATTCAAATGCACATTTCCTAGACAAAAGCGAGCACTTTCTACCAGTTGCTGAGCTAATACGATTTAATTATTTATTTGAGACAATTTTCTGTATCTTTGCTACGTTTGAACTTATAAAGAGAAATGTATACAACTGTAATATATGTATTTTTTATAATTGTGTGAATAAGTATTAAATATATATAAATGGTTTTTTAAGAATATCTTCATTATGATTTCCAACAGTCCTACTTTTTAATGCATAAATCTATGCAACAATAAACTTTTAACATTGAATTTTTAAGAATGCAACTGTATTTATAAAAACATTTGAAGAAATAATATATATTATATGAAAGAAATTTTAGTCATTTTTACTTTATCTGTTTTTTGTTTTTATTTAATTTTTCCTTGAAAATAAATCCAATTGTAGCTTATTTTTTCACTGTAATTAAAGTATTTTATACACTGTAATAGAAAAACAACTATATCAAAAACAGAAAATTATGTTCAACCTATAGATATTTATGACTTTAAAAATATTCATAATGAGTAACATGTAAAAACTCATCTGTATTATGTAAAAATTTACAAATTTCAAAACAATATATTATTTTAAAAATTTTTACCTTAAATAAAAAATAGCAAAATAGAAATTTTATTAAGTGTAAATTAATGTCATCTTGTTCTAAATCTAGCTGTACGATAAATAATTTGGTTTACTTCAATGTAACTTTCAATAGATTCTAAGTCTGATGCTTCTTTCAATCATTAAATAATGATAAACAATGTCAATGTTTGCACTTCTTTATCTTCTTATTCTTCTGAGGAAGTTACAGGCTTTGTTTGTTGACTACTGTTTTGAACACAAGGGCTAAGGAAAGTGGGACCTACTACTTAAAGCTAATTCCGAACGGCTACGAACATCCATGCCAGCAGCAGGATTCGAATCTGTGAACTCCAGTACCAAAGAGCAGTGCTCTACCATTTAACCATCTTTGTTTTTTACCAATAAAAATTTTCTTTGTTTCTTTGAATATTTGTTATTTTATCAAAGTTTTCATTCATTCACTTAAATAAAGACAAAGCATCCCAACTGGTAATTTTTTACAGGGTGGAGTTGTCAGCTCAACCTAGGCAAAACAAGGTGTTTCTCTTTGGTGTTTCCCCGTCGACCTGCCAGACTTGGGTGAACCTGCCAGTAGCTAAGCTACCACCGGCATAGCTCTCAGGATCATCAACACACTCAAACCACGGGACCACGATAAAGTGGAAACACTATTCGTTGTAGATAATATAATTTAAATAGTTAAAATTAAGTAAAATAAAATTAATAAGTTAAATTAAGCTGATAAGTTAAATTAAGCTGATAAATTAAATTAAACTGATAAGTTAAATTAAGTTGATAAGTTAGAATGAAATGAAATTAAGTATATAAAATTGAAGTTAAATTTATCTTTAAAAATTATTTTACAATGAGAGGCTCCATATTACAGAATGCAGAACATATTCACAATATGCAATCAAAATAGCGTACAAATGTAATAATGATTGGATTTTTAATATATGGAAAAGCTTTAAATGCTTAATTGCACTTAATTGCACAATTAGCCTCACATTTGATACCTTTTTTGAATAAAAAAATTTTCTCTTTTGACAACTGTTTTTTTACCTCGGGTAGATGAGGGTACATTTAAAGTGGCTCCTTTGACCAGAAAGAATTCTTCTAAATTGAAGCCTCTGTCAGCAAGGTTGACATCTCCTTCCTTTACTAAATCCATGAAGCCAGACTGCAATGTAATTTCTTTATCCGATACTCGTCCTCCCCACCCCTTTGACAGAAAACAAATTTGCCCAGTGGGTGTAATTGCTACAAGCACTTTCAAAGTATAATTATTTTTAAAATTTCAAAATGTTTGAGACTGAGCAAGTTGAGGGTTTGGACGCTGCATAAGAAATTCAGTGCAATCTATAATGCATTTAGCATTTCTAAATTCCCTGTGCTTCAGGGATTCTGAGCAATATTTCCTGATTGCCTTTGAGTTTGGCCAGCGAATAAATGTATAACCTAGCCTACTGCAAAGGATTGGGAACCACTTTTCATATACTCTGAGGATTGTCTTCCTGAACCATTGAATCGGAAAGCAATATAGCTGCTTAGAAAATTCAGTTTCAGCTTCATTAGTACAATGATGAACTGAGCTTCTATGCTAAGAGAATCAATATCTCTGAAGTCATCCCGAATTACCTGAATAATGTGATGTAAAAGCTCTTGTGACTTCAGCCCTGTATACAATAACAGCTTTTTAGGATCTTCTAAAATAGAAGTTGTAGGATGAAGTTTTGTAACTGACTCTTTCAACAATATGTTTTCAGCTCTCAAAAGTTCATTTCTTTTTCAAACTATTGAACAGTTGTTTTCAACCTCCCATTTTCCATTCGCAGTGATTGGATCTGTTGCTCGAGGACTCTAATTTTTTCTTTCAAATACTCATCAATAGGTACATCAGGAGGTGGCTGGATAGGTTCTGAATCAGAAATGACATCTGCAAGTGCTTGGGAAGAATGATTTTCCAAATTCATGTTGGTTGATGCGATGAAAAATGTAAATTACATAAAATTACAAGAAGATAATTTGTAAACTATACTAATATGAAGCGTATTATATGGTGACTGTTAAAACTGAAGGTGAAAGAAAGTTGAAATTCTACAAATCATAAATAAAACCTGTATTAGCCCAAGCTATACATTTAATAGCAACTAAATATTCATTGAAACTTGAAAACTTGATCATATTATTAGCATAACTATTATATTGAAAAAGTCCTATGAAAATCAAACTCACAAATTAGAAAAATTTTCTATATATAATTTAAAAAAAAGCCTATTGAAATTTTTAGATTCTGAAGTATATTACAGACATATATGCATTAAATTACTGCAAATCTTGATAAAAACACAAACAAAAAAGAAAGATATATTTTAGCCATCCTACTCTTTTGACTTTACCTTTTTTGTCGTTAAAGCATTAACTGATAGTTTATGATGATTTGTTATGATGATGCAGATAAAATTGATAGATTAAAAAATGTTTACCAGTGTACTTGCTATTGAAAAAAGGGGAATTTACAAACAAGGAAACAGCAAATTAGCTTAATTTTTTTTTCCAAATGCTTGTAATTTTACCCCACAAGGTACCACAAATTTGTAACAAGGTTTTATATTAATGAAGAATGCATAAAAAAATCAGAAGGAAGTGTAGCTACTTTAAAACAAGTTTATGATGCTGTATTGTTGAATTTTTCTAGTAGAATATAGCTAAATATTTAAGTGGTGTATGACTCTTTGTATGTTACTGATCTTTAAAAGCAGAAGAAACAAGAAAAATCATGAATAATTGGAGTAAAAGACAGGAAAGGGCTATGAAATGAGATAAAAATGTTTATCATTTGGTTAATGTTTTAATTCTTTCTAATGTCTATCTGCAAAAGGAAAGTAAAAAAATCTTAGTTTAATAAAAAATTAGTACATATATTTTGTTGGACTTTATTAATTAAAAAATTTATTAACTTTTTAATAAATAAAAGCATATATTAAGATAATTTAGGTAAAGTAAAGAAAAGCATGAGTTTTTACTCTCAAAAGCTCCTCCAGAAAATTTTTAAATATTTTTTAGATGAGCTTTATAAGTTTATTTAATTCAGTATTCAAATTTCTTTCTGAAAGTTAATTAAATTTATTCTTAAACTAAGTAGATATGCATTATATTATGTGTTATCTCAATATTTGATGTGATTTTAAAAGCTTCCAATTCATTTATGCTAAAATGGCCATCTTTGAACTATTGAATTAGATAAAAATTATGTGTTCTTTTTACATTTATAATACATATGTATATTTGCTCTTAATAATAAGCTTGATTTATTTTTAACAATTTGCATTCGACTAGGACACTTAAGCGAAAATAACTGCTACAGTGATTTTAAAAGTAAATTTATGGAAGTATAATAAAATGTATAAAAATAAAGGTATATATTATTTTAGTAATAATCGGGATGCAAACTCAAATTTTCGGGTTTTTTTCTAGGCGAAACAGTTAAAACTTTCTAGGTTTCCATTACAGTTCTTTTCATGATACAAAACAAACACACACATATATGTAAATATGCCTGTGTTTATGGTTTGTATCCTAAAGAAAACCGCAATGGAAGCTTGGAGAAATATTTAGTTTTCTGCCTGGAAAAAATTGGAGAATATTGAAATGAGTTAGCACCCTGATTATTACTTTAATATAAATACCGTAATTTTTTATACAATTTATTATACTTCCGTAAATTTACTTTTATTTTTAAAATCACCGTAGGAGTTATTTTTGGGTAAGTGTTCTAGTAGACTGCAAATTATTCAAATTAAATTAAGCTAATTTATTAAAAACAAATAAACAACGTTTTGCAGGGGAATAGCACGTCCTTTTAATATCTAAAACATCTGAAATAGTACTTCCTTTAGAGATCTAAAAACATCTAAATCGCGTACCCTCCAAGTCGAAATTGTCGCTCTTATAGACGTGCTATAGAGCGGCACGTAGATTTCATCGACGTCTTATGGATCTCAAGGAGAGCACACCTCGGAACTCCTATAGAGCTCCATAAGACGCGACTTGGATATTTTTCGACGTCTTATAGAGGTAGGCGTTTGTATGAGGTGTGGTATTATAGACGTCTGATAGACATCGGTGTGTTGTTTGGGATCAAAGGAATAAATAAAGGCAACATCAATAATCAAAAGTAAAAATGATAGTCTACCTCAAATCATGATTCATATAATAAGTGTGAACAATCTGTATAAACTTCTTTTCAATATTATAAAAGAAGTTCAAAAATACGTATTTCCATTATTTTAATCATTAATCTGCTCTCTACAATATTATTATATTTCAAATTCAAACTGTATTTTTACCAGCAGTTTGAAATTCTACTCCAAATAATCAAAACTGATCTGAAATGCACGTATATTAATGGATTCTTGCATATTGAGTTACATTTGAAAAATACATTTCAAACACTTGTTCATTTTCATTACAACTTGAAATATTATTATCATTATTTACATTATTGAAATTTGTAAATATTTTTATATCAAGTAAATATATTAAGTTGAAAACTTTTGCATTAAAGAAAAAAGTATCAAAATAGAAATTTAACGATGTGCAAATTATGTCATCTTGTAACTAAAGTACTTTATGTAGTGTACAGAAACAACTGAATTTTGGTAAAGGGAAATTTATAAGCTGTTTATCAACATTAAATAGAAAGATATGTTAAACCTATAACCAATAGATACTCATGAATTTTTAATTGTAGTATTCACAAATTAATAAGTTGCATGTAAAAATTTGCAAATTTTAAGTTCATATATCAAATTAACTCGAAAATGTTTACATTAAATAGAAAAGTAGCAAAATAGAAATTTAATGAGATGCAAATTGTGTCATCTTCTACTAAATCTAGATGTATAATAGATAATTTGGTTTGCTTTAATACTACTTTGAATGTATGAATGATTTATTGGTATAAGACCTGTCTTAAAGACATGAAAAGAAATTTTTGTTTAGTTTTGAGCACTACATTTATTTTTTTTTTTAAGAGAAATAAAAGAAATAGAAATAAAACGAGCAAATCATCTCAGTCAACTATAATATCAAAGGAATAAATAAAAACAACAACAGAAATCAAAGGCTAAGTTTTCTTTCACAGATCATGATATACATGAAAAGTGTAAACAATCTTTATATACTTCTTTCCCAGCACTATAAAAAAAGTTTAAAAATATGTATTTTCATTATTTTGAACACAAATAGAGAATATTATACTCTCTAAAATATTATTATAGTTATATTTGAAGTTCTTACTGTATTTCCACTAGCAGTTTCGATAGATACTTATATAACCATAGATACCTATAGATAACCAACAGATATTTATGAATTATTCATTATAGCATTCACAAATTCATAACATGTAGCAATTAATATTTAACATGTAAAAATTTACAAATTTCAAGTTAATATATTAGCTTAATTTGAAAATTTCAGTATTAAATAGAAAAGTACAAAAATAGATTTTAATAAAGTGGAAATAATATCCTCTTGTCCTAAATATAAAAGTAAAATAGATAATTTGATTTACACAACAAGTTACTTTCAATGGATGAATTATTTATTGGAATTATAAGACCTTTCTTAAAATTAAGGCATTAAAAGAAATTTTGGTTTGGTTTCAAGGCCTAGAGTTAATTTAAAAAAAAAAAAAAAAGAAAACTAAGAATAAGTACTGACAAGTCTTCTCAGTTAATAACAACATCAAAGGAATAAATAAAGACAACAACAATAATCAAAAGCAAAAATGATTGTCTTTTTCTTTGATCGTGATTTATATAAAAAGTGTAAACATCTGTATATATATTTATTAATCAATTTTTCCATGCTTTCCTTACGGAATTTATAATACTAAATAACTCATATGTAAACTTCCTCGATCATCTTTCAATTTTTTTCCCTTCTGTAAAACTTACAAATACAATATTAAAAAAAGATGTGTTAACAGTAAACAAATATCACATTCGTGTAACATCTGACCGTCTCGGAATGTGATTGGTTCAAAGACGTGGGGCGCTACCACATTCACTATGACTTAAATCATGGGTGAAAATGACGATCTTCAGAAGCTATGTCACTCGTCTGGGTTACGTCGGCGAAACTTAGACTTTTTAATCCTCAATATCGTTGCAATATATCAGCTATGTCTCATACCATGCATCTACAGTAATCTGGCTTAGAGGGCTTGGCCCAGGGAAGTCAGATCAGAGAGCTCCAGTGCGATGTCCAGTGCGATGAGTGCGTCGGCGAAAGGACTATTTGGTACCATATTGTAATCAAGTGATATTAGAACTGGTCTGTGACTCCTCCTACTACATCTCCACCCCCAATTACGTTTTTGATAAAGGCGGAGCTAACTGATGTTGTCTTCTTCCTACTACTGACCAATAAAAAAAATTGGAAACAGTGTAAATATTCTTAACTGCGTTTTATTTTCAGAACCATGTGCTCGTTTATATAAAAATGTGCTCATGACGTCAGGTGCAGCAAAAATTGAATCTCAACTTTCTCGTTGGCAAAACATTTAAATTTCCTACGAAATGTGCTTGTTATTGGAGTTTTAATTTTGTCAATTATCTGGAAATGGTAACAAGCTGTTGCGCGTATAGCTGTACTCAGCGTTTCAAAAAAGGCGAAAATATTGGATTTTACTGCTTTCCTAAAGATCCTACATTGCGAATGCTTTGGATAAAAGCTATAAAAAGACAAGACTGGATTCCAAGTTCTTCGAGAATTTGCAGCAAACATTTTCAGAATGGTAATAAAACGTTGATCTTACTGTAATTTAATATGCTCTAGCAATTTCTTTATTATTATTAAGTTATTTTTTCATATTTCTAATGTTTTTTCTATGCTTTTGTGAGAAGAACTGTGCCTAAAAATGATAAAATCAAGCCAGGATCGAAGTAAAAGAAAAGTATTTATTAAGGCAAGACAAGTTACGAGCGATACAGCATGCTCTAGTACTGAATACAACATACAGTATTGCCAGATACATACATGTGAGAGTTACATAAAAGGTGCTGCCAAACATACAAAATATATAAAAAACCATAGATATAAAATCAATTATTAACACTTCCCCTGATTTTATAGCTTAAAAATAATAACAATATTGGGAATAAAAAGTAGTAGTTATGGTTCAGAAAGTCCCATATTCTCTCTGCACCATTCATGCTTTTGTTTTGGCACTGATTTGGTCAGAGAATCTGCAATCATTGTTTCAGTTGAGATCTTTTCAACTAATACATGTCCACTTTTGATGGCATCTCTTGTGAGATGATGAGCAATATCAATATGCTTTGGTACCAACAAATACACGGAGAACAGGCAAGGATGAATAAAGACGAATAGAAAACAAACACAAGAACAATTAATACACCAAACAAAGTTACGAAACATCCAACATAAGCCGCTACCACCATAAGATAAGGAAATGAAAAGAAAGAGAAACAAGACTTAAAGTTATACTGAATATTGTAAACGTATATAGCAATATTAATCTTAATCAATTTTTTTCATATATACACAGAACAGCAAAACACTAATTTACTACAAATGAGTAATGAAATCCCCCCTAATCGCGTTAAAAATTAGGAAAAATCAATCAAGTCCCCGCTACTCACTCCCCCCCCCCCCCCAAGTAGAACCCCCCCCAAAAACTCCCCCCACCAGCCCCCAGTCAGCACGCACCCCCCATTCCTACAAATAAATATCCCCCCCAATCCCCCCAGTTCAACACGAAAAACAAAACAAATACCCCCCCTCCCCCCACGAATCATATCTAAGAAGTTAAAAAAAAATTATTTAATTCATCTGGAAATAGTTCTAAAACCCCATATAATGTTGTAAGCACTCACGGTTTGTCTGTCATAACTTATGTTTAGCATTTAAGATTGTGAATGGACTTAGTTCATATATACGCGAAGAACACCCCCGAGAAGGCCTGGTCCCCCTCAAAAAAATTTCAAAATTCGTAAAGCGTTAGAAACTATCCCAAACCCAAAAAATTACTAAACGAAAAGCAGGCTAAAGACATATAAAGTTTTTTTAAAATCGTAGTTAAATGAAACAAGATCTGTAGAAAAAAAAAAAAATTAACAGGAACCGAATAAAGAATTAAAAACCAAATGCTAATGTGACCTAGTAATCGCAGATGAAAATATGTACTTTTTGTTAAACAATGATTTTGTCCAAAAATTGAGATTTCCTTGGTAAGTTAAGTTCCTTTAAAAACTTTCTTAGCCACAAAGCTTCTTTGGTAGCAGCTGCCAAAGCAGTATACTCTGCCTCGACTGTGGAACTTGCTACTGTTGACTGCTTCTTGCTTTGCCATGTGACAGCACCTCCAGCCAATTTGAAGACAAATCCAGTTGTCGATTTCCTGTCATCAGGACATCCAGCAAAATCAGAGTCACAATAGCCTAAAAATTCACTGTTTTCCAAACGTGAAAATGTCAACTTTGATTTTGTAGTACCTTGGAGATACCTCATCACACGTTTGGCTGCAACCCAATGCATTTTAGATGCATTTGAACAGTACTGACACAATAAGCTGACAACATAAGCAATGTCAGGACGAGTTCCTTTTGCTGCATAAAGTAAACTTCCGATTGCTGACTGATATATAGGTATTAACTTTTCATCAACATTACATAATTTAGACAATTTCTGATTGATGTCTGTTGGTGTTGATACTGGTTTTGAATCATGCATGGAAAATTTTTTAAGGATGGATTCAATGTATGTTGACTGATTTAGTGTCATTATTCCTTTTTCTCTATTTCTTTGGATTTCAATTCCTAGGCAATATTTTAATTCACCAAGGTCTTTCATTTCAAATCGTTGAAACAACTCTTCTTTTATCCATGATTTATATTTAGGACAATTTGAGAAGATCAATAAATCATCAACATAGACAGCAACAAGGGTAATATTTTTACCTTCTATTTTGTAGTAAACACAACAGTCAAAATCAGCACATGTTAATCCCAGTTCTTTAAGGTTATCATCCAGCTTAGTGTACCAGGCTCTGCCTGATTGTTTTAATCCATACATTCCTTTATGGAGTCTACAAACAAGCTTTTCACTTCCCCTTTCTTTGGAGATCTCCAAACCTTCTGGTGGTTCCATATAAATCTCTTCTTCAATAGTTCCTTGTAAGAATGCAACGACAGCATCAAGATGGTCAATATCCCAGTCATAAAGGGTAGACATTGCTAGTAAAACTCTCAGTGTTTCATAGCTAACAACTGGGGAAAATGTCTCTTTGTAATCAATCCCAGCTTTCTGAGAACAACCTTTGGCGACCAGTCTGGCCTTGTAACGCTCAAGAGTTCCATCAGCATTATGCTTGATTTTGAAGACCCACCTGCTCTTTATGGGTTGACGGCCAGAAGGTAGCGGTACAATCTCCCATGTTTGATTTCTCTTATGTGCTTCAAGTTCTTCAGAAATGGCCCCTTTCCATCTCACAGCATCAACATGGTTTATGGCATCATTGAAAGAAACTGGAATATCAGTTATATCTAGCATGTTGTCATCCAAGATTGTAGATATATGGCAGTGGTGTTGACCTGAAGATGTATCATAATCTTGAAGGTAAGTTGGCATTTTTGATTCACGGCCAGATCTTCTTACAGGAGCTTCACTTTTGGTTTCTGAAGTATTATCATCAGTGTCAGGTACTGGACTTTTAGGGACATCAGTCTGGATATTTTGATGTATGGGAAAAATCAACTCTTCTTCACAGAATTTCAGATTTGACTCAGTGTCTGAGTGTTGTGAGAAAGTACATTTTTCATGTTCCAGGAAGATAACATCTCTGGCTTCAGTAATCTTAAATGTAGTAGGATCCATAAGTCTATAGCCTTTACTTTCTTGGCTATAGCCCACAAAAATCATCTCTTTGGCTTTGTTATCCCATTTCTTACGTTGGGATTTGGGAATATGACAAAAAGCTTTACATCCAAACTTTCTCATATGCTGTAGATCCGGCTTTTCCCCTGTCCATGCTTCAAATGGAGTTTTGCCATTCACAGCAACAGTTGGACTTCTGTTTTTACAATAAGATGCAGTACTTACAGCTTCTGCCCAAAATCGTTGGTCTAAGTTAGCTTCAGTTAACATGGCACGTGCTCTTTCCACAAGTGTTCGATTGCATCTTTCAGCAACTCCATTTTGTTCGGGAGTGTATGCAATAGTAGTTTGGTGTGCAATCCCTTCTTTTTGGAATAACTGTTTCATTTGGGAATTTATAAATTCAGTCCCTCTATCAGTCCGGATAGCCTTCAGTTTCTTTCCAGTTTGTCTTTCAGCATATACTTTAAATTCTACGAATTTATTGTACACTTCATCCTTTGTCTTCAGGAAAGTGACAAAAGTCATTCTACTTTTATCATCTGTCAATGTTAAAAAATACCTTGTACCACCATGGCTAGGAATTTCCATTGGTCCACATAAGTCTGAATGGACAAGTTCAAGAACATTTTTAGCTCTTTTAACTTTTTGGTTTGGAAATGGCTGGCGGTGAATTTTCCCCTTAATGCAGGATATACAGTTGTCAGGATCATCAGAAAAATTGATACCATGGGCCATAGATTTTAGTCTTTGAAGTCCAGGGTAACTCAAATGGGCAAGTCTTTTATGCCACATATTAACTGATTCGACTTTTGTAGTTATAAAGGCTGTACTTTGAACAGTATCTAAATAATACAAATTATTACTTTTTGAAGTTCCTGTAGCAAGAATTTTCTTACTCTGCTTGTCAACTAATTTGCAGTTGTTAGCATCAAACACAGTTAAGATATTTAACTTTTCTGCAAAATACTTCACAGATATTAAATTGGCAGTTAATTTTGGAACATACAAAACATTATTTAAAGTCACTTCTACAGTAGTGTTATTTCTTCGTATATTTAAAGTTACACTTCCCTCACCTGTACTATGTATAATTGTTCCACCAGTCTTTACAGGGCATGGAGCTAATTCTGCAAAGTTTGAAAACCATTCTTTATGGGACGTCATATGTCTATCTGACCCAGAGTCAATAATCCATGGTTCATCATTAATGGTAGCTTCAGAATCTGCATTCATAATCCAAGCTTCTTTAATTCGTGGATTATGCTCTTCCTTCTGTCTGGCATCCCTCCTATTTGCAAAATTTGGTTTGTTTTTCTTCATTCTGCAAAATTTTGCTTTATGGCCAACTTTTCCACAGGTGTTGCATTTGCCACTAAATTTCGATTCTTGGCTGCTTGCTCTTATCGCGTATGCATTTTGCTCTTGATTTCCCATTTTGGCATATTCAGAGAGCAATTTCTCACATACTAAATCAGTGGTCAATTTTTGGACACTGTTTTCAAGAGCCATCGTTAATGGACGAAAGTAAGTAGGCAAATTGGTCAAAATGTTTGCAGCAACAGCTTGGTCAGGATATTCAGGAAGAATAGTCCTCATCTTAATCCCGATGGTACGCATTTTATCTATGTACTCACCCATATCTTTGCAGTTTTCAAATTTGGTTGCAAACATCTCTTGATTCAACGTTATGAATCTATTGGGATTATTGTCTTCGTAGAGGCTTGACAGTCTATCCCACATGGATTTAGCGGTATCACAGTTCAAAAGTTCTTTGATGACGCTGCTCGCCACGCTACTAACGATTGCTGATCTTGCCCGCCGATCAACCGAAGCATCTGCATTTTCTTCAGTACACGCGTTGTATAAATCTCGATCTTCAAGATGATATCTGATGGTGAACTTCCATTCGCTAAAGTTCTCCCGTCCACGCAGTTTTTCGAAATTAGCCGGCACTGCACTGGGTATCACTGGAGTAGTCATTTTGCCGCTTCAATTACGTTAGGCCTCGTCGTAAGATGCTTTTAGGCTTAGCAATCACGTTTAAGTAAATTTTCTACTTTAACGGTCTTTTCAATTACTCGCGATAATCTGGGCCCATAACCTGATAAAATCAAGCCAGGATCGAAGTAAAAGAAAAGTATTTATTAAGGCAAGACAAGTTACGAGCGATACAGCATGCTCTAGTACTGAATACAACATACAGTGTTGCCAGATACATACATGTGAGAGTTACATAAAAGGTGCTGCCAAACATACAAAATATATAAAAAACCATAGATATAAAATCAATTATTAACAATAAATGTAATTATTTTTTCTCCATAAAATGATCAGGTTTTGCACATTTTTATTAGATCCTTATTTATGTGATAGTTTATTGTTTCTGTTAACATAATCAAAGTAGTTATACACTGATTATGATACGTAATAGTACTGTGTAAAGAGTTTAATTTTTTTAAATATATAATTTTTTTAGTTCTAAAAAAATGTATTTTGAATTACTTGGCCAGTTTCTGATGTTTCATTCCCCTTCCCTTTCTTCATTGTATGAAAATCTCATTTAGTACAATATCATGAATATAATTAATTTTCAGAAAAAATTAATACATATATTTAAACTTTTACATTTTACAGAGATGTACTTAGTATCATAATGTTGTATCTCTATCAGAAATTGTACTTTTATTTAATGCTATGCTGTTTTAAAATATGTTCAGTTATTCCTGTTTTTTCTCTTTTTTCAATAAATACATATAAAGCAGGTAAATCATGGCAAAAATCATCCTGATTATGTTCCCAGTGTATTCAAATTCAATTCCCCACAAAAATATGCTGCTGTATACAAGGAAAGAATGAAGAGATTGATGGAAAGACGGCATGGTCATAAATGGAAATTCCCTTAGTTAATTTAAATTTGAATAGTGATCTTTAACATAGTTCCTGAACTAATTTCAAGAAAAAATTATTTACAATAATTTTCAGTAATATAATTATAGTAACTCAAACATAAAAAAATATAAGATTTTCCAGATGAGTTTTTTTAATGTAATTGTTCTAATTGATGAATATACATTTTTAAACTGAAAATTAATTTGAATATTAAAATACCATTTATATTTGCTTGAAAATAAATTTCTCCTTTTAAAGGTAATGCAATATCTAAAATTTGATATTATTCGTAAGTTTTTGCTAGTTCAAATCAGTTTT
The DNA here is from genome assembly GCA_032207245.1 of Pardosa pseudoannulata. Lineage (NCBI taxonomy): Eukaryota > Metazoa > Arthropoda > Arachnida > Araneae > Lycosidae > Pardosa > Pardosa pseudoannulata. The sequence continues at coordinate 44,530,433 of CM063510.1, read as the reverse complement.
TGAACTGTTTGAATGAAGATCATATCTTTCTGTTTTTAACAAAAAAAACCATTTTTACTACTCCAAGAAAGTATAAATGTTTTACTAAAATTCTTTATTAAATATAAAATATTTTAACACTGTTTACACCAGCCTTTAGCAACAACTTCAATTTCTTGGTTCGTCAAATACTTCTATAACACATTTCACCTACCTGCACCTAAAATAAAATAAATAATTTTCTTTTTTTAGAAACTATTGCTAGGTTTACTTTAATATTGTTTATATTCTATTATAATGGTTCATATTTATATTAAATATATGCTTCATATGCACACATTTAATATAAATAAAATATTGCATTCCCACAATACTCAAAATATCCACACATATGCCACAATACCCATACATATATGCACTCACACAAATCACCATGTGTCTATATCTATATATCTCTCTATCTATCTATCTATCTCTCTCTCTCTCTCTATATATATATATATATATATATATAGACACACAAATATCCAAAACCATGTGCTTATAAACACACACACATACATATAAACAAACACAATTATATATAAATCTTTAAAAAAGTACCAAACTTTTGGTTGGTAAAGTATATTTGTACCTTCAAATCATTTCTCTTGGTATATACACATAACAGTGGTATGACTATTAGCAGATATACTTCTGCATGTAATTAAGTTAATTTATTATTAATAATTATTATACAGAAATACAAGTGCCTACGCTTAAAAAAGGCCTACAAAATTAATGGGAAAAACTGTTAAACATGTGTAGGAAAAAACAAAAGGCTAAATAAATAAAAACTATAATCCAATTGATACAATTTTAGATTTTAATAAAAGTAGACACAATAAGCAACTCTTTTTCAGGAATGCAATAAATACTGCTTTATAAAATTCCCCATTAATTAAGAAAATGAAATAACAAAGATTTCAATAATTGCTTATGAAATATAGCTCATGAAATGTTTAGTTTGTTGAACATCATTTTCTTTTGCCCTCAACCAGCTAAATTTTGCTGCCAATTCATTTGACATTTTTGACAACATTTGTCATTAGTCTCTGAGGCTTATGCCACTGGTCTTAGAAAGTACTTAAAAATAAAAATAATTTAAATGTAGAATATAAATATGAATTCAGACAACATACAACCTAAATAGTGCTGAAAATATGAGAAAAATCAAAGCAAACAAATGAAATAATGCATTGATACAAATGGAAACATTATAATTAAAAGTAAATTAAAATATAAATTATACAACAAACACTTGCTACTAACAATACAATATATTTACCAGAATATAATTCACAACATTTTAATACTTATCAGAGTACACACATATATTAACTAACAGTTCTTTAGTGTTGATATTTAATTTAAAATTTCTACTCTCATTTGAATTTCTTCCCTTGTCTATTAGTCCTTTCTTTAAAAATAAATAGAATTCCTCTGGATAAATAAAACAAAAAAGGATTTCAGCTAGCTGGATCAAGGTTGATAAATCCCAATGAAAAAACTGATCTTTTCACTTTAACTGAAAAATAACAAACATAATCGAAAAAACACAAGCATCAATTTAAAGTTTTATTTGTTATACATAAAATTTGAAAGACTTTTAAAACATTTTGCTTATAGCATATTTAGAACCTTGATTTACTACAAAATGTTTTATATCTATTCTAGAACAATCATAAAATTTGCACATTATTTAATTTAGAAGTGTAATATTTGTTTCTTAAAATTTAGTACTGTTGTGTCCATGAGCTAGTGGCCATTTAGTGTGTTCTTCCTTTAATTTAAAACTATTAACAAAAAGTGTTTCATATGTGTCTAAAAAATTTTGTGGATTCAAATACTTTATCAACTAACTGTTGTAAACATCACAATCAAAAGCTTTCAAGTCAATTTTTATTGACTTGAAAATTCCATAACACTTTGAATAAATTTATTAATTTCAACAATAAAATCTGCTAAATATTCTGACATATGTCTATTAGAAAAACTTCATAGTATACTTGTAGAAGCATTTAAAATTTTTTTAAATCTATAAAAACGAAAAGAAAACTTTATAAGAAAATATTCTAACAGGCATAACAGACAGAATAAGATAGTAAAGACAACTCTAGATAGAGGCAGTAAATGTGGTGTGAGTCACCCTTAAAGAAAAAAAAAACTTTTGATTTCGATTTAAGTGTACACCATAAGTGAAATTCTACATGTCATATATGGACTTCATGAAGTATATTTTGGATAACACAAGCTCAATAAACATCTTTTAAAGGTAAGAGAACATTATTTTCTTGTGCAATATTAGCAATATTATTTCTGTATTTAACGAAGTCGAAAGTAGAAAATATGACAGAAAAATTGAACTCGCTTCCTGCATATCATGTTACCCCACCAGACTGTTTCTCTTTTTCAACACCTGTTCTTTGGTCGAAATGGAAACAACGTTTTGAAAGATTTCGTTCTGCTTCTGGGTTAAATAAACAATCCGATGAAGAGCAAGTTAACGCTTTAATTTATTTTATGGGGGGGGGAAAGCAGAAGAGATATTCAATTCTTTCGATTTGACAGCTGATGACCAGAAAAACTATAATGTTGTGATAAAACGGTTTACTGATCATTTCATAGTGAAACGAAACACTATTTTTGAAAGAGCTCAGTTTAATCAACGCATCCAAAGGGAGGGAGAATCAGTAAATGAATTTATAACTGCATCGTATTCTTTAGCTGAACATTGTGAATATGGAACATTGTATGATGAATTACTTCGAGACAGGATAGTAGTAGGTATTAGAGATAAGAATTTGAGTGAGAAACTTCAACTGGATTCTGAACTTACACTATGTAAATCTATAGAAAAAGTTCGACTATCGGAATCCATTAAGAAGCAACAAGAAATTTTAACTAGCGATAAATCCTCGATTCAAGCCATTACTAATAGTAACAAATCAAAAGTAAAGAAAGGGAGTTATTTTCCGACACCAAAAGAACCGGGAATTAAGCCGATAAATAAAAACTCTGAGAAACCGAAAGCTACAGAAAAATTGTAAATGGTGTGGAAAACCAAAACATGATAGGAAATTTGCCCCGCTAAAGATGCAAAATGCATGAAATGTTCGAAAATGGGACATTTTGCAAAAGTTTGTTATTTTTGGGTTTCTACTTCCAAAAACAGATATCAAATTGTAAGAGTAAAATATCTCTTACCTGTAATTTTCCAGGTTCATAACGGGATCTCTATCTTGATGATTCCAAAAGATTCGTCTCTAAACAGGACTTTGAAAACAAAACTTGAGAATGTCTTTTAAAATATTTATTCTTTAGTCAGCACAATTCAATATAAAACAAATAAAGATAAAAGAACAGATATCATCAACTTTCGGGCAAACTAAGCCCATTTTCATAAGCTACATAGACATCACAAGATGCCCCCTTTTACATAAACACTGCCATCAAAAACTGTTAACAAAAACTGGCTTGTTGCCACAACGTACAAAATAATATACACATCATAATAAATCGAGATTTATAAAGTGGATCTCACATACTCCCACCTTGAGGTGTGGAAGTCCCACATCTCAATAACTATATTAGAGATCCAACCTTTCGGGAATTTTAATAGTCCGTCCTAGTCTTGTCTTATTTGGAACAACTGTGTTGTCGATGGAGTTGTCTTCGGAACACTTAGGAATAGCATTCTTCATAGAAGCGATTTTTGTGGATAATGCATTTTTGTCAGGTGGAAAAGACGAATCATTCGAAGAGATCTCTAAAGGGAATACGCGCTGAACTGGACGCAGAATTTCTCCTCGAGATGTTCTAAGTTTAATGAGTCGACACACACCGTCTTTCCCTGGCAGAATTTCTGTCACTTTCCCCAATGGCCAGTCGATTCTTTTCGTATTGTCGCTAGATATCAAAACAATATCTCCTATCTTCAAAGATGGTAAACTTTGTGTCTTTCTTTCATACTGTCTGAGCTGCCCCAGGTATTCAGAACGAAAGCGTTTTCTTAAATCTTGTCGTAACCTTTGGCGATAAACAAATCTCTTATTTAGGGATTTACTATCAAGGTGATCCAGATCAGGTATTCCAACTTCTCTGACTTCTTGCAGGAACATACTGGGAGTAAGAGGTTCTAAGTCACTTGCATCGCTACTCACATAAGTGAGAGGTCTTCCGTTGACGACACTTTCACAGTCACATATAATAGTGTTTAATTCTTCAAAGTTCAGAGATGTCTGTCCTAAGACTTTGCGAAGTATTCGTTTCACTATACCAATCATACGTTCCCAAAATCCACCCCACCAGGGTGCAGATGGAGGGATGAATTTCCAGTTGATCTTGCTTGCAGTACTGTACTTGGCTACGGTCTCCCAATTTATCTTTTTTATAAGGTTGTTTGCTCCAACTAAGTTTGTTCCATTGTCCGAATAAACGATAGCTGGTCTTCCACGACGAGCAACATATCTCCTGAATGACTGTAGAAAACTTTCAGTTGAGAGAGAAGTAGTCAACTCTAGATGGATGGTTCGAAATACAGCACAAGTGAAAATAACAATCCAGGACTTCTGATTTCCTTTTAGATAGAGAGGTCCAGCAAAGTCTATTCCTATGATTTCAAACACAGAAGCTGCTCTAAGACGGTCGACTGGTAATGGAGCTGGTGGAATGTTTATTGGTCGTGAGTCATACCTCTTGCAAGTTACACAATTCTTAATAACTTTGCGAACAGTCTTTCTATATTTTAGTATCCAGAATTCTTCTCTGAGGTTGGCCATAACTATTTGTACACCTGCATGACCTAAAGAACAATGTTTCCATCGAATAAGCTTTTCAACTATTGGATGCTCACTTGGCAACACGATAGGAAATTTGAAGTTTTTCAAATCGTCCTTCAATGAAAGTCTAGTCTTAATTCGGAAAAGCCCGTTTTCATCCTCAAGAATTTGCAGTTTTTGAAGACGTTTGTCGCTTGATCCTGTGAAAGATTCTCGCTGTACTAACTTCAACAATGATACTTCTGATTGATTTCTTTCTTCCAAAGTTATGCTTCCTGATTTTCTAAAATTCTTCTTCACCTTGCAATTATTTACAAATCTATAAATCCAGGATACGACCGTAAGAAGTTTATGGAAAGAGGAGAAAATATCATAGATTTTGTCTTCCCCTTCTGTATTTGTGACGCTAACAACTGTTTTCCTTTTTTCAGCATTTACAATTTCTTCATCGGGAAAAATATTGGATTTAGGCCAATTATCCTGTGGGTTTTTCAACCAATGAGGTCCTAACCACCAATTAGACCTAGCCAAATTTTCAATGCTACAACCCCGTGAGGGTAAATCGGCAGGATTCTGATGGCCGGATATGTGATACCAATCTTCTGGGTCACTCAGAAGACGAATTTCTTTAACACGATTAAACACAAAAGTGGCCCAGTTTTCGTTTTTCTTGATCCAGTATAGAGCATTACTGGAATCAGACCAATACCGTGTAGCAACTTGCTCCATTCCTAAACTAGTTTTCACGGATTGACACAGTCTTGCTCCTATACTACAAGCTAAAAGTTCTAGTCTAGATACTGATATAGATTTCAAAGGGGCGACCCTTGCTCTAGCTTGTATTAACTGGCAATCAGTTGAATGGTCGCCTTCACTTCTCAAAAAAATACACGTAGCATAGGCTTTTTCTGACGCATCACAGAATACATGCAATGATATCTTCCTATCACCATCATTTTTATCTAGACATCTAGGGATAGAAATATCACTTAACAATTTCAGCTGATTTTTCCATTTGACAAATTTTTTGACCATCCCAGATGGTAAACTAGCATCCCAGGACAGTTTCAATTTCCAACATTCTTGCAGCATTAATTTTGGTATTAATGTTACTGGACAGGTAAATCCAATAGGGTCAAAGATTTTGTGAACAATTGACAAAATAATCCGTTTAGTTATGGGTTGATGTTTTTCAATGGGATCTATGTCTCGTAAATCAACAGATAGAACATCATTTTTAGTTTCCCATTTTAATCCTAAGACAGGGACTGTTTTTGTCAATGTTAGGACAGATTTATTGTTCTCAAAAGGGGTATGCTCCCACCCTCGTAAATTAAATTTTGCCGGACTAAGGATTTCTTGTGATTCATGAATAAACTTCACCAGCTCTGTTTCATTATCCACGCTGTGGACGCAGTTGTCCACATAAAAGGACTTCAAAAGTTTTTTGGCCGTTTCTTGGTATTCAAGAGGAACACTATTCAAATGAAATTCAAGAGTAGCTCCCAGTAAGAAAGGGCTGGATGTTATCCCAAAAACAACCCTTCTATGCTGAAAAATTCTTAACTGCTCCTTTTGCCCATCTTTCCACCACAAAAACTTTAAAAAGGGCCTGTCTTGCTCATGGAGTTCAATTTGCAAAAATGCTTTTTCTATGTCGGCGGTAACTCCGTATTTTCCTATTCTAAATCTGTTTAAAAACGGAAGGAATCAGCTCAACCAAATTGGGCCCCTTTTCTAAGCAATCATTAATTGAAGGGGAATTCTTGTTTCTGGCAGAACCATCAAAAACAGGCCTAATTTTTGTAGTGGAGTTTTCTTTGAATACAGGGCGGTGAGGTAAGTAGTGCTCTGGTTCCAAACTGCTTACTTCCTCAATAATACCCTGATCCAACCATTCCTTAAAAATGGTTTCATACTCGTCAATTTTTCGTAATCTTTTTAAGGATTTGATACAATTTGCTAGTCTCTTTTCAGAAATGTCCTTACAATTTGTTAAGGGGGGATGACCCTCAACCCAAGGTAGACGTACTTGATATCTCCCTTCTGAATTTCTGGTCACAGTTCGGAGAAAATGCTCTTTTGCCGAATGCTCTAATTCTTCCCTGGTTTTCCTTTCACTAGGATCACTAATACCAAGTGTGTCTAATCTCCATAAATCTGAGATAGTTGAATCATTCACATGACAGGATAGAACTGTATTTGTACTGTCATTTTTTTCTACTTCTTTTGTTTTTCCCATAAGAGTCCAGCCTAATTTAGTTCCTACACATACCAATCCTGAACTAAGTTTCTTTATTTCCCCATTGAGCAGTTTACCAGCAACATCTGCCCCGATTAATAAATGAATCTCTAGGGGTGAATATTGATACAACAATTGATCATTATATGCATGCACAACATCAGTTAAAAATACATTATTACATTTCAGTTCCTTAGTATAGGCAGATAAGTTTACTCTAGAAATATTAGAACAAATGATTTCTTGATCCAAAACTTCAAAATTACAATGATAACCATTATCGACATTACTTAAATGAACCAAATATTTTTTATGGTTTTCTAATTTCTCAACACCTCCAAATAAAGAATGCAAAATAGATTCTTCATTTATGACCTCATACTTCATAAAGGTTGCAGCATATTTCGAAATATAAGACCGTTGTGATCCAGTATCAATGAGAACACGAATAAATCTATCTTTACTATTTTTTCCCCGAATTTGAACTACTAATGTTTGTAAATAAACTTGTTGCATGCATGTTTTATTAGTCAAACTCTCCGTAACAACTACTTCTTCCGACTTCTTTTCTTTATTTATATTATCCGGATATTCATCATTTATTTTACACATTATAGCAAAATGTTGTCCATTGCATTTCGAACAATTAACTTTCGTTTTACAAAAACGCGCAAGGTGTTTTGATTTATTTGTAGAATTTAAACACCGAAAACATATTCCGCGGTTTAAAAGAATTTCCTTTTTCCTTTCGTACGTTAAATTTTTTGCTGATCTACAATCTTGAGTCATATGCGATTTATCGCAAAAAATACATGCTTTATTTTTTAGTTCGTTAGGATGTGTATTCCACTTTGAACTATTGAATAAGTCTGCGGCAGTTGGTTTATCCTTTTCTCGAGAATAATGAGTAATCATTTTTTTGTTATTACTATCTATTCCGAATGAACGAGCAATGTTTAGTTTTTGTTCTGATTCTATTTCCTTTTTAAGAAAATTTAAGAGATGAGTCAATCTAGCATTTCCGGTAGTTTCTGATGCGATTATTTCAGTGTGATTTCGCTCATAAATTTTCATCAAATCCCTGGGTAAACATGATTCAATAAGAGGGAAGAGTAATATTGAAGAAAAATTATCGTTTGCAACTCCTAATGATTTTAAAGACCGCAGATGCCCTTCTAAATTATCATAAAGCTTAGCAAGAGAATATTTATGACCTTGAGGATTTGCATTATTTATTACAATTGAAAGTAGCTCTCTTATAGTAACCTCGATTAATAAATCATCTCTTCCGAATCGCTGTTTCAAACATTTGACAGCATCATCATAATTTTTTCCAGACGGAGGAAAGGATTCAACTAACTGTCTGGCAGGAGAATTTCTAAGTGTTGATTGAATAAGATATTGAAACTTATCGTCTTCTGCGATATCTGGACTTTCGTGTATCTTTTTAAACTGACCCCACCATTGCAGCCATTCTTTAATATTCCCATCAAATTGCTTTAATTCCAGTTCCGGAAGTCTGAATTTTCGATTTACATTTTCGGAAGAATCTTTAATTACAGTTACTTCGGTTTTCGGTTTTTCCAAATTATTCAAACGCCTCTGTAATCTAGTTTTGGTTTCTAAAAATCTATCCTCATAAGCAATAATTGCTTCATATTCTGCATTAAAATTTTCCTGAGTGCATGTAGTATCGTTTTGAAGTATATTTAAAACCTTCGTATCTAATTCTTTTAATTCTTTAAACTTTTGTTCTAAAAGAACAATCTGTGACGCCAAAGAATCGGTGTCCTAATCTTTCCTTTCTAAAACTTCCATTGCCTTATTCAAAGCTTTAGTAAAATTACTCCTAGTAGGAGTTCTCAACTTTTTTATGCTCTCTACATCCATATTAAAATAATCTAATCAGATATCATAAATTCTAATTCTCAAGTTTTCAATTTTTTCAGATCCCGGCAGGGATGCCAGATTTTGGGTTTCTACTTCCAAAAACAGATATCAAATTGTAAGAGTAAAATATCTCTTACCTGTAATTTTCCAGGTTCATAACGGGATCTCTATCTTGATGATTCCAAAAGATTCGTCTCTAAACAGGACTTTGAAAACAAAACTTGAGAATGTCTTTTAAAATATTTATTCTTTAGTCAGCACAATTCAATATAAAACAAATAAAGATAAAAGAACAGATATCATCAACTTTCGGGCAAACTAAGCCCATTTTCATAAGCTACATAGACATCACAAGATGCCCCCTTTTACATAAACACTGCCATCAAAAAACTGTTAACAAAAACTGGCTTGTTGCCACAACGTACAAAATAATATACACATCATAATAAATCGAGATTTATAAAGTGGATCTCACATACTCCCACCTTGAGGTGTGGAAGTCCCACATCTCAATAACTATATTAGAGATCCAACCTTTCGGGAATTTTAATAGTCCGTCCTAGTCTTGTCTTATTTGGAACAACTGTGTTGTCGATGGAGTTGTCTTCGGAACACTTAGGAATAGCATTCTTCATAGAAGCGATTTTTGTGGATAATGCATTTTTGTCAGGTGGAAAAGACGAATCATTCGAAGAGATCTCTAAAGGGAATACGCGCTGAACTGGACGCAGAATTTCTCCTCGAGATGTTCTAAGTTTAATGAGTCGACACACACCGTCTTTCCCTGGCAGAATTTCTGTCACTTTCCCCAATGGCCAGTCGATTCTTTTCGTATTGTCGCTAGATATCAAAACAATATCTCCTATCTTCAAAGATGGTAAACTTTGTGTCTTTCTTTCATACTGTCTGAGCTGCCCCAGGTATTCAGAACGAAAGCGTTTTCTTAAATCTTGTCGTAACCTTTGGCGATAAACAAATCTCTTATTTAGGGATTTACTATCAAGGTGATCCAGATCAGGTATTCCAACTTCTCTGACTTCTTGCAGGAACATACTGGGAGTAAGAGGTTCTAAGTCACTTGCATCGCTACTCACATAAGTGAGAGGTCTTCCGTTGACGACACTTTCACAGTCACATATAATAGTGTTTAATTCTTCAAAGTTCAGAGATGTCTGTCCTAAGACTTTGCGAAGTATTCGTTTCACTATACCAATCATACGTTCCCAAAATCCACCCCACCAGGGTGCAGATGGAGGGATGAATTTCCAGTTGATCTTGCTTGCAGTACTGTACTTGGCTACGGTCTCCCAATTTATCTTTTTTATAAGGTTGTTTGCTCCAACTAAGTTTGTTCCATTGTCCGAATAAACGATAGCTGGTCTTCCACGACGAGCAACATATCTCCTGAATGACTGTAGAAAACTTTCAGTTGAGAGAGAAGTAGTCAACTCTAGATGGATGGTTCGAAATACAGCACAAGTGAAAATAACAATCCAGACTCTGATTTCCTTTTAGATAGAGAGGTCCAGCAAAGTCTATTCCTATGATTTCAAACACAGAAGCTGCTCTAAGACGGTCGACTGGTAATGGAGCTGGTGGAATGTTTATTGGTCGTGAGTCATACCTCTTGCAAGTTACACAATTCTTAATAACTTTGCGAACAGTCTTTCTATATTTTAGTATCCAGAATTCTTCTCTGAGGTTGGCCATAACTATTTGTACACCTGCATGACCTAAAGAACAATGTTTCCATCGAATAAGCTTTTCAACTATTGGATGCTCACTTGGCAACACGATAGGAAATTTGAAGTTTTTCAAATCGTCCTTCAATGAAAGTCTAGTCTTAATTCGGAAAAGCCCGTTTTCATCCTCAAGAATTTGCAGTTTTTGAAGACGTTTGTCGCTTGATCCTGTGAAAGATTCTCGCTGTACTAACTTCAACAATGATACTTCTGATTGATTTCTTTCTTCCAAAGTTATGCTTCCTGATTTTCTAAAATTCTTCTTCACCTTGCAATTATTTACAAATCTATAAATCCAGGATACGACCGTAAGAAGTTTATGGAAAGAGGAGAAAATATCATAGATTTTGTCTTCCCCTTCTGTATTTGTGACGCTAACAACTGTTTTCCTTTTTTCAGCATTTACAATTTCTTCATCGGGAAAAATATTGGATTTAGGCCAATTATCCTGTGGGTTTTTCAACCAATGAGGTCCTAACCACCAATTAGACCTAGCCAAATTTTCAATGCTACAACCCCGTGAGGGTAAATCGGCAGGATTCTGATGGCCGGATATGTGATACCAATCTTCTGGGTCACTCAGAAGACGAATTTCTTTAACACGATTAAACACAAAAGTGGCCCAGTTTTCGTTTTTCTTGATCCAGTATAGAGCATTACTGGAATCAGACCAATACCGTGTAGCAACTTGCTCCATTCCTAAACTAGTTTTCACGGATTGACACAGTCTTGCTCCTATACTACAAGCTAAAAGTTCTAGTCTAGATACTGATATAGATTTCAAAGGGGCGACCCTTGCTCTAGCTTGTATTAACTGGCAATCAGTTGAATGGTCGCCTTCACTTCTCAAAAAAATACACGTAGCATAGGCTTTTTCTGACGCATCACAGAATACATGCAATGATATCTTCCTATCACCATCATTTTTATCTAGACATCTAGGGATAGAAATATCACTTAACAATTTCAGCTGATTTTTCCATTTGACAAATTTTTTGACCATCCCAGATGGTAAACTAGCATCCCAGGACAGTTTCAATTTCCAACATTCTTGCAGCATTAATTTTGGTATTAATGTTACTGGACAGGTAAATCCAATAGGGTCAAAGATTTTGTGAACAATTGACAAAATAATCCGTTTAGTTATGGGTTGATGTTTTTCAATGGGATCTATGTCTCGTAAATCAACAGATAGAACATCATTTTTAGTTTCCCATTTTAATCCTAAGACAGGGACTGTTTTTGTCAATGTTAGGACAGATTTATTGTTCTCAAAAGGGGTATGCTCCCACCCTCGTAAATTAAATTTTGCCGGACTAAGGATTTCTTGTGATTCATGAATAAACTTCACCAGCTCTGTTTCATTATCCACGCTGTGGACGCAGTTGTCCACATAAAAGGACTTCAAAAGTTTTTTGGCCGTTTCTTGGTATTCAAGAGGAACACTATTCAAATGAAATTCAAGAGTAGCTCCCAGTAAGAAAGGGCTGGATGTTATCCCAAAAACAACCCTTCTATGCTGAAAAATTCTTAACTGCTCCTTTTGCCCATCTTTCCACCACAAAAACTTTAAAAAGGGCCTGTCTTGCTCATGGAGTTCAATTTGCAAAAATGCTTTTTCTATGTCGGCGGTAACTCCGTATTTTCCTATTCTAAATCTGTTTTAAAACGGAAGGAATCAGCTCAACCAAATTGGGCCCCTTTTCTAAGCAATCATTAATTGAAGGGGAATTCTTGTTTCTGGCAGAACCATCAAAAACAGGCCTAATTTTTGTAGTGGAGTTTTCTTTGAATACAGGGCGGTGAGGTAAGTAGTGCTCTGGTTCCAAACTGCTTACTTCCTCAATAATACCCTGATCCAACCATTCCTTAAAAATGGTTTCATACTCGTCAATTTTTCGTAATCTTTTTAAGGATTTGATACAATTTGCTAGTCTCTTTTCAGAAATGTCCTTACAATTTGTTAAGGGGGGATGACCCTCAACCCAAGGTAGACGTACTTGATATCTCCCTTCTGAATTTCTGGTCACAGTTCGGAGAAAATGCTCTTTTGCCGAATGCTCTAATTCTTCCCTGGTTTTCCTTTCACTAGGATCACTAATACCAAGTGTGTCTAATCTCCATAAATCTGAGATAGTTGAATCATTCACATGACAGGATAGAACTGTATTTGTACTGTCATTTTTTTCTACTTCTTTTGTTTTTCCCATAAGAGTCCAGCCTAATTTAGTTCCTACACATACCAATCCTGAACTAAGTTTCTTTATTTCCCCATTGAGCAGTTTACCAGCAACATCTGCCCCGATTAATAAATGAATCTCTAGGGGTGAATATTGATACAACAATTGATCATTATATGCATGCACAACATCAGTTAAAAATACATTATTACATTTCAGTTCCTTAGTATAGGCAGATAAGTTTACTCTAGAAATATTAGAACAAATGATTTCTTGATCCAAAACTTCAAAATTACAATGATAACCATTATCGACATTACTTAAATGAACCAAATATTTTTTATGGTTTTCTAATTTCTCAACACCTCCAAATAAAGAATGCAAAATAGATTCTTCATTTATGACCTCATACTTCATAAAGGTTGCAGCATATTTCGAAATATAAGACCGTTGTGATCCAGTATCAATGAGAACACGAATAAATCTATCTTTACTATTTTTTCCCCGAATTTGAACTACTAATGTTTGTAAATAAACTTGTTGCATGCATGTTTTATTAGTCAAACTCTCCGTAACAACTACTTCTTCCGACTTCTTTTCTTTATTTATATTATCCGGATATTCATCATTTATTTTACACATTATAGCAAAATGTTGTCCATTGCATTTCGAACAATTAACTTTCGTTTTACAAAAACGCGCAAGGTGTTTTGATTTATTTGTAGAATTTAAACACCGAAAACATATTCCGCGGTTTAAAAGAATTTCCTTTTTCCTTTCGTACGTTAAATTTTTTGCTGATCTACAATCTTGAGTCATATGCGATTTATCGCAAAAAATACATGCTTTATTTTTTAGTTCGTTAGGATGTGTATTCCACTTTGAACTATTGAATAAGTCTGCGGCAGTTGGTTTATCCTTTTCTCGAGAATAATGAGTAATCATTTTTTTGTTATTACTATCTATTCCGAATGAACGAGCAATGTTTAGTTTTTGTTCTGATTCTATTTCCTTTTTAAGAAAATTTAAGAGATGAGTCAATCTAGCATTTCCGGTAGTTTCTGATGCGATTATTTCAGTGTGATTTCGCTCATAAATTTTCATCAAATCCCTGGGTAAACATGATTCAATAAGAGGGAAGAGTAATATTGAAGAAAAATTATCGTTTGCAACTCCTAATGATTTTAAAGACCGCAGATGCCCTTCTCTAAATTATCATAAAGCTTAGCAAGAGAATATTTATGACCTTGAGGATTTGCATTATTTATTACAATTGAAAGTAGCTCTCTTATAGTAACCTCGATTAATAAATCATCTCTTCCGAATCGCTGTTTCAAACATTTGACAGCATCATCATAATTTTTTCCAGACGGAGGAAAGGATTCAACTAACTGTCTGGCAGGAGAATTTCTAAGTGTTGATTGAATAAGATATTGAAACTTATCGTCTTCTGCGATATCTGGACTTTCGTGTATCTTTTTAAACTGACCCCACCATTGCAGCCATTCTTTAATATTCCCATCAAATTGCTTTAATTCCAGTTCCGGAAGTCTGAATTTTCGATTTACATTTTCGGAAGAATCTTTAATTACAGTTACTTCGGTTTTCGGTTTTTCCAAATTATTCAAACGCCTCTGTAATCTAGTTTTGGTTTCTAAAAATCTATCCTCATAAGCAATAATTGCTTCATATTCTGCATTAAAATTTTCCTGAGTGCATGTAGTATCGTTTTGAAGTATATTTAAAACCTTCGTATCTAATTCTTTTAATTCTTTAAACTTTTGTTCTAAAAGAACAATCTGTGACGCCAAAGAATCGGTGTCCTAATCTTTCCTTTCTAAAACTTCCATTGCCTTATTCAAAGCTTTAGTAAAATTACTCCTAGTAGGAGTTCTCAACTTTTTTATGCTCTCTACATCCATATTAAAATAATCTAATCAGATATCATAAATTCTAATTCTCAAGTTTTCAATTTTTTCAGATCCCGGCAGGGATGCCAGATTTTGGGTTTCTACTTCCAAAAACAGATATCAAATTGTAAGAGTAAAATATCTCTTACCTGTAATTTTCCAGGTTCATAACGGGATCTCTATCTTGATGATTCCAAAAGATTCGTCTCTAAACAGGACTTTGAAAACAAAACTTGAGAATGTCTTTTAAAATATTTATTCTTTAGTCAGCACAATTCAATATAAAACAAATAAAGATAAAAGAACAGATATCATCAACTTTCGGGCAAACTAAGCCCATTTTCATAAGCTACATAGACATCACAAGATGCCCCCTTTTACATAAACACTGCCATCAAAAAACTGTTAACAAAAACTGGCTTGTTGCCACAACGTACAAAATAATATACACATCATAATAAATCGAGATTTATAAAGTGGATCTCACAGTTATCATAAAGATGGGAAATCAGATATTTCTTTTTTGGGTTCCATTACTGAAGTTTCTTCCCCTAGAATCAATTTTGTAGAATTGAATGTGCCAATCCGATACCAAAATAAGGAAATTAACTTTAAAATTGACAGTGGAGTTGATCATACTGTTATTCCAACATCTGTTCTGAATATTAGTTTTAAAAATGCGAAAGTCTTAGAACCAGATAAGAAGATTTGTGGACCGGATGGTAGGGCACTTAAAGTAACTGCAAAGCTTTACGAGAAAATCAATTATGGAAATAAAACAATAAAAGAAGTTATTTATGTAATTGAGGGGTTGCAGAACTGTTTACTGGGTAAACCAGCCATACAAAAATTTGGGTTAGGTCCAAACATTCTAGAAATCTGTACTCTTAATTCTAAACATGATTTTCCAGAATTATTTAGAGGTCTAGGCTTGATACAAGGATGTTACAAAATAAAATTGAAGTCCGATTCAGTTCCCTTTGCTATTTCTTCTCCTAGAAGAATTCCCATTCCCCTCCTAAGGAAAACCGAAAATGAAATTAAGAGCATGGTCTCTAAAGGAATAATTATTCCAGTAGACATGCCAACTGAATGGTGTTCCCCAATGGTTGTTGTACCAAAATGCGATGGTAACGTTAGAATATGGAAATTCTCGTTGGACACACTTATTTAATTCAGTCAAATCTACAGATTTGACTGAATTAAATAAGTGTGTCCAACGAGAATTTCATCCTTTGCCTTCAGTAGAATACTCATTAAATTTACTTACCGGAGCCAAAGTTTTTTTCTAAATTAGACGCCAATTCAGGGTTTTGGCAAATTCCTCTAGACGAAGAGTCATCATACCTTACAACATTTATAACACCCTTTGGAAGATATAGATTCTCAAGATTACCTTTTGGAATTTTTTCAGCGCCTGAGCACTTCCAGAAAAGGATGATGCAGCTTTTAGAAAAAACATCGGGTACGATTTATCATATGGACGATATTCTAGTTTGGGGAAAAGATCAAACTGAACATGATCAGAGACTGATAGCTGTTTTGCATAAACTTAAAGATGCAGGTATCACTTTAAATGAGGCTAAATGTCAATTCTCTGTTAAAAGGATCAAATTCCTGGGACATGTTATTGATAAAGAAGGAATACATCCAGACGAAGATAAAATAGCTGCAATACAGGGATATCCACCTCCTAAAGATAAAACGGAGTTGAAACAAATGTTAGGAATGGCAAATTATCTTGCAAAATTTGTTCCCAACTACAGCGAATTATTATTGCCTTTAACGTCGATGTTAAGTAACAAAAATGAATTTGTGTGGGATAAAGCGCAATCGGAAGCTTTTGAAAGTTGGAAAACGGTTCTAACATCAGAACCAGTCCTTAAAGTGTACGATCCGAACAAATCAACAATTGTTATCACGGATGCATCATCTTATGGAATTGGAGAAACTTTACGCCAAGAGCAAGAAGATGGAAATCCATGTGTCGTGGCTTATGCTTCCAGAACACTCACACCCACAGAACAAAGATACGCTCAAATAGAAAAGGAAGCACTTGCATTGGTTTGGGGATGTGAAAAGTGTAGAGACTATCTAATAGGTACTCATTTCCGGTTAGAAACCGATCACAAACCTCTCATTCCGATTTTCTCGAAGAAGAACTTAGATGATTTATCTCCTAGTCTGCAGAGGATAAAGCTGAGAATGATGAGATATTCATACTGAATCTTTCACACTCCCGGTAAGAAACTTTATGCTGCCGATGCTTTGTCCAGAAAACCACAAGAAATGAAATTTTCTGATGAATTAGAAGACGAAATAGACGCATATGTTCCCATGATAACTTCATCCTTACCAGCTTCTAATCATCGATTAAAAGAATTAAGAAATTTTCAGCAAGCTGATTCAACATGCAAGATGCTAGAGAGATTGGCCCTGGAAGGTTGGCCGTCTAAGAAGAATCTTAAGAGTTCTTGCTTGCCATATTGGAATCATAGATATGAAATATCTATACAAGATGGTCTTTTAATGAAGGGCTACAGAATTATAATACCTGAAAGCCAAAGAAGCAAAGTTTTGAAACAAATTCACGAGGGACATCTTGGAATCTCTAAATGTCGCGCACGAGCTAGAACATATGTATATTGGCCAGGAATTAACAAAGAAATTGAAGAAATGGTTAAAAATTGCTCAAATTGTATCCAAGAGGCAACAAATCGCCATGAACCACTTATACCAGATCACCCACGATCATACATAATAAAATCTGGAAAGAAACGGTACAGAAGGAATAGGATGCACCTAATATCTTCAAGCAATTTCCAACCGGAGACAGAGGATTTAGATGACTTTGACTCAATAAATGGTCATGAAGCATCCAATTCCGTTAAAACCAGTTCTCCAAATTCCCAGGTAGTATCACCAGGAAAAGCTTTTGACTCCGCTAGTAATTTTCCAGCTCCATATATCACCAAAAGTGGTCGGGTAGTACGTCCACCACAGAGACTTAACCTTTAAAGAAGGGGAGATGTGGTGTGAGTCACCCTTGACGGCAACCGTAACGGACTGACATACGAGAAACCGTTAGTTGAGAAAACGCGCTATGTAACGTAACTAGGATATGATGTATGTTCTGTATCGTGGCCGCTTAGAATGATAATTAAATAGATGCGTGCTAATAGTAACTTGCCTGGTCATTTACGCCTCTTACACTCTACATGTATTGTACTATTCTAAAATAGAGTAGAGTAACAACACAGTAAAAGGAAATACAATATAATTTGTGTGCAGTTTACAATGTGAATTATTATTATTTAGTACTTACAGGAACTTATAAACAAATGAAGATTACGCTCCATACTCAATAATAATATACAGCGTAATAGTTTGTTCACCAGACTATAGATGGCGCTTTCGGAGGAGGTGATCTAAAAGAGCTCTATAAGACGTCTATATCAAAATATGGTACAGACACTGACCCTAGAGGCTACGTCTATTAAAGGTCAAAACCTAGAGGTCTTATAGATGTACATAATACGTCTTCGATATCTAACAGACGTCAAAATCACACACGACCATTAGACATCTATTTTTTTAATCTTATAGAGTTCTATAGCACGTCCTGGATGTCATAGATGAATTTCGATCTCTATTAGACGACTATAAGCTCTATGTGGTTGTGTGGGATGTTATTAACTGAGATGATTTGTCAGTATTTTTTCTTATTAATTTTCTAATTTGAAAAAAAAAAAAAAAAAAAAAAAATAACTCTAGGGCTTGAAACCAAGCCAAAATTTCTTTTAATGTCATCATTTTAAGAAAGGTCTTATAATCCCAATAAATAGTTCCTCTATTGAAAGCACTATTTAAGTAAATTAAATTATCTATTATACTTTTAGAACAAGATAACATAATTCCCACTTTATTAAATTTCTATTTTGGTACTTTTCTATTTAATGCAAAAATTTTCAATTTAAGCTAAAATATTAACTTGAAATTTGTAAATTTTTACACGTTACTTATGAATTCATAAGACTATAATTAAAAATTCTTAAGTATCTATTGGTTACAGATATGATCATTTTTTTTTTATTTCATCTCAATAAACAGCTTGTAAATTTTCTTTTACCAAAATTCTTCAATAAATTTATTTCTATTAAGTACTTTAGATAAATAATGACATTATTTGCATCCCATTCAATTTTCATTTAGCTACTTTTCAATTTAATGTAAAAGTTTTCAAATTTCAAGTTAATATAACAATTTTAAATTTGTTAATTTCTATATATTACTTATAAATATATGAATACTATAATTATAAAGTCATGAATATAAGTTTGGCACTTCTTTCTAATTCATTTAAATAAACATCATATAATGCTAAATGTAATGGAATTTAATTTGTCTAAATAGTTTGACTTTGAAAAAACAAATCAATAAAAGAAAAAAAAATTAAGTAAAAATAACACAGAAATTTCTTTCGTGCAATATACATTACTTCTTCAAATGCTTGTTAGGAACCCACTTGCATTCTTGAAAAGTAAATTATATGAAAATTTTTCAATTCTAATTTTTTTAGGCATTGTTTTGGCATTTCACCTTCAGTATTAATAAATGTTCTTGAACACTCATAAAAATGTTACAGGAAAATAATACAAATTCACTAAATTATTAAAAGGTAAAATGATAAGAGAGATCGATGATTATGTTTTTTTTTTTTTATGACTCAAGCACTTTGAGTTGTCAGCTATTTAAGAAAATTTGAAAATATTCAAAAGTTTATTATTGCAAAGGCTTATGCAAACCATAATAAAAATATTCTTTAAAACATCATTTATATATATGTACAATTTTATTCACACATTAATCATAAAAAAAGAGTTCACAGTTGCATACATTCCTCTTTATGAATGGAAACATACACCAAAATTACAGAAAACTGTCCCAAAGAATATATAATATATATATTTCTGTATAAGTCATTTTCTTGTAAATACAGCAATGTTTAGACTTCAGGGTTTAGAACAGGAGTCCTAAGTATTTTCAGGAAATAAACTACAAATGAGTCCCTTTTATTTAAAACACACCTGAAAAGAAAAAATATAACAATATATTAAACCAAATTAACAGAAGGAATTAAATTCACAATTGAAATTAAAGTGTTAGTATAAAAATATCAAATAATAATATGTTTAAACAACTTCAAAACTTTACTTGCTGTGAATTTGTACTAATATTCTTTATGCAAATACATTTCAATATGATTACATAATCCATAACTAATTTTTATAAGATTTTAAAAATAAGAAATAACTAAATAACTGTCTCAATTATTCGTTTGCAATTCAAAAACCTAACAGTTAGTAAGTGGCAGTTTAAAAAATAAATATAAATACACACACACACATATATATAAATATATATATATATATATATATATATATATATATATATATATATATATATATATATATATATACATTCTTTAACTTCTTTTGTGTAAAAGAAAATTATTCAATTTATGTATATCTGTTTATATGGTATTGTAAGTAAGTTTCTTACAACATGATCAGATTTTTGCACAAAAACAAAAATAAATTAAGCATTGAGGTTCCAAGTGTAATTTTTGCTATTGATTGCATACTTTTCTATAGTTTCTGCACTATCAGATAATTCTCCAAAATCTTATGTGAATTGAAAAGAATTCACCAGACTAAATGTCAATAGATAATATACTTGATTTCTTTACAGTAATTTTTAACCATTTAAATTATTTATACTTAAGAACTAGTTTATGCAACAATTAATAAATTTGCATTACGTAGGTTTTATGGTTAGTTTTGTTAAGTAAATAATATTATATACTTTAAATACACATTTTGTTAAAAATTGTTCATTTTGATTTTAGCAACAAATACAACATTGCTAGGAAATATACATGATGCATTTCTTTGAAAGAACAGTGCAGAAAATCTCCAAAATAAGAAATGAATAGCTCTTCGATTATTTAATAGGTAGGTAAACTCCCAAAGTATACAATTATAAATTTCTGAAATATATCAGTTTTTCAACATAATGCGAAGACTTTGCTTAATACATATGAAATTAGTCATTTATGTGAATAAAAATTGTAAACTTTAATTGTTTTTTCACACCAAACTTGTATTCACTATACTATGAATATTTTGTCTTAAATCCTTTAAAATTAAAATTGAGTGAAATGCCAATATTTATCGCACTGTATTTGATATAAATTTACTCAGATTATTCCATCCATTTAACTGGGGAAAAATGTAGTATAAATAATTGCATAAGTAATATTGAGTTTTATTTATTTATTTAAAGCATTGAAACAATCAGGAATTCAAATTCTAAATGCAAACTATTCAAATTACAAGTGATAGCTGGTTAATCTATTACTTAACCCCATACTTAGCAGATGCCTTTTTTTCTGTATTTCAAGTCAGTCCACTTGTTTTTATTCCTTTCCAATCCCATGCAGCAAGCCTTTAAATAATTTGCAATATTGTCCCAGTCTGTTGCTATTTTTGCTTCAGATGGGCAGTTTATTCAACTTACCAGACACTAGCTGCGAAGTTTTTCAATGTAATAATTATTTAAATCTCTTTTGAATAGATATTAACGTTGCTGCTCAAATAAGTAGCCATTTCAGCAATGGCTTCAACATTAATATTTTTCATTCACATGGATCTGTTTATTTTCATCTATCTGTACTGTGATTGGTTTAACGCATTCGATTATCAATATTACAAATCCCGCTCTTCACAACTCCTAGTTGTGAACCAGCGTGTGTGACCTCTGCAAGCGTTCCAGTCAGCATCCAAACTGAGTTGCAAAACTCAAGTTTCGAGAGTTGTGGACACAACTTTGAGTCCACAAGTGTTCCAGTCAGTATCTGGCCCATAGTTGTTTTTAAAAATAATTATCGATTTACTGTTACCAAAAGCTTTGAAAATTATATATATAATAATATATTTTCAAAGTACAGGTCTTAGGAAATACCTTTAATTTTTAAACAGCTACGGGGAAATAGCTTCTCACGACCTTTTCACTTTTATATATCCTGCCATCTTTATTTTTCTTTTCACTGATACATTGTATACGTTATGTCACGTACTAAATACTGGGTGACTTGTATGTCACCTAAGTGATATAGATGGGATGACTGAAGTCGGCCGGCAGTTGAATATGGTACTAAACTTTTCTTGTAGGCGACTCATGACGTCATTATGACGTCTTTGTCATTCTTAAGTCATAGCGAGTAAAGCCCACTGAGTTACTTTTTCACCTATCTTGAGATTTTACGAAAATGATTAACCCTTCTAAAGTAATATTATTTTAAACCTTGAGCATGCGTACAAAGCAGGGTACTAATCTGTCAATTTGCCGTTATCAGTGATCTGCTATTTGTAGCAGTTGGCAGTTGGCTCTGTTTTACCGGCTGAAAAGCTCAACAGCGATCGTGGTGCCTTGAATTGTTGTTTCTCAGATTAGCGATTAAGATTCTTCCAGCTGAATGCTCGTATTAAAATTGTTAAGTTATTAAATAAAGAGGAAATACAAATAAGAATGGACAAAGAGTTTTAAATATTTGAATAAAAATTCGTGAATCGTTTAAGTATGTTATGAAATTCATATTTTGTATTTGACATACATCGAGTGTCACCCACTTAGTAATCTGTAGTACTTATATTGTTTATTTATATTTCCCGCCTAAGCTCACTGCCATGTTTAGGCTTTTATAACAGCTTAAACTGGTTTTTGAAATTTAAAATAAAAAATTTTCGTTCAGAAAACTGGTTTTATTGTATTCTTTACAGTTTCAAAGAATTGTGCAGTAAATTTCTGGACGCTCTGTGCCTTTTTGCAGCTATTATATACTGACAGTATTTTAAAGTGAGCTCTTAAATTTTTTAAAATATGTAAATTATATGTCAATTTGTTTATAAGACTATAGGTGAATAATTGTCGCTTACCATTAAGATTTATACTTCTGATCATCAATTAAATCTGAGAATTAATAATCAAGTTTAATATAAATCCCAAATGTTTTTTATTTTTTACTGTGAATTTGCACTGTTTGAAAACATGTCATTCACAACAGAAAACAAAATGTTTAACTAAGAAAGTCATGCCAAGTCAGAATATTGTTATTTATTTATTTATTTTTTTTTTTTTGATAACTTTAAAATAATTCATTTTAATGTGAAATGTTTAATATGTAAAATTTTGCTCATTAATTTGCTGTTACAGAAATTGACAGCATTAATCAAGCAGTTTTTGTCAAATAGACTTTTAAAGTTTCTATTTTAAAACCTTAAAAATTCAGTGAATCAAACTGTGCAAAAGTATTGCCCTTTATTTAATGAACTCAATTGTTTTAAAGCATACAATTTCATTAAGATTTATAGTAGTTATTTTATGTTAGGATTGATTTATTTAGAAAAATGTTATTTAGTGTAACAGCTATATTTTACTTAGTTGCAGTGGTGATACATTGATATAATATTTGATATTCTGTGAAAAAGAAAAAAATGCCCTTTTTGCAATTAATAAATTAAAACTTATTTTTCGAAATTATTTTAGATTTTCTTGGTGAAAAAGCAGTTTAGGTTGTCCCCTTGTTGTTTTGGTAATATTTTTTGGTGTCAATAGTGCCATCATGCCATTTAAGAGAGTTGCGATAAGCATCTATAAGATCAATGAAAAGTATAAGTTTTAAAATAAAAATACAGTATAGATAAAATTTAAATAGAAATTGTACCCAATTTTTTTTTTTTTTTAATTTTGAAACGTATGGAGAACAATTTTTAAAATTTCCTAAATTATACTGTAATTTTACAGAAAATATGAGTACTTTATAAAAACCATGAAAATGCAATAAAAGGCACAAACTATAAGTATTAAAATATTTAAAACTGTATACAAAAATTTTATATACAATTGCAGTTGGAAAAGCCCTTAAGTTCCTTCACACTCTTGGCGAAGATAAATATAGATAAAGAATCAAATTCACGGGGGCCCCTTATGCAGCGAAGCCTTTCTCATTAACTGCTTACATGTTTTAATGTTTCCTTTTCAATCTCTTCCTGTTTTAATTGTGGTATTTAAAGGGTTAAAAATAAATATTTAGAAATAGTTGTATACATAATATGTCAAAAGCAGGTAACTAGTTAATCAGTTACTAACATAACACACAAATCTGTGCTATTTTTTTTCTTTTTTTGCCTTTGCAGCATAAATGATTGGCTTGTCCAACAATTTCTCTTAACTGAAGAAGCAAGTGAGTTTGACTCTTTCAGAAGGTAATCTGAGTAAAGCGTGCACATTAACCATGTGCTGTATCATACATATACCATGTGTTTAAATGAGAATGGAAAACTAAAAGTATTTATTATATTACTTTCTGTCAGGGGTGTAATTAGCAGTTTTTCATAGAGGTAGAGAAATTCTCCTGTTTCAATTTCTTTGAAAATTAATACAGCAAATTCTGATGAGGGGGGATGATTTATAATCCCCACATCTACCTCTTGCTATACCACTACTTTTTATTCAGTAGGGAAGGCACTTATGAATCTAGATCAGGAGACATACAGCTGATAAAGTATTAATAATACATTTTAATAGTTCAGTGATAGGCATCAATCTTCTAGATTAACAAATTAGGTACTAATAATTTACTCTATTTAAGCAAAAGTATTATTTAAGAAAAACATGCCTTTTACACATAATTGTTTAAAAATATTTTTGTAGTGTCACTGAATAATGCTAATTTTAAAATTTAAAATTTTGTTAGAAACTTAAAGGATTGTATCATCTAATATATGTCGTAAACTGGTATATAGTAGTACTAAATTCTTAATGTTCAAAGATAATATATAATACTATTAAAGTAAAAAATATATTAAAATTAAAATAGCTTTCCAAAAATATGATTAGCAGTTATATACTTTGTAGTTTTCTATGATTCCATTACAAATAAGCTTTTGCTTAATGAAACAATGCGCTTCAAGAGGATATTGTCATATTTTGTTGTTCCATATGGCTCAGCCTGGTATGGAATAATAATACACTTAGTATATTCTGTCCTCGACTAGAGCAGAAGCAGAAATAATCAATAAAGCTGTCTAATGGGAGGGAGACAAGTACTTAATGTGTAAATGGCTAAGGAGTTAATCTTTTATGGTGAAAATCAATTTAAAATTATATTCAGGGATTTAGTTTAATGAATTGGTATTGGTTTTAAGATAGCCTGTTTTAAATTTCCTTAATTTATTGCTCAAATATTTTATATTCAATCAGTGATAATGATGATAATTTATCACACACTCATGTATATATATTGCTTTATTTATAGAAGAAAATGAGCAGTTTGCCTTCAAAGTCTACTAATGAGGCTTTGGGTTTTCATGAAGATGAGCATGGAGTTCTTAGTAAGTATTGTTGAAATTTACTAATTGCTGGAAAAGTGTTAGCATTATTTGCTACCATGTTCAGCTTTTCTAATTTCAAATCGCTTTCCATTCCTTATTAATCCTGTATTGTTTTGGATAATAAGGGGATTCATGCTATATGGCATTAGTGAACTAAATGCCTGGGCTAGATTGTTTAAAAAAGTTGCGTAGTTTTTTAAATAGGTACTTGTACTCATTGAGATAAATCCTTTTTATTTACTTTTATTAGGAAGTGATATTTTTATATGCTTCATTAATAATGTGAAGCATTTACCTGTTAAGCAATTAGCTATGCAATGCCTTAAAATTTGCAGACCGTTTTGTTATGGGAGCACCATATAGTTCTTAAAAACTCAATTGTAATTGCATTTTTCTATATTTTACACTATATTTCCCTTCTTATTTTCGGTATATTATGTAATTTTAAATAAAAGATATATCATTATGAAAACTTAATCATCAATAAAATGTGTGTGTATATATAATTCTTATTTTCAGCATATTTGTGTATAATATATATTACTTTTGAGTTGATATAAAATTATTGATATTTTTACCTTCCAAGTATATGTTTTTATTTAAAATTTTTTATAGAACTTTATTTTGTTTGAGTGTGTGTATTCACGTTTTACAGTTATAAGTGATTGTGTAATGAAAATCATATTTTTAGACTTATTATTAACACCTTTTTTGCTTAGTTACAACTGAAATTTCTTTTCCTTGCAGGTATTGAGGACATAGTAATACCACCTCCTCCTGTAGCAACATTATCTCATGATGTCCCTGATAAAAGATTAATTATCACTCAATTGAGAATTAAAAATTTCAAATCATATGCTGGAGAAATAGTACTTGGACCTTTCAATAAGGTTGTATGATAACACCTTTAAAATGATAAATATTCAAAATTAGGTTTTTTTTTTTTTTTTTTTTTTTTTTTTTTTTTTTTTTTAAGTATAAAGATTGAGTAATGTAAAAAAAAAAAAAGAAAAAATATGAATGCAATTTCTTTTAATTTAACGTTTTCACTCAAATGTAATTAATAATTATATCCACTTTTGTATGTTCAAAAGATTAATGAAATTAATAGAATGAATAGAATATCTCTTTTAGTCCTATTAACTTCATCAGACACTATGACATTAAAAAGTTTAAGTTATTTTTTTCTTTATTATTTCCTTATTGTTCTGTAGTTGTTTTAAAATATTTTTCAAATGGACATTTAGTTTGAATATACTTTTTAAAAAATATTTTTCTTTAATTATATAGAATTTCACAGCTGTTGTTGGACCCAATGGTAGTGGAAAATCTAATGTTATTGACTCCCTCCTTTTTGTATTTGGTTATCGAGCCAAGAAAATACGATCAAAAAAAGTGGGTCACCTTATTCATAAGAGTGATGCACATCCAAATGTTAAAAGTTGTACTGTTACTGTTCAGTTTTCTATGATCAAGGAAGAGGTATGATTATTATTTCATTTATTATATATCTGATATAAATTGTATCTAGTTGATAATATAAGGTAAATGCAATGTGTATTTGTATGTATACTTATATGTAAATATGTAACAAGGGAAAATATTTTCACTAATTACATGGAAAATTAGTCCCTATTATTTAATTTGCTCATGCTTGCTGGGCAAAAAGAACTCCTAATTAAGGTGCAAAGTAAAAGAATTCCAACTTTGTGGAACTGTACATTTATTGAAGAACATAGCACATTGATCTACCAAACATCTGTATAGTGCAAAAAGTCTGCCAAGAATATACACATACATAAAACTATTGCAGAAGCAATACTATTTTAATAGGTCAACTGAAAAATGTGGCCTGTAGTTAGAAAATTAGCATCTATTCTGGTGTTAGTTTTGAAAAATGAGTAAAAGAATTTAAGTTGGATAACACTTCTTTATCTTATATTTTTTAGCAAGAAAATTAGGAATTAAAAATTTAGAAGGGAAAAAATAGTCTAGCTATTTTAGGGATAATAATTGATACATATTCGTATAAATATGTGTGTGTAACTGTCAAAAGTTTTTTTTTCTTTTATGTAACATTTCAGAAATATAGCTCATGTTTTTGATTGCCAGAGTTTGGTAGTGTTAGACTTTATGCAGACATACCAAAAAAGCATTCACCTAGGAAACTGGAGATTATGTAAAAGCTTTATAAAAATTCTTTTATTTATATTATCACATACTCTGAGAGATGCCAGATATGTCTCACATATTCAAGTATCAACCTATGTCTGCATTGCTGTGAGAAAGTTCTTCCTCAAGAGGTATTAATCGAGTGACTTAACTTCTCATGAGAGAGACCCTTAGAGGGTAACTTTGCTTAGATTGTTAAACATTGCAGCTAAACTTGAGTATTCAAAATGTGCATATCTGCATGTAATAAGTGTACTTGGTTTTTCTTGGGAAAAATGACATTAGTTTACAAAAACTGCAAGAAAGACTGCATGTAACAAAAATTAATTTAGTTTTTGGTTTTAAAAAGCATGGAAAGAATTTAATTGCAATGAATCACATCCTTGATTTAATTTGGATGACTGGGAAAGTCAAGATTAAAAAATAGAATGTGAACTATGAGAATTTTGAGGAACTGTAGGAAATTTTTTTTACATATTACATATTTATGTACATACAGTAGACTTGATTAATCAGGAATGTTGGAAAATGCCTCATTTCAGATAAGCAAAATATCCTTGATAATTGAATTATCAAAATTTTGATGAAAAGTTTTGAATAACGATAGAAAATTTTAAATTATTATACAGTAGAACAATAATTTAATTAATACAAAAGAAACAAAATGAACCTTTTTTAATGTTATTTAAATTTGTAATCTTTAGTACGCTATGTAAAAAATGTTGTTTATCCCACTGTTTTGTAAAGAATGAAATGATAGATGTTTATTTTATACTTCGATGAATTTTTCTATGTATATTTCTCAATCATTTTTCAGCAGGTGAGCTTTTATTAACTTTTTCCATGGTATGAAATAATCATTTTGGGTGTGCTAATGCATCATGTTGACATAATTTTTGATGAGTTACAAGATTTTCTTCTTCACTTTCAGGAGATTCAAAATTGGAAGTTTTAGGGGATGATGATGTTGTGTCCCATTCCATTTGTAGTTCAGAAGGAGCATGGAATGTTTGAAATTCCATACTCCTTTTGAATTACAAATTTGAAACGTATTTTGATTAAGAGAAACCAAATATTCTACATGTACATTATTGTAAAATTGCAGTTTTCTAATTACTTTTGTGTTATTTCCAGTTACTAATCAGTTTCTGATGCTGTTATTTAAGTTTGTGAAGTAAAGTGTTGGTGCAGCTAAAGAGTGTATTAATATGATAGTGTTTATATGTATTATAAATGTAAGAAAAAGAAATTTCAGAGCTAGATGAAAGTGATTCTTTGAGTTATCTGTCCAAGCTCGATGATGTAAGTTAGCCAAACTGAGTGTCACATTGTGGTTGTAATTTTTTTGTTTCTCTTAAAAGTTAGAGTGTTGATAATTATTTCTGTGAAATGTTGTCAAAGCACGATATTCAGTAACTATGTGAAAGTTGCTATTATCTCAAATATCTATAGAATTTAGTTTGATTGATTATATATCACAGGTGTCAAATGTTTTAAAATGTATAAAACTTTTCTTGTATTAATCTTACAAAATTTTGGAGTAATTGCTATACATTAAATTATATATTTTGAATGAATTCATTTTTTATGCATTTTTATATGTTTTCTAATAGAATGATCTGTTTGTATTAATTAGTATTTTTATTATCAAAATTTTCCAGGGTAGTTCATATGAAATCATTCCAAATACAAACTTTGTCCTGTCGAGAACAGCTTTTTCTGATGATACATCTTACTATGAAATGGATGGGAGGCGTACTCCTTATAAAGATGTTGCAATTAGATTACGACAATATGGGATTGATTTAGAACACAGTCGTTTTTTAATTTTACAGGTTAGTTCATTTGTGCTTATGTAACATATCCTTCATATGATTGCAAGTCTTTCTGATTTAGTGAAATGTAATTTTATGTTATGGAAGAATACAGTTTTTTTGCTTCTAGCTACAGTAGCTCAATTGCCAAAGGTGTCAAGCTCATATCCGAAAGATTGTGAGTCTAAGACTTTAGCTATCCAAATATCCTGTGTGCTTATGAATGGTGGCTGGAGCATGTAAAAGGGTTCATAGTCACAATGTCCTCCAAGTTTCCAAACAATATTTCTGGCAGTGGCAGGCCAAGCTTGTGGGTCTTCTTATTAATCATGATTCTAAGTTACAAAAACCCAGCAGGGGCAATGTTCCTGGCATCTGTAACATTCCTTAACACCTTAACTTGGTACCCCCAACACCTAGTTAGAGGTATGCATGGCAGAGATATACGCAGTGGAATTCGAGTTGGCTAGAAAAGAAACAGTTAAAAAATAAAGCAATAATTTATTTGGAGGTAAAAAAAAATATATATATACAGGTAACAATTAACTTAGTGGCATTAGTTTACCACAACAAAACTTTAAGAAATAACAAATACAACATACTGTCTTAAAAAAGAATGAAAAAAATATTACAAAAAAGAACTATCTTTGCCGGAAGTTACCCTTTGCAAACAAGCAAAAATACAAAGCAACTTGCATCTCAAAACTGTCCTCCCAAAAAGAGCTAATTCCAATTTCTTCAAAATATGGTGACTATAAAACATCCACAATGTTTTAAATATGTTGACCAGGAAGTAAAAGCTTCATGTCGAACTAGCGACGATCTCAAAAAATAAAATAAAATACTGGCAGCTTTAGGATGAGTCTCAGACTAAAAACACTGCCTTTGTCCAACCATCTACTGGATCAAGTACCTCGCTGCCTAGAATGTTGCCATTTGCCCCAGTAGGTTTCCGTTCACCTCAGCTCCGATCAACTGTGTCGCCATACTTCACCCTGGCTTACTTATATTTAACAGCAGGTGACAGACCGAACACTGATTCATCCATGTATACTGCCTACTGATTGATCGTGATTAGCCAACAAGTTTTTGAACATTGAACTTTCTTCTTCCCCGGATCCCATGTTGGAAGAAAATAATAAAAAAAAAAAAATGGTGGGAGACCAAAAAAACTGCTCAAAAAAGCTTTAATTAACAGAAAAATGGGCTGTTATGCTAACATAACTGTCATGATCGCATATATATGCTTTGTACTTGGATGCATTAACTGTCCCATAATGCATATGTGTATACCTTGTATATGTTAATTGTTGTATAAGTGAGTGTATTTAATGACAATCAAGAAAGTACTAAAAAACATTGCAAAAAGTCATATATATGCCCCAAACAGTTAAAGCATTGATTGCACAAGACATGCCTGCAGCAGTTAAGGTGTTAAGCTACACATGCTCCTCTGGTGGTGCAAAATGAGTAACAGCTTATCAACCTTGCTTGGCATAAAGATATCTATCTGTATTGTCAGTTAATTCTAAAAAAGCATTCTTTCTAATCGACAGAATTTGAAATATGTCAATCCTCTTATGGTGGAAAGATGGTTACTATTTCTCCCAAGATCCTGATGGTTGTGATTAATTTGAAACATTATCCTGATTTGGGGATCAGTTGTTTAAATCTTCCAGTTTATTTAGGGAGCCACTGTAAGACTGGTAAAAACTGCCATTTCGCTTAAAAATGCTTACCATATCTAGTTTGCTTTATTAGCTGTAAATAGCATATTATTTATTCATAATCTATTAAAGTCAAATTCTGGCAGGTAATATTTCAGCTTCAAAAATAAACTATGATTCTAAATTAAAATTTTTTCCCAAGATTGAATTTGAAACAGATGAAAAACTTTTAAAGATTAGAAACATTCTACATTCTTGAATTTTATTTTTAAATTTGTGTATTAACTCTTTAATTTTCAGAATATTTTCTTATTTCAGTTAAAGTTTTATATTGTCTCTAAACTGCAAAATTAGCTAGAAGCAAATTTCAGATTATAGTCTATAGTAGAAAATTTTCCATGAGAAATTATATTTTCTACCAGGGATGTAAAATTTTTTGGCCTGTAGAAGAATTTGTGAAGTTAGTAAATGAAACAAATATTCTGCTGATTATAGTAAATATGTTAGTCAGTTTTGTTGAGTTATTGATATAAAACGGTAGGTATATTTTGCATATACACAGTAAGAGAGTATTTCCTTCACTTAATTGTTCAGTTTAATTTTTAAAAAGTTGATTTACACTTTTATATTCCTTTTGCAAAATTATATTTCCTGTGATATAAACTTTAGGAATTTTCAGGAAAAACATGTAAAAAAAATTAAAATTTTTTAAAGAAGCCTTTATAATGTCTTTAATATGATCTGTGTTTCCAAAAAAATCATGTAAACATTCCAATGTCAGATAAATGTTATTCAAAAGTTACAATTAATTCTAATTTAAAAAAATTTTATATTTTTATTTTTTACTGTGTGACTTTAAATTGCACAAGTCACAAAAACTTTGTGGCAAAGTGCAAATTTTAAGTATATTGTTTATACAATGAAAATTATTAAAAAAACATTTATAAGTAAGTTTTTAGAAATTTAAAGAAAAAAGATATAAACACTGAAGTGGTTTTAATATTTACATTCTGTTAGTTTGAGCTCTGTGTGTATATATACACACACACACTCTGGGCCCACTGGAATAAAATATATTTCCAAAGTTGCTCACAAAGTTTTGTGAATTATACAAGGCCTGTTATAGATCCATACAATATTTAAATGAAACTGCATGTTGAAATTGCAAACTTTAGTTACATTGTTTTAACAAATAATCTTTTGTTCTGTAGAAATATTTTCACTTTTTGGACACAATTTTGCACAGTATTATTACTTTTGTAAGATAAATGGACATTTTTAAAAGATATATTACAAGTTTTCATTGTAATATATAAATATGATTTTTCAACAAAAAATATTATCAAAATTGCTTATTATTTTTTTACATTATACTTGTTACATGACACACCCACCAATCCCCAGGTTTCTTAATGCCTTCCAATTTTCATTAGATGCTACAAAGGATTAAAAAAAAACTGGGGGAAAGCCTCTGAATTTCTTTGTTGTGGTTAGAAAGTAATAGGGCACATATGATATTTGCAGTACACAGATCTTTAAAAAATATTGTATTTTATTACATTGTCTTTTTATCATGCTAACTTTCAAAATTTAACTTATTCCATTTCTGTTAACAATATTATTTGTTTGTGCAGACCATGCACTTTCAAAATTTATTTCAGATGCATGAAAACAAATAATTCCTTATATATGTATGTAAGAAAGTATAAATTTATATTTAAAAAATTAACCTTAAGCAATTTTTAAACAAACAATCTTTTAAAAATAAAGCAGTTTAACATAATTAGTAAATGAAAAAAACTGAAAAATAATATAACTTGTTCCATACAAGAAATAAAATACTTACCTTTTCTTTTAATTTTCAGCATAAAATTAAAACTAGAATATTATAAAACTAGACTAAACTAGAAATAGACTAAAATATTATAATATAGAAAATATTAAAATGATTCCTGGCATAAACAATATTTAACTCACGTAAAGTATCTTACTTTGAGGCAAAAAGAAGCAGGTGATATATCATTAATATAGAATGAATAATAAAGTTATTTTGTTTCCAGCTAAATTATAATATAAATTGTCTAGATATTTATTTCCTGTTATTGAAGTAAAGGACTAAAAAAAGTTTGCTTTTACTTTTTCAAATTGTTTGTACATTTCCAAAATTATAAAATACAAATGATAGGAAAAAATAAAAGCCTTTTTTTAACAAAATAAAATATATAGTGTTTATCTACATAATTTAAAACTTAATTATACTAAAGTTTGTTTAAATTGAGTAATAATTGTGGATTTGTATAATGGACAAATATAAAGCTATATATATATATATATATATATATATATATATATATATATATATATATATATATATATATATATATATATATATATATATATATAAAGAGAGAGATTGGCTTGTTTTCTCCTTTTATTCTTGAGAAAATGAGAAAGAGAATTATTTTTGCAAGCAGATTTCAAATTCTGATGCTTAAGCCTTATTTAGACAGATTTATTTTGGAATCAGGAATATCTACATCTAGTGTACAGGAAATCACACATAAGTAACTTGATTATTCTTTTATTGATGTTATAAGAACATTAAATGACCACCTAGTAATTTTCTTTTACAATCCTTTCTTAGGGTGAAATTGAAGCCATCTCTTTAATGCAACCAAAGGGTCCCAATGAACATGAATGTGGCATGCTGGAATATATTGAAGACATTATTGGTTCAAACAGATATATTGAGCCCATACAAAAGTTCAAAGAGAGACTTGACAAATTAAATGAGGAAAAAAAAGAAAAGGTAATATATATATATAATTCAAAATAACCTTTTCATGCATGCAGATAATAATGGGTATTTTTTATTCTTGTTACAGTTCAACAATTTGAAACTTATTGAAAAGGAAAAAGATGATTTAGAAGGACCAATGAACAAAGCTATTGAATA
Source organism: Pardosa pseudoannulata (assembly GCA_032207245.1). NCBI lineage: Eukaryota > Metazoa > Arthropoda > Arachnida > Araneae > Lycosidae > Pardosa > Pardosa pseudoannulata. The sequence continues at coordinate 44,496,607 of CM063510.1, read as the reverse complement.
TTTAAGACTGGAAAACAGAATGATTTTAAGTGAAAATTCTTTGCTGCATTACAAACGGTATACATACAGGCACTTGCATATGTTTTTTTCCTTACCTGAATTGAAATTATTGAATATGAAATTAGTGTCATAGCTCAAAACTAAATTAATTTTATTCATTAAAATATATAACAATACCTGTTTGAAAGTAAATAATTTACTATATGCAAATTCTGAATAACAATCCTCTGATTTTTCTTTCAGAATGTTTTAAACCTCTAAAATTTTGTTTTATAGACATTTATAGTAAGTGATGTTTTTCAAACATGGTGATATATTTAAAAAGTAAGTAGATTACCTTTAAAATATATCATTGTGTTATGCTTATAGGATGTACAAATTTAAGCTGATTTGAGAATTTTTTGAAAGAGAGACTTTTTTTTATTGTTGTTTTAAGCATTGTAGTGCATTACTTGTAACAGTCTTCAAATACTCTTATTATTTGAAATTTAATTTATATTTGGTCATAAATTAAAAATTTGAACTACATTTTAGGAAAATCTTTTAAATTATAATAATAAATGCAGTGCCAATGTTAAACACAAATAGAAATGAATTCCTTATTATTTCATTTCTTATGTTAGCTTTGTTTTTATTGCCATACTTTGGCACAAAGGTTTAACTTTCTTGTATAAATCACTTAACTTATCTGTGCAAACTACAGCAATCAGTTTATTCACAAAATTGAAGAACTTTTGATTGAAAAGATGTGTCTTGCTCTGAACAACTGAATGAATATTAATAAATCTTTAAGAAATCAATTTATTATAAACTTGCATGTTATTGTAAAAGATTTACACACATTTTTATGTTTTAATGTGTCAAGACACTTGTGTAGTTAATGCTATTTTTCCTCCATCGTGTATGCTGTTAATCAAATACAGTAAAACCTTTCTACAGCAATACCCGATAAGCAATAAATTGCTTTTAAATGATAATATTTCTTGGTCTCATTGAATTTGTGCACAATGTTACTGTCCCCTCAATTTAACAATATTCCTTGCAGAAATAGACCTATGTAAAACATTGTTTTCCCTCATGACTGATATTTATTTCCTTACCTCTACAATGATATTTCAGTTTCTAAATAGTAGGAAAAAAATTTTGTGCTTTAGACTCTGTGCATACTTTTTTAATTACTATTTAACTGTAAAAAAGAAAAAAGGACTTTCTTTCAATAAATAAGTTTTTGGGATATGTAAATTTTATTGCATGCCTGTATTTTTTAAATTTTTTATTTTATTATTTGAATATGTTGATAATATTTAACTGATTGTTTATATTTAACTTTATAATATTGTGACCTAAACATATCTAACAATTCATAAATTAAGTCTTTTAAATTGAAATTATATTGCACATCAGTATAATGATATATCCCTTTATAATGACAATTTTTTTTAAGTCCCTTCAGTATTGTTGTATTGAAGTTTTACTGTATTTGTTAAATATTTATTTTAATATTTTTTTAATGGTTCAGTATATATTGAATTGGCATGGAAATTGCATTTAATAGAACCCAAATTAGAAACTGATTTGACTATTATGATTGACAATTTTCATTCTTATTGAAAATAGATAAACTTGTAATACATTTTTTTTTAATATTTTGTCTGCAAATTATAACACATATAGATCATAGGAAATATTATCAATTTTATTTTTCAGATTGATGACAGAGAAAGAACTTGAGGAAGTAGTTGAAGGTAAAAAGCAATTTGCTGAAAAGCTTAGTAAGCTAAAAGCAGAAATCAATGAAATAAAAAATTCAAGAAAATCCCAGGAAGATGATCTTGAAAAAATCAATAGGTTCTTATTTTAAATTATATTTTTATCTCGTGTCAATAGTTATATCCTTCATATAATAAGATTTCAATAAGGAATTATTTTAAAATTTCAAATACTTATTTTTCTTATATTTGCTCACATAATGACACAACATTTCTTTCCATTTACTGATTCAGATGATTGATAGTAACAGGAATTTTAAATTCCAAATTTAAGTTCAATAATTTTTGATCGTGCAGTTTCAATTTTTAAAAGGTTATTTTAAGTACTGTCATGATTAATAAATAAAATGTTCAATATTAGTTTTCTGTACTTTGGACTTACTATATCTTTCATAAGCATTAAAAATTTGCTGGTTAATTTAAGGAAAAGTTGGTAAAATGCAGTTTTAGTTAGGTTTTATCCCATTCTTGACTTTGATATTTCTAGCCATTCTGTTTATTTTATGTAGGTTTCAGTTTAATTAGCCCACTGTTTGTACAATTGTGAAAAGTGCTTTAAAACTCATGCCTTTTCCTCCTTTGTGCATAATAATCACAAATTCTTATAATAGTATGAATACCAAAGCTATTGGATAATAAATTGCAGTCTTCTGTAATATCTGTTTATTACAGATGTACATTTTCATTTGATTGTTATTATAATCTTTATTTTGATATATTAATGTGTAACCAATTTCATAGTATAAATCTTTGATTTTTGTTATTTTATATTGTCAATTTACATTATGATATGCATGAACAGTGAAATTTTAAAATGCAGTGAGTGTATTCAGAAAGCTTACTTTGGTAACTCTGCCTCAGTTGGTACATTACTCAATTATTTTAAATAAAACCAGACACCGCAGTGCTTCTTTTTCTAGAAATCTCTACTTTTTTTTCCCTTATTTCACGGCATTCCTCCTTTTTTCAACTATTCACGCCTTTTTTTAAAAAAGCCATTTACTCCTTTTATTCCTTTTTTCTTTCTCAACATTTACGAAGTTATGTAACTGCAGAATAGATCACACATATCGTCTTTCCTATGTTTTGATAGCATTTTTGTTTTTCTAATATTTTCTTTCTGTGGGATTATTCCCCCCCCCCCCCAAGGAAAAAAAATCTCCTTGGCTATTTATTGGCAGTACAGCTGTTTGAAAGTTAGCGAATAATAATGAAAGTTTCAAAATTAAAGGGAAACCCAAATTTTGTCGAATGTAGTGACGAGAAATCTCTTAAACCTGTTTCTGAACCTAAGAGGGGGGGAAAATAATTGTTACTCCAGGCACTTAAAAATGGAATTCAGGGATGATTCTGATCTGAAACCTCTTGTGGGTTTGTTCCAAAAATACAGATGTTAAACACAGAATTTTTTTCAGAAATTAAAAAAAATAAAGGAAGAAATGAGCTATTTCTTTCATCTCACATATATATAAATTTTGTTGATAATCTAAAAGTTTTCTGTTTTTTAATATTTCATTTTTGTGTTTATCCAAACCTAATATCTATAAACTAATAACATTTTACCATGTTCATACATTTTCTTTCCTTTAGTGAACTGGAAACACACCTCAAAGAATGTGAAAAGTATAAAGAGGAGTATAAAAAACTAGAGCGTCAAGATGTTGCTATGCATGAAGAGATAAAGCATATCAGAGCTAAGAAAATCAAGATTGAAAATAGTTTAACTTCCACAAAAGAGGAAGTATGCAATAAACTTTTCCCATTTATTTTTCATTCTGCTTGAAAAGTTATATTTGTAAGCAAAATCCATTGGTGTTAAAAATTAAAAGGTTTAATTCATTTTCTGTTTTCTCAAAATGTATAGACAAAAGATTAAAAAAATAATTCTTCCAGATTTGTAATGTTGAATGCATTTGTATATTTGTGTATAAAAGTATAAAATTTTTTGGAAAAAGACATGGGTTATTATAAACCACATTTCCATACCTGCCAGCTATTACACATTTTACCCCCTTTTTTTCCCTTTATGTTTTATATATCTTTTTTTGCTATTTTAACTGTTTTCTACAATTTTTTTTTTTTTTTTTTTTTTTTTTTTTTTTTACTTACCACAATTTTTATAAGTGTTTTGATTACTGCTTTCACGAATTCAACATTAGAATAGCATTCTAGTAATTAATTTGCTACTAAGTTGGATATTCTTTTAACTGTAAATAATTTTTATCACTCAAAGTGTTGAAAAATTGTATAACAAAATTTAAACAGTTTCATATTTCTGTTCTAAAAATTTTGTCAAATTTTATCATACAAATTTTTAACCTTATTAAAATTTTTCAATTTGCAGCTCAAGAGCAAATTATTTAGTTTTATGAAATGTATTAATTTGTGAAAACTTAAAATACAGTTATGCACTAAAATATTTATCAGTGAAAATTGCTATTTATGAGTTCATGTAAATAATTTTAGAAAATGTCATTCTTATCCTATTTTACACATTCCTTTTTAACCAGGTTGGCAGTTATGCATGCCTGCAAAACATAATAGAATGGAATAATGAAAATTTGGTTATTGATCCATAAAAAAAAATTGTTTTTGTTATGTTTATTTAATTTTTTCAGTTCTGAGAAAATGAGCGAAAAATATGAGTTCTAATCTGTCCACTAATTTATAAATACCTGTGCATGTATTTTACAGTTAAATAGAAGGGGAATTGACCTTTCTTTTTTTAATTAGTTATATATGCTTAACTTAACTTACACTGTTATCATTAATAAAAATGTAATTTCAAAGAAAAGACTTCAATTTGTATTAAAGATAGGAGTAAAGCAATACAATCTTGCTTGATATTACCCTTTCAGAAAAATCATCAAATATGAAAACCTCAAAAATAATTGCATAAATGTCATATCTGTTGTAGTAATGTAATATTTTTAAAAAATTATGCATCGTTAGGAATGAAACAGGGATTTCATTAGATATTGGATATCTGGGACTCTTTTGTCTGCTGAATACAGATATCCAGTACTAAAACTACTAAAATGTGTTAATACCAGATTTTAAGTTTTTCTTTAAATATTTCAAAATAATAAATTTTTAACATACATGTATTTTTTTTTAAATTTAAAATATTAATTTACACAAACTGTTTAAATTTGTTTATTAATAATGGTATGCAGGAAAAAAATTTTCATATTTCTATGATACTGTCTTGAAGGATATTAATAATTATATAAGGTAAAAATTAACACCCCCAGATCTTTAACATGAATATTCACTGAGGTTCCAAATAGCTGGGTACTGGATATCTGTTTCATCCTTAACAAGAATATTTTAGAAATTAATAAAGATCCCTTTTAATGGAAACGTTAGAAAAGAACATTTACTTCTTTTAGTTATAAATATCTAGATTAATTTTCACCACAGAATAATAGAAATTAAAATTGTGTTTTGAAAATGAAATTTTACCATATCCAAATCATCAAAGATGCTGTAAAGTAATAACATTGTTATTTTGGGTATAAATATGCTAAGGCAATTATAGTTCAAAGAGAAAAAAGGTGTTTCTTAATATACTAGCATATAGCCTGTCATATGACGGGATCAGTTAAATTTTTAATTTTCCAAAATTGTAAAGTACCCTGTGAGGCAGAGTTGTTTTTTTTTTTTTTTTTTTTTTTTTTTTTTTTTTTTTTTTTTTTTTGGCTCAGAAGTATTTTGCAACAAAATATTACCTTAAGAAAATAATTTACTTAATATCTAAGTTTAGTGATAAAACGTACGGAAATAATGCAGAAGATATTTAAATAATTTAAAATAAATGATTAAATGAGATGGTTAAAGGAATGACGTCATAATGCTAGAAAAAAAATGTTATTTTTACCTATTTATGTGATAAATTGATACATTTAATCGCTTGCTCTTAAAATGGGGCTTGATGTAATAATAGTAATAAGTGATTTTAATAAAATAAAAATAACAAAAATCATAAAAATTTGAAAAATGGTAAAAATTTATTTTAAAAATAATAAAACTTTAAAAATAATAAAACAACTTTAGGAATAAGAATTCAAAAGAAGAAGCAGAAATTATTAAATTAATTAGACGTTTAGAAATATTCGGCTACGTCAGGGGCAGAACCATCAACCTGAGAAGTACGACGATCGAATGGGCAGACACTCTACCCCATGTGCCAGCCTACACATGGTGAAGGAAATGGTTAGAATATATAAGGGTCAAGTAAAAACAGTCCAGAAATTTAAATATTGCACTCTGCCCTCGCCATCCTGTCAATAATGAATTTAGTATAGAATAAGGCTTGAAATAATAGCATTAAATGCTCGAAAAGGGGAGGATGGGGTGATTTCGAACTCGCTTTGAATTTTGCTAACCCTAACTCATAAAACATCCAATATGGATGCGTGTATCCATTCCAGGTACAACTGCTTCCTAAATTCGTGGACAGACGGAAAGACAACTTAGGCTATTATTATATAGGAGATGCTTAAAGAGTTGTTAGCATATATCTGCCACTTGTTTTAGCTATTCAAATTTTTATTATTTTAAATAATCTTTTACCCTGATATGACATCAAATTTCTGTAAATTCTAAAGAGATTTTTTATTTATTTATTATTTTTACTTTGATTCTAGTTAGCTAAATTAAGAAAACAAGTTGAGAAGTTTGAAAGAGAGACAAGTGAGCTGGAAACTATGAAAGGGCAACTTAATTCTCAGAAAGCTGTTGAAGAAAAGAAGCTGTCTGAGGTAAAATGTGTTATTAATGTTTTTAAAAATCAGGAAAGAGAAGTTAATTTTTATTTATTTATTTATTTATTTATTTTTGTGTGTGTGTGTGCTCTTCTCGGAATCTTTTTAATTCCAATGAATTTTCAAATTTTCTTTAAATAAAAGACAAAATTCATAGCTAATTTTATGGCTTCATGTGATATTAATGAATCAAATGTTGACAAGCATGGTATGTAAAGAAATTTATTTACAATTTTTGGCTAACATTTTTGTTTAAAACTAGAGTGAATTTATTAATAACAAATAATAATATAAATGGACAATAATAGACAAATAGACAAATTTAAATTAAATTCGTATTTTCGATAGATGTTTAGCATATGTGTAAGATTATAGTTAATCAGTTATTTCAAGGATCTGATCACAAATAGTTTTGTATAAAAAAAGTCACAAACTTTAATGTGTCTCGTAAATTTATTTCATTATTTTAAAATTTTTCCATAAAGTTTAAAAGATAAGTTTGACATAACAAATAATTCAATATTAGGTGTGATAGGATTTTAATGCCTGGCAACGATCTACCTATCCTAATAGGTGTAAGACATTTGTGAGGCCTCACTGGAGAATATCCCTCACTTTTGATTATCCTCGGAAATTTTAAAAAAGCTCAGATTTAATGATCTTGGAATTTGTTTTTGCTCTTAATTCTATACTTCTTACTTCTCTCCTAACTGTCAACCTTCCAGCAAGAGGATATCCAAAGTCACAGATGTCAAGCATGTTTTCTGAGTATGAAAAAAAATATTTTTTACACCTGTCAGATTCAAATCTAGCTCCCTAGAATTTCAGCCTTATACTCATAACCACTAGGCCAGAGGTTCCCAAACTACGTACCGCAAAGAGGTCATAGTTGTTACAACTCTATCTTGCCCTGCCTTCATGGAAAGACAAGACTTTCATTAAATCATTTCATTCATTCATTAATTAAATGATCATATTTTTTATTGTTTTATAAAATAGCTCCTTAATTTTTTAAAAAATAGTTTAATTGATCTCTTTTTTGACAACAGCTTGAAAACAAAATTTGCTTGTTCAGATTTAATAATGTTTTAGAATTGACTTTAAGTAGTAGATTAGATTAGATTTAGGGTGGGGCATCCCACAAGGGCACCAGCACTGCAGCCCAAGGCCTATTGTACTGAAAAGCCCCCCAGTCGCTGGAGTAAGAAGCTCCAGCACAAGGTTATGAAACAATAACCATTAAATCTCAGAGAGCTGAGATAAGTTTCAACAGCAACTTAACCGGGAAGTTAATCAACTCCCACGGCTCGATGAAGTGATACCCAAGGAATTCAAATCTCTTGGTGCAGTAGTATTCACATTCACATAAAATATGTGATGAACTCTCCTCCCCCATATGGCACCCCCTACATACTGGGCTGTCTATAATGCCAATAATGTTGAGGTGCCTCTTAAGGCAACAATGGCCAGTCAACAGGCCAATGGCCACCCTTAGCTCTTTTCTACTGAGTCTAAGTAGCTCCTTAGCCCTCATCCAGGGATAACCCTGGTTAAGTTCTTTGGACTGTCTTTGATTACTAGAGTCAAGCCAGTCCTTATAAGTCTCCCCCATTATGAGGTCCCTTACGGTCCTTCTCACTACAATATGAGGAAGACCAAGTACAGGTTCTGGCCCAATGAAGGGCAACTCAGAATCGTACTTAGCGAGATTATCGGCAACCTCATTGCCAAAAATACTGCAATGACCAGGAACCCATACTAGGGTTACCTTATTGACCATAGCCAACTGGTTAATGGTCTTATAGCAATCCCACACAATTTTGAATGAGAAGCAATACCTGTGCAAGACCATAAATGCAGCCTGACTATCTGAGAAGATTTTTAACCTTCTCTTGGCAACCCTTCTTGCAATGCAGTTATTTGCACAAGCAAGAATGGCAGCAACCTCAGCCTGGAAAACAGAAGCTAGTTTACCCAGGGAGAATGAAATCCTGATGTTCCTGGAAACACAGAAAGCACCAGAGCCGGTCCCAGATGGCGTTTTAGAGCCATCAGTAAACCAAACCTCATTAGCACGTGTGAGAAGCTTATTGGGTTCTTCCCACTCACGCCTAGAGGGAAAAGCAATATTAAAGTTGTCAGTGAAAGCAAACTTCTTGAACATCCAATCTGAAATCATTGTAAGAGAAGGATGTCCAGTGATCCCAGTATTAAATTTATACAAGGACCTTTCAGAAGAAGTTTTCCACAGTCCAAGAAACTTCAACCTATGGTAGCAGAGAATTGCTTCCAGCTCGACCTGCTTATGAAGGGGCAAAAGGCCCAGGAGCAGGTCCAAAGTCTGCAAGGGAGTAGTCCTCATGGCACTAGTTATACTGACTGTAGCCATTCTCTGAAGACTAGCAAGTTCCCTAATGGTAGTGACCTGGCATACCTTGCCCCACCAGGCAATGGAACCATAGATCTCAATAGGTACAATTACCTTAGTATAGATCCAATGGGCTATCTTTGGTGATAGACCCCAATTGGAACATATGGCATGCCTACAAGACCAAAAGATACATTTGGCCCTGTTGGTGCAATGCTTTATATGACTATTCCAAGTCATAGTCCTGTCAAGTATAATGCCGAGGTACTTCACCTCATTTTGATAGGTCAGCTCTGAGTTAAATAATCTCATTACTGGCATATCTTTAGTTCTTCTTTTGGTGAAAAGGATAAGGTTTGTCTTACCAAGATTAACCGATAGACTCACCTCCTTGCACCATCTCTCAACTCTTTTTAAGGCAGTGTTCATGAGGTCAACAACAGTATTCTGAAATTTTCCTCTTACTACCAAGGTGATATTATCTGCACAGCCTATGCAGGTGAGACCAAGGAAATTGATGTTGTTAAGTAACTCGTCAACCACAAGGCTCCACAGGAGAGGTGATAAAACTCCCCCCCTGCAGACAGCCTTTGCAGTTGGTAACCTTAACAGTGTCATCCAGTAGTGTTGCCTGGACCAGTCTGGTAGTAAGCAGACTATTGATCCAGTTGCACACAAGAGAATTGACATTTCTGTGAATTAACGCATTAAGAATGACATTGGTAGGTACCCTGTCAAAGGCACCCTCAATGTCGAGAAAAGCAGCAAGTGCCATTTCTTTACCATTTACGGCACCATCTATGGCTGTAACCAGCTCGTAGAGGGCTGTATCGGTAGACCTACCAGGCGTGTATGCATGCTGGTGGCTAGAAAGAGGGAAGGCACATAGGGCCTTATCCCTAATATGCCTATCAATTAGTTTCTCTAGAGTTTTTAAGAGAAAAGAAGTTAGGCTAATTGGCCTAAAGACCTTGGCATTATCATATGAGGGCTTACCTGGCTTAGGTATAAATATCAATTTACACGTGCGTCAAGCAACAGGTATATAACCATATACCAGGCAGGACCTAAAGATCCTGCAAAGAGAGGGTATGATTATATCACTTCCCTTCTGAAGAAGGATTGGAATAATACCATCGACACCCAGGGACTTGAAGGGCATAAAAGAATCAATTGCCCAAGTAGTTCTCCTATGAGTGACAATTTCCTTAGCAAGAGCCCAATTCTCTTTCCTGCTCCTTAGCTGGAAGTAAGAAATATCAATAGGACAGTCGCTAATGATGTTGGAGTCTGGCACATGAACTCTAAACAATTCTGTTAAGGTATCACAGCCATTCTCCGTATAGGTTCCATTCTGTCTTTTGATGGAGCCTAAATGATAAGTATTGTCCCTATTCAATATCTTTGTCAGGTTAGCTGCACCAGATATGTTATTAATCTGTGTGCAATGCTCTTTTCACGAAGCGTATTTTCATGCTTTTATCTCTTTATTGTACTTGGTAAGGGCAGCCCTATAGGTTGTCCACTCACCAGTCTTTTTGGCTCTATTAAAGAGCCTTCTGCAGTTCTTTCTAAGACTATAGAGATCTTTACACCACCAAGACACATGTCTTGGTAATCCTGTAGTGACTGCCTTGCAGTTATTCTCATACGATTGAAGAATGGAACATTGAACAGTGTCAACGGCCAACTCAATATCAGTAAAATAATTTAAATTAACAGGTTTACCTGTTAGGAGAAGCTGTAATTCTTCTCTGTATGAATCCTAGTTGGTGTTCATGGGATTCCTCCTGACCTGCATAGATGTTATTGCAGGACCTGTAAGATTCATCAAGATTAGTTTGTGATCAGATAACATGACCTGATCGGAAACATGCCAGTTACTAACCAGGTTCGAAGCTCTACCATTACAAAAAGTAATGTCGATAACTTCCTTCCTGTTCTTAGTAACAAAAGTAGGCTTATTGCCTACATTGAGGATATTCAAATTATTACACAGAATAAATTCTAAGAGTGCCTCACCTCTTCTGTTGCAGTCACTGCTGCCCCAAACTATGTGGTGTGCATTGACATCACAACCCACAATAAGCCTCAAGCTGGACCTAGTGCATTTCTGCACCAGATTCCTAGCAAGAGGCGTGAGAGGAATTTCTTCCTCATAGGGAAGATATGCAGACATAAGACAGATATCTCCATCTTTACTGTATATCTTAATGGCGACATTATCCCCATCTAGATAATCTGCCATGCAGAGTACCTTTATTGTCTTATTGACAATAATACAGGCTCTTGGCTTGTTGCAAGAGCGATCAGAGAGTAGGTTGCCGCAATTGCCCAGACTAAGGATTTTACCCTTATTGATCCAAGGCTCTTGCACCAAGGCAATATCTATTCTCCCTTCTGTCAGCTCCTTGTTAAGCAAGGCAGTTGCTGACTGACTATGGTGCTGGTTAATCTGCACAATTTTGTAATGACCTGCTATTAAGGTCTTAAAAAGGCAAATGTGCCAACACATTATGCCAGATGAGATTCTTCTTCACCTGGCATTGGGCTGCCCTTGATGGTACCCTTCGGATCACTTCCGGACGTAAACGGATTGAGAAGATCAATTTGTCCCGAAAGCGACCCACAGGATCCGACAGAGGGACTTCCCAGAATACAAGATGATGTATCACTTACCCCGGAAGACTCTGCGGCAGCTGCCCCGTCCTCTTCCTGGCATTCCTCCTCCATTCCGGTCTCATGGGAAACCTCATGGGGAGCTTCCGAGGTGTCCATATTTAAGGTCTCACCCAGAGTCCCTTCTTCCTCCGGAGTCAGAAGTTTCTCCAGGCGATCCCTTATCAGGAACAGCCTTGGTCTTGGGGTCGTGCAGGATCTTCACAGTGCCACAACCATGAGAACCTGCGAACAGCTTCATCCCCTTCTTCGTAATAAACTCGGCTGACTCCTGGTCAACCTCGAAGATCCATCTTGCATATGTGCTTGCTACGATGGACCTGTGGAGCACTCGCCACTCACCTGTGTTCAGACCCCTGTTCAACATCCAGAGACGTCGAAGCAGTCTGTCTGAATCGGTGGTGTCAATGTCCTTGGTTTTAAAGGCAATTTTCACTGGCTTGGGCAAACTTGAGGCTGGGAGAAATACAACTCCCATCTCAGTGAGCTTTTCACTGGTTAAGAACTGTTTGAGCCAGTCTACGGACCCCTTGGTGGCACAACTAAGGATAAGGGCACCACCGATCAAGCTGCTAGACTCAATCTGGGGGCCCTCAAACTCAGAGGCTTCCGAGAGGTTGTCAATAGCTTCATCCATAAGCCTATGAATGATCTTGACTTCCGCAGAACTCAGCTTCTGTGAAGGGTGTGACTTCATCACTGCCATTCTAATCAATGTGATGGCCTGGCTGTAGGACTTCGGGGTCGGAACATCCGTTCTAGGTCTTTTGGCTGGGCCCTTCACACTTGGGGAAGGAGTGGTAGTGTCCTCCCTACTCCTTTTCTTGGCTGCTTCTGGTCCTTCGCTGTCGCGAGCTTTCTTCCGCAACCTCTTAAGTTGTCGTTTGGAGAGTGGAATACTCTGGCCAGATGATGTGCCACTGCGGACCTCCGAGGAGGTGCCTGCAGTGGTCTTAGGAATTGTATCTGTCCCGCGGGCTGCCGGAGCGGCACCTGCAGATCCAGACACTTTTGAAGTGGAGGCAGCTACAGATGAGAGGCCCTGTTCGGGCACAACAGCATCTGTATCTGTCTTGGTTTTAAGGTGTTTGCCACCATCTCTTTTGTAATTACCCATAATGCATAGGTATACTGAGGGTAAGCATCAATCACCACCTGTATGGACCCTCGTACAGGTGGAAGGCTAAAATATAACGTGGTTCGCCACTCCATGAGGTGAACCGTTAGCGACAACCTTTAACCCCGGTTGCCATGTGCCATGGCTCATATCTCATCAGCACGGTGTCCACACCTTGGAAATGGGTTGCCTTTTACCAGTCCCAGTCATCCTACCCAGGACCAGACAATCTGGCATAAGCCGTCCTATCTGGTGCCTTAGACAATCTGACATGGGAAAGGCTATGTCCCAGTCTTTAGACACCCTCCTCTTTTTACAACCGGGCTTGGGACCGGCTTGGGCAGAGTTACTTTAAGTAGTAAGTCCTGCTCTAATTTAGTCCTTGTGTTGCTATAAATTGACTGTAGCATACCGAGCCAAACATTTTAAATACCATTTTGTTCAGTTTAAGTCATTGATAAGAAATTTGCTTTACAAAGTTTTAAAGACTTTTTTAAAGTTTAATAAGAGAGATTTGCACATTTTTTTTTTATGATACAAGAATAAAAATATGTTTGAACTTTTACAAGATAAATGCAATAGTCTTCTAATTTTTTGGTAATTTGTACTCTCATAAGATTTGTTTTTATAATTATTATTTAAAGAATAGTTACTTTTTCTTTCACAATATATCTTAAGCAATTAAGATTTCTAAGAAAATGTAAATGCATTAAAATATAATGAAAATTATTTCAGATCTTTAAAGGAATTACTAATCTCTCCAGCTTCTGTGACAAATATTATTCCAAAACAAATTTTGATGATATAATTAATTTTTGTGAATGGAACGAGAGCAAAGTATGTTCTTCACTTGTAAATTATAAAATAAAATATTTAATTTTAATAGTTTGTTTTTCAATCTTGAATGAATTTAGAATTAAGAAAATAGAAATTTCATACTGAAAATGCAAACTTCAATTTAAGTCTTTTATGTTTCCTACAAATTAAGCTTTCATTCGTCTACTAGCATATATCTAATAAATCACAGCATTGCAATTTTCTGGTATATAAAGAAAAGATATAGTCAAAAGAAAAATAACTTCATACTATACAGGATAGTGTTGCCTTTTCTGTAGCGACTAGCATTTTAAGAGAATGCCGTAAGGCAGTTATCTTCAAATCATTGATTGTAAAATGCTAGCACCTTGTCAGTAGCTCATAAGAAAATTTTCTGACAATTCCAGCATCATGCTTATATTAGTTATTTATTGGGAGGGTAAGAACCTAAAAAAGTAAGTAGAGAATTGAAAATTTGATATTTCTATCTTATTGAATTGTAATATATAATTAAGAATGAAAAGCAAAAATGGCTGCATTACATCCTGCATTTTGTAATAAATATAATTGCTTCCACAAAATACAGAACTATTATGAATATAAATTTCAAATTTAAAAAACAATTTTCTATTTTAAGCATACTTGAAACATTCCTGACAAATTTCTAATTGTCTTTTCTGTCTGAAATTTATCAGCCATTTATTTATAGCATATAAACCAAAAGTTACTTAAAATTAATGGTTTAAAATGCAAAATATGTTGGTTTCATTTATAAATTCTTTTCATATTTTCATGGCAGTTTAGTATAACAACTAAATTTTACATCAAAGGCTGAAAAATATGTTATAAATTAAAATGATTGTTCATAAAAGGGATGTTCATAGGACATTTTTAATAACTCTTATATTTAAATCATTAACCCTTTGCCCATCCTGTACATGATATATAATAAACAAACACATCTAATGCTTTATATACTTGTATATCACATGTGATGCACAATGAACTAACTATATTTGAGGCATAAATAATTTGGTGTTGCATCTAGAACTTAGTCGTATTTTCAGTTAGATGTATGAAATTTAAAGCTTTGATACTAATATATTTTCTCATGGGAAGGCTGAAGAGTTAATAATTAATAGTTCTTAAAATATAGTTTTCTTTGATATTTTAACCTCATTTACATACATATATTACTAATAACAGTCTGAATTTTCAGATTGGTTACACGTAAAATAAGTTGGGTATAAAAATTCATTATTCTTTAATTATCTTTCTCAAACTCTAGAACAAGTAAAACCAAAACTCCCTTGTAAAATTTAAGACTGTTATATACTATTTCACACAGTTTCACTTTGTTACATGGTTTATTTATTTATATCACTGGATTTTTAAAAAATTATAATTAAGTCTTTTTTTTTTTTTTTTTTTTTTTTACACTTTGTGAATCTTTTAAGTATGATTTCTTAGTGCACGAATAGAAACCTCCCCAAGCATCATTAAAAGGCACAGTAACTTCTATCTTAGCATTTGCAAAGAAGCTTAGCATTGAAATTCCAGAACCTGATTTAAATTAACAATTTTTAAATAAAAGCGTGGTAAAATTTATTTTTTTCTTTTAAATCTATATTTTTATGAACTCTTCTTTGTTATGTAGCTAAGAGGTCACCAGTAATCTTCTGCAGACAAGCATCATTCTGGCAAGTCTTCTTAATTGTAAATAAACAGTAAAGCAGGAGGGGGGGATACAAAAACTCACTGTTAGACAGTAAGATCCACTTCTAGGGTACATTTCAAATCATCCATTATGTTTATAAAATGATTAGGTAAAAATATAAGAAACAACTTCATCTAACATCTGTATATACCTGCATAATATCTTGTTATAGACAATTCTCTGCTCGCCATATGTTTAGAAGGGACAGTGAATTCCTATAATTTTTTTCTCTTTACAAATCCTCTATCAGAGGATAAACCTGATATAATCTTAGCAGAGAAATGAAAAGAATCAGTGATGAATTCACATAAAATTTTAAAAAGAAATGTCACATGGGTTTTTTGTTGGTAACATACATTAACCAATTGAGACTGATGATGTAAAAATGTAAAATAGATTTCTAGGAATCTAGGATTTCTAACAGATTTCGTGGAGCAAAATTTTTTAAAAAATATTGCTTTATTTTTTAAAAAATATTGCCCCATGTATTTTATATTTGAACTGATGTTTCAGTTGATTTTCTATACTTAATTGCTAATTATGAATTATTTGTATTTTCCTCTAGCAAAAATGATTTTCTTTTCATGTTTTGAAGAACTTGGAGCAGTTTTTTTCATGAGTCAAAAAGAATTTATTCTTGAGGTTTGCAATAGTTAACTGATTGCTCATAAGCTGAGACATGATATTGTTTAATTTGCTCTGATCTTCGGGTCCAGGGATGTTTGTGTGCCACTGAAAACCCAGAATTCTGGAAACCTTTCACTAACCATGTCTGAATATTCAGAGAAATAAAATTATGATTTTCCCCCTTTCTCCTTTCTCTTCTTTAGTTTAAAACTAAAATGAAAAATACAGAACATCCTCTGTAATTCTTCAAATAATCCCCCTCCCCCAATTCCTGTGGTGTGTTAGACTTCAAACCTTTAAATACCAGTTAAATCTTAATAAACTATTTTGCTGCTACCGCAGGAAGATACTGCAAGAAGGAAAGAGTCATTTGAATTTTTTCTTTTTTTGGGGGGGGGGGGAGGGAGACGGGCTTAGGGATGAAAGTCATGACATTAGTGACACCATATAACAGCTGTTACAGTTTTATGACAGTACAAGACACACCAGTTTTATTGTATATAAAGTACAGGTAGTGTTCAAGCAAGCCTGCTTTTATATTAGTTAACAAGAAAAATTGTCTCTGTCTATTTAAAGAAGTAATTCTAGTAACTTAAGTCTTTTTATTTAATTTTTTTTTCAAAGTAAAGTTCAATCTTTTTTAAATGTGTTTAATATACTTTTATATCTTTAAAAAATTTAAATTCTATTATTTTTGTAAAAGTGATTTAATTTTTCCACTTCCAAAATGTTGTTCACTGATACTTGTTTTTATATTCCTCTTAATGTATAAGTTGCAAAAAATTTTCCAGTGATTTTTTTTTTTATGGGGGGGGGGGGCACAAACACTCTTGCAAATGTCAGGTTTCTTTTTTAAATTTGTTACAACAGTAACAACCTAGAATTCAGTTTTTTAACATTTACTAAGTTGTATGACTTTGATATCACAATGAAAGTTTAATGAAGTTTTACTGCTAATACTACATTGTCTGTGAGATTTGATTCTCTTTTGCTTTTATATCCTCTCTAGGATAATGTAAATATACAAATTTCTTTGAAGTTGATTTTTATGTTCTATTTCTTTTTCTGACTTTGGAAAAATATGTCGACATATTAATATGCAGTTTACATGCACCTTAAATATATATAATATTTTTTATAAAAATTCAGTCTAGTTTATTTTAGATTTAAAAATAATCTTTTATTTATCTCAGTATTAAAATCTTCACTACCCATGATCTGTGTGGCCAGCCACCATTAAGTATATATCTTGTTTCAGCTGACTATGAAACAGGTTATTTTTCAATTAGTGTTGAATAATTAAATAGCTGAGACTGCCAGAAATGTCTTTAAAGTTTGCTACTGAAAACAGTATGTTCTTAATTTCTTAAATTTTTTAAAGACCTAAATAAAATATATAAGTTATTTTTAATGAGAAAGACCCCAATCTATTGGAATTATTTCAAATGGCTTGTTGATAGATACAGATAAATAAATATAAACAATAAAAAGATCAGTCCTTAATATTCAATATGAAGATTTAAAAATCAAGTTTATATAATCCAAACTTTTTTTCATTTTGTTTTTTTATGTATGGCTCTTTTTACCCTTTCCCTTTTATTTTTTATTTTATTTATTTATTTTACTCTTTTAATTTTACAGTAATTTGACTACATATGCTTGAATATATGCTTGAATTTTTATGATAGGTGATGGACTCTGCACAAAAAGAAACCAATTTACTTCAGGAAAAAAAGGATAAATTAGAAGCAGAATTAATCAAGATGCAGAAGCAAGTCGATAACTTAAAATCAGAGGTATGTCTTTTTCATCTTGTCTTATGTAGTGCATATTTTATGGGTCTGACACAGTAGTTCTTAACCATTTGAGAATCATAGCTAAACTGGGAGGTCTATTAATTAATGCCACAGTACTGGATAGACTTTTTTTTTATCACTTTTTTTCATAGATTTCAAAAAGACCAACCTTTTTGGAACCTAGGATCTTTTAAAACTGAATGCATATCTGTAAAAAATGAGTAAAATGTATTGAGGAAAGCTGTTTTCACTTTTTACTTCCTTGTACAAAGTAAAGGAAGTATTGTAAGAATTTTCAGTATTTAGATTTCAATGGAAAATGAGAAGAGTGGGATTAAAGAAATAACAAAGCGTAATATTTTTAACAACAGAAGAAAAGGAAGATTTAGAGAAAAATGGACTGAATGAGTCGTTAGACTTTAAAGAATTGAGAAATCTGAACTAGAAAGGTTTGACTTTAGAGTAGAGACAGCAGGCAGCTGTTGTGATAGAGGCTGCCTTGTAACAAGTTGTAATACCAGATAAGAAGATTTCAGTTGAAATACTAATTCTAACTATGCCTGAATTTTTAACAAGTTTCAGTGTTATATTTGTATGCTCATACAAGGGAACTTTAAATATTCATTTTGACCATCCCTAAGCACATTGTAAGTAATTTTATCTTGATGTCTGTACATGTATGCATATTTCACATAACTCAAAAACAATTAGCTATAGAATGAGTTTTCGTATTAAGGACTATTATAACATCCAGTTCTTCTTTTGATTGCCATCTGTATTGAAATTTTTTGTTCTATGTAATGGAAAATTTTAATATATCAGCTGTTAATGCTGCTGGGCATAACTCTAAAACAATTGATAAGAAATGATTAACGATAAAAAATGTTAAAATTTTGTATTTAAGTCTGTTATAATATTTAGTTGTGTACTTCCATTTTTGATTTCAATTTGCTCTCAAAGTCAATTTTTAGATAATCAAAGAAAAAAATCTATTATTTAAGAATAATTTAAAGTTTTTATGGTTATTTCCTGATACAGCTTAAAGGAAACATGGTAATCGTGAAAATTTTTGATTGAAGAAAAAATGGCTATAAAATGGAAAATCCGAATATAATGAATATTGCATACCACTGCCAGATGACAGTACTTGAGCTCTGCCCAGACAACACTGTTACCTTGAGACACAAAATTAACTTAGAACATTGGAGAAAATGTGCAATTGATAAATCTGATGAAGCATTATACAAAGTAATAATATGTTATAATTTAATAGGCATACAAGGAAGTCATGTGGTGTCCACATCAGATTTTTATTATTTAGAATAATTACTGCTGAAGAATTCAACATCTCTTTGCAAAGTCAGATTTCATTGCATCATCTGGAGGAGTTCAAACTTCGTAATAATGAAAGGACACACAAACTTTGAGTTTGGGTGGTATACTTAATTTTAAAAAATTAATCTTTACTTTAAATGTTTAAAAAAAAATACTGAACTCTTATAATTTATTTTGTATTATAATTATACTTTGATATTTATTAATAAGTAATAAAATTTCAATATATAAGGTGTAGCATCTAAACATTTATCAGCATTAGAAAGAAAATCTGTTTTCCAGTCCTATTGCTGCAAAACGATCAGGAATGTATCAAAAGGAATGTATTGTCAACACGTTATTGTGTATCTGTGTGATGGATGCAATTGCAGGTGAAAGTGACAAAGCCAAATTCATCATGACACAAATTTCAGACTTTATGTCTGTATGATTTCTATGGCTGGGCTCTTCAAAAGCTTTTGGAAGCCTTGTCATCCATGCCGATGCTGGTGGAAGGACCTATGGAGGTCAGATATACTGTCTCCATTATTTAGTCAATAATGGAGAGGTGTTTCTGGTCAACAACTGCCTTTTTGGGCCAGGATTGGCAAATCTCCTTTGAGTGGGTGTTTCCTGGACAGCTCGTGGAATGAAGTTTAAAAGGGGTAGGGGGATGATGCAGATAGCTGGTCTGTAATTTTTTTCGAGAGAGGTTTATATCTTGAAGTTGTGCTTGTCTACGATTTTTTTTTTTTTTTTCCCCAAGAAAGATTGGTTTTAAAGTTGTGTTCTAGGTTGTTCTCCTCTCTTTTTTTTCAAGAGAGGTTTATTTTTTGTAGTTGTGCTTATCTACGATTTTTTCATAAGAGTGGTTTTCTCTCAAAGTTGAGGTCCAATTTTTAATCTTACTCTCATATGTGTAAATTTTTTTAATGTACGCACATGTATATATAATTCTGTAAATATTAAATAATTTGTACTATGAAACTAGTTGTGGCTCGTGTCAATAGTTGTAGCATTCAAGTCATTACAGCCTGGATAATTAACCTATTACACCATAATTTACTAAGATTATTATCTGAACAATGTCAGATGTATTAGGTATAATATTGTTTGGAAGAAACCATATGAAATCAGAAGTGTTATGTTTATTTTAAACCCTATTAAACAAGAAAACATTTCACTTTTAGGTTTTTTTCTGTTTGTACAGTAGTTTTAATTTGAAATTTCTGAAGGATCATACTGAAAATAAAATGAGTATACAATTGTCAAGTGGACCACAATTAAATATCTGTTATCAAAACTTTGTGTTAACTTTTATTGTTTAGAAAGTTTGTTATTAAATATTTCTTAAAAAAAAACTTAATATTTCATCTGGTTTATCAACAGTTAATATGTATAAAATATCTAAAACATTAAAAGTTAGTGAATTAAATATGTTTATTCACTTAACATATGACAATTAAAAGGGCATAAGTTTTATTTGAAATGTTCTAATATTTTCACTACCTGATGTTCTAGTGGTGAACAATATTAATTTTTAGGTTTGTTGTATTTTTATGTTGTTGTATCCATGTATATTTCTATAATAGTTTTATTTATAGTTCAAAATTCTTCTTTTTTAGATGGATCTTAAACAATCTGAACGGGATATCTATTTAAGTGGAGAGAAAAAAGAAAAGCAGGCACTGTCTGATATGATTTCCACTTGTGAACAGTCTGAAAAGTGTGCGAAAGAGGAAACACTGTGAGTTTACTATTTTACCACACATTTTATAAAACTTTAAATCTTTGTATTTGATTTTGAGACTGGAAACATAAATAATTCAAACTTATTTTAAGAAAATAATGCTTAAAGAATAACATGTTAAATACTTTATACTGCCTGTTTTACTGACTCAAATTTAGATGCCATATAGTCATATTGAATATTGGCCATAAATATAAATCTTCAATTACACATAATTGCTGTGTGCTGTATTATTCCCCCCCCCCCAAAAAAAAAAAAAAGTTAGAGGGCAGTGGAACTGTATATCAAGAATTGTGTATCATAAGGAACATAATGCTTATATCTAAAGAATAATGTATAAAATTCATAAATTAGGGTGGCTATAGACCTGAAAAATTTAAAAAGATTAGAATAATGAGAAATTTTTTACTGGATTTTGCTAGCTAATTATAAAGTCAATTTATTTTGAAATTTTTAAAACAATTGCTTTATTTCCTTTAACAGATGCAATATCATTCTTATCTATTAGTCTCTAAAAATGAGAACTAGAGTAAAATGAGAGTTAATAGGTTACTACCTATTTTAAAAAGAAATCGATTGATGGTGCAACTGCTAATAAAGCTAATAACGAGTTTAATAAAATCTGTAGCCAATCAGACAGTTTTAAAGATTACTCTAGACACAAATTCAACAAATTGACCACTTTTGGAAAATATTTTGATTAATTTATAAAAATATAGTTTTCTCGATAAAGCTCTAAAAATTATTTTAATGCTGGGACATAGCAGTGCTAATATAAAACATGATTGATTTGTAAATTCAGAATGCTTATTGTAAAACATGATAAAAGAGATTTAATTTCTGAACAAATAATTTTTGATGCATTTAATGGTATAAAAGATATTATAAAATTATGAAGCTCGAAAGGACTAATCATGTCCTACAAAATTTCTAGAGTACTGTTATTCTAAAGGTTTGAAAAAAAAATATAAACAAAAAACAAAGTTTCAGACAAGAAAAATTAATGGCAAAAAGCCTTGGAAGTCAAATATCCCAAATTCAAGAGAGAGCAAATAGCGAAACTGTTGCCATAAAAAAAGAGCAGATAAAATCTTTAAAAAAGGAAAATATATAATTGTTTTTCGGTTTGGCAAAATTTTTTTCTTGTCTGATACATTTTTTCTTCTGTAAAAGCATTCTTTTTATTCTTCTTCTAGCTTTAAATTTACATTTTGATTTTATTTCCAAATTAAGTGTTATATTCAATGTGTGGATAAAATTTTTCACAATTTTGTGATTAAGGTAATAAGAAACAATTCCCTCTTTAATTTAATTTTATTTTGAAGTTATTGAATAGAGAATAGCCAAAGAAGTATGTGATACTGTAAAAGTATTTAATTTTTGTAGCTAACATTTATTTTTCTTTGAGAAGGGGAAGCTTCAAATATAAAAAATGTTCCAAAATCCCTTTTAAAAAATTATTTCTATTTCATAATGCTTGGAAATTGGGTCACTATAAATTTAACAACTTTGAAGAGTGTGCATAAAGTCTGAAAAAAGAATTGCATTTATGAAAATTAAGTAAATTTTATAGCTCTGTACAGCTTTCAAACCTATATGAATTTTAAATACTATGTATGTTTTTAATCATTTTATCCTAATTTTGTTGTATTTTTGCCTAAAATATTCTGTTTATATATGAGGGCAAAATTAATCCGCTGGTCACATAAAAAAAATTTTTAGCCCTTATTATTTTTACTTGCCTGGGTTTTACTGGGCAATGAGAAACTTAATTAAATGGCAGTTAAAATAACAGCAGAGTCCATGGTAGAACTTTACTATATTTAAGACTAGGTAAAGGATATCTTTCTCTGCCAATAGTAGAGCAATGAGTGATACTTGAAAACATTTCTAGATTGCAGAGTTGGGCCCCACACTGAGGTGACATTGAGAATATTCCCAAGAGAGAGAAGCTTAGTTAGTAATTTTTCAATCAGAAAAAAACTTAGATCATCGGAAAAGTGAACCAACCATTTTCCTGGGACAGCTGGAAATTATGGCAAGTGGACAAAAATTTAGCATTTATTTCAGAGTTAGCTTTGGGAAATGGATAAAAAGAATTTTAAGTCTGTGTACTCTTGGTTAATTAAGATATTAGACGGCTGGAAAAATAGATGTAAAAGAATGAGAAGAGTAAAAGGGAGGATTTTAGAGAGATATTTAAGTGTAATAATTTTGATACATTACATATATATTGTATATATATATAAGTATAAAACTTTTGGGATTTCTTATATTTAACAAATTTGGGTGGATGGGTACTATACAGATCAAAACACAAAAATAATGAAATAATTTTTTTTTATTTTTGTTTTTTTTTTATTTTTATTTTAAGTTATAAGTATATATTTTTGTTCCTGATTATCGTTATTTTTTTTCTTTTTATTTCCTGATGAAAATGCTTTCCTTCTGAAAATCTCCTCTCAGTCTTTTAGAACAGGAGACAGAAGAGATATCTACACTTAAAACAGAACTTCAATCATTGAAAACACAAACATCGGATTTTCAACAGAAGGAGGCATATTTATCAGACCAAGTAAGTTTATTTATGTTGTTCTTTTTAGACATTTAAATGTTCCCATTTCTAACACAGCACATCAAATTTGCTAGAAAGGACTTCCAAATTATCCCAAACTCTCTTTTCCCAAGCACACAGATTCCACTGGATATTGCCTTGACATTCAGGATGTTATTTCTATAATAACTGAACATTGAAAAAGTTGGTAAATATCCAGTGAAGCCTGTGTGCTATTAGGGTACCAACAAACTAGTATATGTATCCACAAATTGTATGGATTGGATTTGCATCATAAATTGTATGTCTAATGTACTGTCATTATTTATTTAATTTTTAATTATTTCAAAAGAGTATTTGAATTTAATGTTTGATTTGAAAAAAAATATATATAATCTGTCACAAGTGTATAAAATAAAGGCCTACATAAAGTATTAGGAAGAGAACAGGAAGATGAACTTGTGACTATTTTCTTTTGTAATAAGAACATTATTTTCTTTTAACTGCTTTTAACTATTTATTTTCTTTTGAATATCTCCATAGATGTTTTTGCTTTTTCACTTTATTATCTCTGCAACTTAGTTCTCATGGTGGATCAGATATTAAAATGGAGATGCTTAGATTTGAATTACTAATCTATTTGTCTATCTATCTATATCTGGGCTTTACACTGCAGAAGAGCAATGAACATTTGCAGCCTAAATCTGAATCTCCCGAACTTTCAGAACTATCCTAAATTAAGTGAAAATTTCAAGAAATTTAGTTTGCTGGAGCTAGACTGAGTAAAAATGAAGCAGTCTATAACTGAATGCTTTAACACATTTTATTAAGTTCAAACTTGGAAAACAGAACAGTTCTGCTGTGTAAGATATTGAAAAATATTGCTTGAGTCCTTTGATCGTTTAAGCTTGTATTTAAGTTTATAAAAAAATATTTAATTGAATTAAAATGTTACTTTAATTCAATTCTATGGAAATGAGTTGTTGTGTTTTTGAAATTGTTTATGTAACTGGTATGTTATGTAATCTATAAAGTAATGGAAATTTTGAAATTAATTAATCTTCATTTCAGAACCTGATTGTCAATTAGTTAGCTATTTTATAAAAACAAAATTTCTGAAAATCCTTGTCTGCTTTACAAATCTATATATCTGAATTCATTTAAAAGTTCAGTAATATCAAAATTTGTGAATATAATTATAGAACAAACCAGAAATTTCATACATTTCCAATGAAATGGTAAATTACATATATTTGAGAATGCAACCTTCTTTTTGTTATTATTAGAACATTTCCATTTTCAGTGCTTTATATTGATTGGAGATTTAAAAAACACTTTTTGATGGAAATGCAATTTGTAAAAATGTGTTTTAGTCAAATTTTATATAGTTGATTTTACAGTACATTAATATAGCTTCTGTATTCTTAGTAGCTTTAGTTATGATAGTTATAATAGGACATAAAAAATCATTTTAAGTGTTTTCTTATCGCCAAGATTTGTATCATGAGTCTATTAATTTCTGAACCATAGAAACCCTTACACTATAACAAAAATCTCATATTTTGGTTACAGACAAATATTATGGTTTTGATTAAATGGATGTCGTAGATTGGAACAAAAGTTTCTGCTACAGAGTTTACTTATTTATTGATTAAAAATAACCATATAAACTGCCATTGACCACTCTTTTTTTATTCTTTTATTTTGAGAATATTGTTTTTAACTTGTTTAACTTCTATAACAGATGTTTTAAACTCTTAAACTTATTTATATTGAGATGATGATTTTTTAAAGCTCAAACTCACTCGATTGAAGTATGAAGAAGCTAAGAATTCTCTGAACACTTTCAAACACAGAAGTGGTATGTTACAAGCTTTTGCCAAAGAAAAAGCCAATGGAAATTTGACAGGTGTTTATGGAAGACTGGTAAGACATTTACTGTATTATTATTTTTAACTAATTTCTGTCATTATTTTCTTGAACTAAGATGTTTGTAGTTTAAATGCTTAAAATAAATTAAGTACTAGTTTCCAGATATATTATATATGCAAATATATACTTCAAGTAAAAACAGCCTACATTGCTAGTACAGTTAAATTAATATCAGTTTTTAATTTGACTGTACTTGTAATAAGCTAAAATCATGGCAAATTTTATCTTTGCATGATTATAATATTTCACATAAGTTGTTAATTATTTACTTTACTTTGTAGAAATTAGATCTCATTCTAGACTGGATCATATCCTTGCTTCTTAAGAATGTAAATTAATATTTTTAACTTATAATTTGTGCAAGCATGTTATTGAATCACTGAAATCATACCTTGAAAATTGAAAATTCTTAGACTTGACCTTAAAAATTTGGTTATTCCCAAAGTTATTCCATGGCACCCCAGGAATTATGTCCAAGGGTGCTGCAAAATATTGCTAAATTTTCATAGTTACACAAGTGATCTCTAAAAAAGTTATTCCTTTTGTGTACTTCACAATGTCCCCGTGAAGATCAACACCAAAATATTTATCCTAAATTAGCAAAATATAAGTCAAAAGCTATAAATTTGAAAATATGAATTTTTCATACAGTTTTATTTTTATTTGATCCAGTATAAATGAAACTGCTTGCCCAGAACATTCATGAAAACTTTAATAAACTATGAATAACAGAGATTATCATTTTCTCAAGATCTAAAATGATAAACCAGGCACTTAAAAACCAGTTTACATAGAATGAAGTCACATTTTTTGTTAAAAATCTAAAATTTATCAAATTACCGTAAGATCTGTTTTCCTAGAAACTACAAAATGCAAGCAAAATAATGGACAAGTTTAGATGTATTAAAAATCAATGGAGAAAAGGAAAT
Organism: Pardosa pseudoannulata; assembly: GCA_032207245.1. NCBI lineage: Eukaryota > Metazoa > Arthropoda > Arachnida > Araneae > Lycosidae > Pardosa > Pardosa pseudoannulata. The sequence continues at coordinate 44,470,473 of CM063510.1, read as the reverse complement.
ATTATTATCCGGTCTCAGTTTAATTCCCCAACTCGAGAAATTATGTAATAATTTGAGAGTTTTCTTCTATTCCAATTGTTAATTTAATTTTAATGAAATGATCGGCAAATAAATTCATTAATTTGTTCTATAACACAGTTGTATTAGTTTTATTTTTAAATTTATTTTACTTCTTACTCTTACTCATTAGGGTAGGGTGCTGTGGAGGGAAATCTTGATTTAAAAAACCACTGCAACTCGAAAGAATTTGGGGATTACTGACATAGATCATTTTTCATCATTAACATAATTTTAAAATTTTTATATATATATTTTTTTAAATCACTTTTCTCCATCTTATTTGTTAATGTTTGTCATCACATCATATGTCACTTTTAAGGTCTCTGACTATTTGCATGCTTTTTAAATGTACTCTTTGATAAGAATGAAATGCTATTAAAGCCTTAAATATATTGTTTTATTTATTTTAGATTAAGGATTGGAGCAATTATTTAATGTATTTTCTGGTATCTGAAAATGTTATTTTGTAGGGTGATCTTGGTGCTATTGATGAAATGTATGATGTTGCCATCTCAACTGCCTGTGGCCGACTGGATAACATTGTTACAGATACTTTGGAAACAGCTCAGAAATGTGTAGAATTCTTGAAGAGAAACAGATTGGGCTATGCCACATTTATTCCACTTGACAAGGTAAAAAAAAAATTACTACCTCTTTTTCATTGATTTATAATTAAAAAATATTATCAACCTGCTGTGAGTTAAGATCTTGTTGTTGGCTGAGATGTTCGTAGCTGTGTACATAGACTTCAGACAGGTACAGTTATCCAATACCTACCATTTAACATTTGTCTTATCTTTCATACATGGTCCCATTATTAATGAAGTAGCCTTTCCCATGCAATCTATCTTCTATGTCTAAAATAATACTATAGTAATGTATCTGTACAGTCTTGAAGTTATTTTTTAAGATACTATTTATCACCAAATGATACTTTATATCTTCAGTTCTTATTCCATAGTTAATAAAATTTAGTGATACACTTGCTTTTCTAATTATACTATTTAAATTCAATCCTTATTAAAAATGCAAAATAAAATGTTACTTTTTTTGGGGGGGGGTCATAAACCATGAGGGGCTAGTATTCTGTATATATACACTTACAAAGCTTTTAAACATATTTAAAACCTTGTACATTTGAAAATCTGTAAAAGTATCAAGTGAGACTAATATAAATTATATAACAATGCTATTTAACACATAACTGTGTTCTTTATTTGATTATTTTTATTTTCTTAATTTAAAATTAAACTAAAGAGGAAGAAAATGTGTATTTTAACATTAGGCTAAGACTATATCTCTTTAGTATTTTATACTTGTTTAATATATTTCTGAATGTTCAGTTTCCCATTTTAGAATTACTATATCATTTCCTTTATTCAGAAGGTAGCATTTGTTTTCTTGCATCTCAATTTTATGTAGAGTTTATTATAATTATTACTATTATTTTTTAAATTACATTAATTTTTATTTCCTACTCTTTCCAGATGTCTATGTGGATACCTCATGCACATAACAAAATTTTCACGTATGTTGACTTTCATACTAAATCTTCATTAAAGTATTTAATTTCATGAATTTATTCCTGAATATTTAAAATGCTGTAAAATTAGTTTCTATAGTGTATAAAATTAATTTTCATGAAATTTACTAGTTTAATTTGAAAGATTTATATATATATTGTTAGTACAATGATATTTATTGATGTTTGTTCTCATATTTGGTTGTCTTAGAAAACTATGTTTTAGTTGCATTAAAAAAAATGAAAGCTTAAAGATTAAATTAGATTTTATAACTTACAAAGTATATTAAGAAATATTTATAAAAATTTGTTTTTGAAATACAAAATTTAGGTAATATTATTTTATATTATCTTCTCTCTTGTATAAATAACTGCTTACACAGACTCGTAGTTTAAGGGCCAGTTCTAGTAGCCCATTTAGAAAACTCAAAACGAAAAAGGTATACAAGCTGTCGTAGACAGATTTTAAGAGTTATCTTAGTTTAGATTGTTGTGTTAGTCAATTTTGCTATATGTCCCATCCCTTAGCTTCTGATCAAAATTATAAAAAACAAAATATCCTCATCAGTGAAACAGCCCCTTGTTGCTTTATCACACCATCTGGTCATCACTGCAACCTCCCCATCTTACACTCGGTTTTAAATCAAAGAGCCTCACAAAAGAATTTTAAAAAAATAAATAAAGCTCAGATGTGGCTGCTTTGTCAGACAAAGTTTTTTTAATGCTGTGTCCTGATTCTTTCTTATATAATTTATGACAGTTATATTAATTTTGATGAAGCTTGAAAGTTCTGTAATGCTTAAAAGTGGAGTTATGAACATTATGTAATTATTGGGAATGAAATACCTTTTCACTGCATCCAACTTTTAAAAGGTATTGAAATCTTGATGTATTTTTAGTATATTGTGCTTTTAAATGAGGATCAGTAAATTATGTAACTCCTTCCTCACCTTATATTAATGTGTATATATATATATATATGTGTGTGTGTGTGTGTGTGCGTATGTAGTTAATCTCAAGGGAAATATCTTTTATGTTAAATTGTCTACAAGTGAAATAATGTACAAAGGCAAGTAAGATATCTAATGTATGAGTTTAGTTCAGTACTTTTCACTCTTGATTAACTAAATAAGGAATCATTATATTTCAGTCCTGAAAATGTACCTCGTCTTTTTGACCTTGTTCGTGTAAACGATGAAAAGGTGTTACCTGCATTTTATTATGCCTTAAAAGATACTTTAGTTGCTAATAACCTAGAACAAGCTACAAGAATTGGCCTGCAAGGTGCCAAAAGATACAGAGTGGTCACTCTAAAAGGCGAATTGATTGATCTTACTGGTAAGGAACCATTCAATTTAATATTAGACTTCACTTATTATATAAACAATTTTGTTATTTAAAAATCAAAAATATTTTTTTGGTAACTACACTAAAGTCTTCTGTATTAAGTTGGATTCATTAGAGGTACAAACGAAATTTTGAAAAAAAAAATGTTTTACAGCTTATAAATAATTGTATACTTGTATTTTTGTTTTTATATGAATAGTACTAAATGTGTGTTCCAAAATCAAAATAATATTTCTGTATCGAATTAATTATATCATCTGAAAATAAACGCTTTGGGATGAAAGGTGAGGAGTGTATGTGACCGTTAAAGGTTAACACTGTAAATGCTATTTTCAATGAATGGATGAAAGTACCAACAATGCTCAAGAGAACATGTTTACATATTTGTAGACAAAAATAATTGAATGTTTGCCTTTATTTAAAAATGGAATTTTGGTAGTTTAAGTAAGAAAATCTGCTTTTATTTAATCTTTTTTGCAGCATAAACTTAAAGTCTGTGAAATGTGTTAGTATACTTACACATGTTTCAAAGTTATTTTTTAGAAGAAATTTAATTCTCCCATTCTGAAATACCATCTGAAATACTTTATATTGCACCATTCTGAAATACTTTATATTGCATTCCTCTTGATGTACAAGTCTGTGAAATTTTCTGGGGAATCTTTTTCTCCCCACAAGCATTCCTAACTTTATGACCAAGTTCTTTCAGTGATGTTGTTGTTTCTGATGCCACTTGTATTTAGGCAAAGGGGTGCGCCTTTTGTTTTAGTGAGCACTGTCAGGGTGAAAATATGACTTTTTCTCATGTGGGTCCTTGTAATTTTAAAGCAGAGACCTAGCAGAATACCCATAGGGCTCTTTCAGTAATTACATTGTAAGTAAATTGGTCAATAAGTAGAGTTAGTGCCAAAAATATGGACACATCATAAAAATTAAAAAAAATTTGCAACAGATTTCAAATTTTATTTACAATTCTTTGTATCTTCATACCCATTATCATGTACAATTTATGTTAATAATGTAAGAATAATTAAAATCTTTCAGGTAACTTAATTGTGATAGTGTTTAAAATTATATTTAAATGATACAAGATTTGATGTTTTTGTACCAAGAATAATTTATTTATTTTATTACTTGGCATATTTTTCAATTTCATTTTGTAATTTTTTTTCACATTGCAATGTGTAAGGAAGCCATTGATGTAAAATTAAATATGTTTAACATTTCATCCATTATGTGATTAATATTTTTATTTTTTTACAATTACCTCAGTTCTGTTTCAGTGCCAAATATGTAATTCTTTCCTCCCTACTTTCTTCTGTTTTTTATACATTGTACTTATTTCCCTTCATTTTACTGTTACAATTTTTTAATATCTTAGTATAAAAGCAAAATTGAAAGAAATCATCTTTTAGTTCTTTGTTATTGCAGCTTTCAAGCAATGTTATCAGTAGCCATTATTTTTTGATTAAAACAATGGCATGTAAATACACTCTCCTTTCTTCACCTTACCTCTTAACTATTTTGTCATACTGGAGTAACAGATTTCATGCCCTACTAAATTGAGGCCCATAGGGAGAACACTGGAAGTTTAAAGTAAATGCACTGCATTTACTTCAAATATGCTGAAACAACATATTTTGTGTGGAGGTGCTGCAGAAAGTTAACATCACACTTTACTGTATGTCAGCACTATTCTAAATTGTGTAAGAGTTCAACAGAGAAATGAAGGGATTTAAAAAAGCTTTAACTTTGGTAAATCTGTATCTGAATAGGATATTCAGATTAAAAATTCCAATTCAAGATTTCCTGAATTTGACTATCTTAAACATAGTTTCAATTTATTCAGCAATAAATTACATATTGTTATTAAATTATTAGATCCTTTGTATCAAATGGAATTATAATAGCATTTAAGCTGCCACTATTACATACAGGATCTAGTGGAAAATTGTGATATAGAGATAATTAAAAACATTAAGATGAAGAAAAATATTGCCATCACGAGATTTTTGACTTTCCATTATATCTATGTTTGGGAGTACATATATCTGTGAGTATGTGTCTTTTGGTAGGAAATATATCAAAATATAGAAACTCTGGTAAAAATTCTACGGTTGAAAATATAACATGCACATACATATATATATATGGGTTCTAAAATTCAGATTAACAACAAATACCTTATTTAATCAAGGATGGGCATTTATTACATGCACATTAACAAGTAAAGTATGTAAAGATTAAAAAACATCATAAAAGAATAATATTAATTGTCACTAGCATCTTTGTCTTTAAAAGGAAACTCTTCATTGTACAAATGCCGCCATTCTTGTATTCCACCATCATTGTTTTTTGTTGCCAATCTGCAACTCCAAAACTTTTAAGCTTACTCCAGAGTAAATTTGCTGACTGAGCATGCTTAACCTTATTTAGGAACCATAATTATCAAGACCAAAGTTTGGTCATGAAGGAACTAGCTATTGTATAAAAGTGAAATTTCTGAAAAGATTTCTCTTCTATACAAACCCATTTATCTGGACTTTGATACAAAATTTGATATATGGTTGTATTATGTTTCAGAGAAAGTTATAAAATTGAACAATATACACAGCATTTCATGGCTAGCACTCTCCACGCACATATTTATAAGGCTGGAATTGTATATTAGTATTAAATTATCATATATCAGCAATTTGAAACATTGATGGTTTTATTTCAAATTTTTATGACTTTTTCTCTGTGGTGGTAGTTCTAAAACATAATTTGGGAACTTTAATTATCCAGACCTGATGATGAGCATGAAGTTAATTCATAAAGAAGACATATACTTATCATTTGTTTATTTGATAACTGAAGTTGTAGAGGATTCAAGTAAAGATATATTCTTTCCTTTCTTAACAATTTCTCTAGATGATGCTATACTTTTTATTAAAACATCTATGCTATTTGTTAAATATTAATTTTGAAAATTTAAATAGTTTCAAAATTACTTTCCCTGTACTTAATACAGACAATGCTAAAGCTAGTTAATATTAAGTCAGGCATGGTAAAAATGGATATCTGTGTTGAAATCTGAAAACCACAATTTTCTACAATTACAATATTTTCTTTATTTTGAATAAGGAAGTAAAAATGTAAAGGAGATCAAACATTTTTACTTTTTTGCCACATAGTATTGGCTTCTTAGAAAAAAAAATTTATGCATGTTATTTTCACTTTACCCAGGTACAATGAGTGGAGGTGGAGGTAGAGTATTTAAAGGTCGTATGGGTCAAACAGTAGTTGAATGTACACATTCCCCAGAAGATATTGCTAAAATCAGCAGGGAAGTGGATAATCTATCAAAGAGTGTTTCTGATATTCGAAAATCCATAATTACTGGGCAAGAACAGATTTCAGAGAAATCTTCACGACTTTCTAGTCTCCAGTTTTCTGTCAAGAAGAGACAAAGCAATTACAAAGTAAGTCAATTTAGTTTGGTTGTCTTTCATACAGCAGTGATTAATTATAAAACTCTGTACACTCTGTCAAAACTTCAAGTATTTTTCTTCTTTATTGTATAATGCTTTTTAAAAGTTTAAGCATTAAAAACTTCATTGTAATCTAAATTATCTGAAATTTATTTATATATACTTTTATTAGAAACTAGTAAGTATTACTTTTTTTATTCAGATTTATTTTATATATGTATACACACATATATTTATATATGTTAGGCTACAGAATCAAAGGAAAAGTTCCTTCCTCTGATTCTGAAATTTAAAAAAATGTGTAATAGCTCTTGGACAGTTAAAAATCATTTTGAATGCTGCATGTGTGATACAGAGAAGTCTAGAATACAAAATATGGCAGTATGTTCATTCCTATGGTATTCAGTTAGGGTAAAAAAATGCAGACTTTATGTGTATATATATGTATAAAGGTCTTTTTCTCATACAAGTTGTATCTAAATATCCCATCCTAAAATATAAAAAATATTTTTAAAGTGTACATTGAAAGAAAAGAGGTTTTTGCAGCTGCAGAAATGAGTTTTCCAACCCCGACCTAAAGGAGAAGTTGAGTAAGGAAAGAAACGTAAAGCAATAATCAGGAACCATATTGTAGTGCACCTCATAATGTGTTATTAGATGTTCTAAACATTTCTTTCCAGTATTTATCTGATTTAAATATAACATTTAAATTTGTACTATGAAACACACCAATGGTACAAATTTTTGTTTTAACAGAATAATCTATCCTCTTATTATTATTTAGTTTTTATCATTAAAATATACCTTTTATAATACTACATTATGTATTTATAAAAGAATCTAAATTATTTTTCTATATTTTTGGAACTTTTAAATAATTTTATATCAAAACTGTTAGAAAATCTGTTTATTATGAATATTTGTAGACTACAGAATTTATTTTCAAAATATAATTCTTATGCCAATCAAGTAATTTCTTTATTTGTAATTAGAACATTTGACAAATCTGTTTTAATGAAACTTTAACGGAATTTTAAATTGTTATATTTTGGGAATATTGGCATGTAAAAAGTTAATATTGTAAATGTATCAAATTTATTTAATTTATATTACAGTAAAAAATATCTCATTTATTCTTTATTATATGTATTTTATTTATGCTATTATAAAGTTAAGAAATGACACTTTAAATTTTTGAAATTTGAATAAGGATTAGTATGAATGCATGTTAATATAATTTGATTGTGTACCTAATTTAAAAGGACAAGTAATACCTTTCGCATTATCATTTTAGGCTTATCTTGAAAAAGTTGAAATGCTTACAACCCAAATTGAAGATCAGAAGAAGAAAGTAAAAGCAGTTGCAGTTAACCAAGAAACAGTTAAGGAACTTAACAAAATAATCTCTGACAAAGAAAAAAGTAATTTGAATTTGTTATTGATATAAGTCACATCAGTTTTTATATTGTCTTTCCTTTCTAACAAAAAAAAAAAAAAAAAAAAAAAAGATCCCATTCTAAAATATAAATTTATATTTTCTGTTTATTTTATAATTTACTGAATGGTTTTTTTTCTCTTCCAATTTTTTATAAATATCACTGTAAAATTTAGTGATTTTGTGTGTATTTCTAAATGACTTAACTAGGCATGTAACAGGTAATTTTCAAATTTTAAATTAATAAATGAAGTAATTAGCAAAATTGCTTTTCTTAACCTCTGTATAATTTAAACATTGTAACAATTTGATATACCTTTTTTTTTTTTAACATTTTAAGTATCTTGATGCCAATAATAAAGCAATATGGCTTTCACAAATCTAAATAATTAATAATAGCTTATTTTAACTATAGTTATTCTTGCAATTTATATATTTTGTTTAAAATTAAAAACTCATTACTGATGTTAAGTGTATTAACTTTTTTTTTTTTTTTTTTTGTTAAAAGAATTATTAAAGCCCAAAAAATTAAGAACTTACATATAAAAAAATTTTATTGTATAACAAATTAATTTTTTTTACTTCAGGATGTTCTCCTTACTTACTTTTTTGCAGTTAACAATCTTCTCATATTGCTAACTCTCCCTCATAAATCACAGTGCAATAATCCCTAAAATAGCAATTTGTATTTGATCCTGGTCAAGTACTTTCTACTGTGGGAAGTTAGTGGCTTCCTATTGGTCAGAAAGCCTGTAGAAATGAAAATATTTGTTTAGGTTTATGCAACTTAAATTGAGTAAATGTTAGTTTTTCTAATAATTAATACAGTGAAATATAATTCTGCAATATCTTTCATTAAATATATTTAAAAGAACAATTAAAAAATATATTTTTTATTATCATGAATTAAGCCAACTATCTAACAACATTCAGCCATAGGTATCTATCTCTCTCTCTCTCTCTCTCTTGGGTAGATAAGTTGCCCTGGTGTATATGCCATATATATTATAATTGACATTAAAAAAAATTCATTGGATAAGCTGCCACAGTGTATATGCTTCACTTTGATTGTATCATCATTCCTCCATCAAATTAGCTGAACAGTGGCCAAATGGTTAGGGTACTAATCTTCAGTACCAGAGTTCTTGGGTTCGATTCCCTCTGTGACATGAATGTTTGTAGCCATTTCGATTTTTTTTTTTTTTTTTTTTTTTTTTTTGTGTGTGTGTGTGTGAGTGTGTGATAGAAGCCCATGAAAAGCCTTCAGTTTGGAAAAAGAAAAGAAACTTGTGGCTTGGTAACAGAAAATGTAAAATTCCATCAGATACAGTACCCCCAAAAAACACTGCAGACAAATTTAACTTTAAAACATACAAATGATTGTTTATCTACCTGAAATAACAGTATTTGGTAGACACTCTCTCCCTCACTAGTACAAATTTTTTAATTATTTTGTTTAAATAATTTGTCATCAAGACTAATATAAAAATCTATCAGAAATTTGTTTATTGTTTAGTTATTTATTTTTTGTTTGTGTGTGGGACTATATTTGCTGACATGTAAAATGTCAACCTTAAAATATAAAGTATTTATATATATATATATATATATATATATATATGTGTGTGTGTGTGTGTGTGTGTGTGTGTGTGTGTGTGTGTATGTATATATACACACAATACAATATATATATATATATATATATATATATATATTGGAAAAAAGGAGATAATTTGCAATTTTTTTCTCCAGAAATCTGGAGATGGTTAGTGCAAAATCTCAAGATTTGGAATTTTGCACTAACCATCACTAGATTTTCAGAGAAATAAAATTGCGAATTACCTCCTTTTACTACTTTATGTGTACATTGTGACTATAAAAACACTATAAAAGCAATCAAAATATGCAACATTTTCTCTAAAACTTTCAAATAATCTCTAAAACTTTCAAATAATCTCTAAAACTTTCAACTGCTGTGAAGTGGTCCATTAGACCCCCAAAATTTTAATACAATAGGTTGAAACTAGGTAACGTACTTAAACAGTACACTGCTGGAAAGTACTGATATAGGCAAGGGGCATTTACAATTCTGATGAGAAGAGCTTTATCTTATACAGCACACAATGTATCATATACAGTAATACGTATTTACAAAATATATAATTCATTGCGTGCTGTATTGGTTAGGGATGTGATCATGAATTCTGTGAGACAGCAGTTAAATGTTACAACTAAAACATATACTGTTTTCATTAAATGTGGACAAATACAGGTAATGCTCAAACAAGCATTTTTGCTATATTAGTTAAGAAATTGAATGCTTGTCTTTAAGTAATTCTTACAATTTATGATGATTGACTTTTTAAGTAAAATTTAATCCTTTAAAATGTGTTTAGAATACTTTCATATTTTCAAAATGGTTATTATTTTTATTGTATTGTTTTAATTTCTCTTCCCTCCAAAATACCATTAATTGTTTTAACATACCTCTTGACGTATAAGTCCAGAACTTTTTCTGGAACTCTTAGGGGTTCCCTGATATATGCTTTGTGCACTTTTTGCATTGACTTGGAGAGAAATTCTCCTCTGTGATGCCATTGTAACTTTTTTTTTCTTGTCCAAACTCAGGATAGAAATTGAGAATGGAGAGAAGAAGCTAAGAAATGCTTCATGAATTTGTTAATGGTAACTTCCTACCTGGACAATCACTTTCCAAATCTACTTGACTCCTGTGTCTAAAAATTTATTAAGAAGCATTTTCCTTTTGATGCTCAGTTCATTTTTAGATGATACTGAAACCATAAAATTGAGAAACATTTCTGAATGAAATTCAGCTCATTTTGACAATGAGATAAAGCACATGTGATCTCGAACATGTAAAAAATGTTCACTCATAACCAATCTTTGTAGTCAGCTTTCATAACAAAATATTAACCTATTTTGCAAAAATTTATAATTCTGGTAGAGAGGTAGAAACAATATTTTGTATATTTGTTGTTGATTATTCAGAAAACTTTTAAATTCTTTTTTTTTTTTTTTTTTTTTTTTTTTTTTTTTTTTTTTTTTAAATACTTTGAATATTTTTAGCTTTTTATAAGAAGAGAATCTAAAGGGGGAAAACAGAGAATGAGAAACCTTTGAATAAACAAAAAAAAAAGAACACTTGCACTTCTTCATTAAAAGCAGAAAAATAAATCTCTGGCGATGCATTTAGATAATATATTATAGTATAGTACTTATAATTTAGTATTTAGTATACAATAAGTTTTATTGCATACAAAATTAATCTCATTTCATTTATGTAATTTTTCATAGTATCAGTTTTTTTAATTGGTTTGAAAATTATTAAAAAGACTGGCTTTTTTTGATAGATTGCAATTTATTCATTTTATTAAAAATATCAATGTTATATGTTCGTTCCTCACACACAAAAAAAGTCTTTTGCATAAAAATAGTTACTGTATTTGAATTTGCTAATATATATATATATATATATATATATATATATATATATATATATAAAGTAACAGAATCTAAATTTGCTGATTATTGTAAATTTCAGGGTATAATGCCTCTGCAAGTGAAGCTTCTGCTGTTAAAGAAAAAGTTGAAATGTATGTTTTTTGTTCATTTTCTCTTTCTCATATTTCATTACATACTGATTTCTCAACTTCATATTTTAAATAATATATTTTGTGTAATTGACATTTACAATAGTGAATTTTAAAATGTAATTTTCTTAAATCAGTTTCAAAACAGCAACTAGATGAATGAAATCAATTATGCTCTAAAAATGTAATGTTTATTGGTTATCAATACTTCTGTCATTTCCTTACTGTCAAGACACATTGTAAGTAATTGAATGACTTAAATCTTAGTTAAATATAGATTCTTTCCTGATCATTTGTATTATTTCAAACATTAAGCTATCCATAGACCAGCCAGGTTAAGGCTTTTTTCATTCAGTGCAAGAAGTAATTTTACTTTGTCCCAGGTTTGATTGGAGAAACTGCACAAGGCTTTACTTGCTGTAACTCATATGTACTCACTACCCATAAAAGACCTCTGGGATAGCAAATACCTACCTAAAAATGAGTCCAACTGTGCATGCACCATCACCTGTGGTACACTAGTAAGTAAATGAATAAATCCATGGCTCTGGAGTTTCATGTACAATACAGAATCTGTCCTTACATTGGGGGGGGGGAGATTTGTATGTGTTGGAAATGTTTTACTTTGTTAATTTTTACAGTGCAAATCAAAGCCTGTAGTTTTTTTATATTTTTTTAATATAAACTATATTGATTTTCTTTCATTTTACAAAATATTTTCTTTAAACATTACAAATGAAATTATTTAAGCTATGGTTAATGCTTAAATATTCATTATCTTACTTATTTTCTTATTATAATAAGTTTAATATTTACCAATGATAAATTGTGTATTATATGTACAATTTTTTTTATCCTTTCTCAGCAATCTCTTATATACTGTTCCTGTTTCTCTTTCTTATTTTCAAATATAAAATCATGCATTAAATCAGTTTTTAAATCATTAGTACTTAAATAAACACTGAAACAAACAAAAAAGTGAAAATAATATACATTTATAGATCTTCATTTATGGAACAACATAATTTGAAACATCAAAGAAAATATTATACCTCCCTCTTCCCCTAAGATATGTACAGAATTTTTAAAGAATATAAAAATCAATTAACAATACTATTGAAAAAAATTACAATTGTAGTTTTGACATTAAAATTTAACCTTGTTTAGTTTTAAACAAAATACAAACTTAGATACTTTTTCATTTCCTAGTGTATTTATCAGTGCTGGCTGAACTAAACCAAATATAAAAAATAGTTTTATAACAGCAGCTGAGGAAGCAGTAGCTGTAAACATTCATAATATTGAAAAAAAATATTCTTGGCTTAATTTAAGCCCTAGACATACAATGAGGTCTGGGAAATGTCAGTCATTTGTGCAAATGTTCACTTTGACATCTCCGAGATGTCAGGAACTGTCTCCAGCAGATGTTGTACATCATACTATTAAATCATTTAATTCATACTCTGATTCTGTTTTCATTAGAATGTTCAAAATACCATGTGTCTTTTAAAAAAAAAAAACAAAAAAAAAAACAACATAGAATTGTTTAAAAAAAAAAAAAATGTCCTCTTTTTATTTGAGAATACTCTGAAATGTTTCATGTTTTACAGAAATATTAATTTATTTTATACTATTACTTATTGTCCATTAACATTGTATATGAACCTCTTTAAATGTTACATAGCAATTCAAATTTCTAAACAAAATGTTCTTAATGTTCTTGTTTGTAAGCATGCATGTAACTTTTAGATTGATCTGAATTAAATAGTATTTTTCAGGTGCATTAGATTCTGTTTTATTGTATGTTAAGGAATTAATGATTATTTAAATCCCAGTGATTTAAATCCAAAATTATATCATAATTTATATTGAGGATATAAATCAACTAACTCTGGCACAAAAATGTTAAACTGTATCATTTTTATAATATAAACAATTTGTTTTGGTCTTACTTGTAAAATATGTTTCTTAATTCAATCAGTATACAGTTAATACAGTATTTACCAATTGTGGAGCTGGTGGCAAGATAGATAAATATAATAAAAGTGTTAGCAAATATTTAATAAATGTTATTTTAGAAAATGTAAACATAATAATTTGTCACCAGAATACAAACAAATGTGTAAAGATTTTCAGACATAATTGTTTCTAAAATGGAAAAGGCTATCAAACTGCTTTGCTACTTAGAAAACCCTATTGTATTTAAATGTAATTTCACTGATATAGTTACTTAAAACAAATGTATCTTTCTAAAAAAGTAATGGTGTTTAAGTGTGGTGCATAACTGAATTTATTGTAATTAAAAATATTTTAAATTTGCATTGTAATTTATACATTTTGTCACTTTTTAGGTTGCAGGGTGAGATATTGAGAATTACTAAAGGTTCTATGGGTAAAATCAAGAAAACAGTAGATCAACTGACAAAGAAAATATCTGAAGTTAATCAGTCCATAACAAAATCAGGTGTTAATACTAAGACTTGTAAACGGTAAGTGTTGCTTGGAATACAGGACACTTTTAAACTGCCAATTATTATAAATCTTCAAGTTCTTTTTAAACAGGGGTGGGGGAATCTCATTTCTTGCTTTGTTGGTAGATGTCTTGCATTATTTTTGGCATGCATAAATAAAAATGTTTCTCGTTATGAATATAGACATTAATTTTTTTTTTTTTTTTTTTTTTTTGTAAAATTTTTTTACAGTTATTTTATAACTGTAAAGGAAATCTGTTTAAATTTATTATACAGGAAGCATTAGTTATAAGGTTTTTTATTTTTAATTAATTTTATGACCATTTGAAGGTATCTTGTTTGCCCTCTTTACATGTTAAATGAATTTAACTACATCAAGGTTTCTTTAATGGGTTGCTAAAATTGCTATTTTTCTTAATTCCCCACTTTTCATCTGAATAACATGTCTTTCTCAAAATACTTGGCACATTATAAAATGTTTTTTGTATATTATTGATAGTTAATAATGGTTACTATATGAAAAAGATTGTCATTATAAATTATCCTTTTTATATACATAAGTTTAGACGTATATTATAATTCTAGCTGTACTAAGTGTAGGCTATTATTATATATACTTTTTTCTAAAATATCTTCTTCCACATATTACAGGGTTAAATAACTAGAAGTCGGTATTCTAAAAGCTATCTAAAATTGTTTTTAGCAATTTTAAATAATTATTAAATAATTATTTTTACTTCTTGTGTTTTGTTTTAGTTTTAATTTACTTATCTTTTATTTTTTTAAACAATGTTTTTTTCATTGTGTACATGATGATTGTAGAATAAGTTAAATTAAGATTATTCTATTCATGCACATATAGTGTACAAATGATTAAAATAACACATATTACTTGTGTAAAATAGCATTGTATTATATAAATTTAATGTGTTATTTTAATTATAACTAAATTAACCATATATATATGTGTGTGTTTATGTATGTATGTATATGTAACACCAGAAAATAGTGTGAGCTGTATTACTTTAAATTCGTAACTCACTTTTCTCTGATCAAGAGATTGAATTTATTCATAATTTAAAGATAGCACAAACAGACTAATGCATGAGTCACCAATTTTACCTGTGGATTTTGGCATGTGTAACTGCTGTAGAGCTGTAATAAAAGCTATATTATCACTTTGTGAAATATATTGGAAATTCCCTATACATATTCAAATTCTACAGATTACAAATGTAGCCACTAAAACTTTTTTAATGTCCCACTTGTAGTAGTAGTGGAAATATTTTACTTTAAATTCGTAACTCACTTTTCTCTGATCAAGAGATTGAATTTATTCATAATTTAAAGATAGCACAAACAGACGAATGCATGAGTCGCCGATTTTACCTGTGGATTTTGGCATGTGTAACTGCTGTAAAGCTGTAATAAAAGCTATATTATCGCTTTGTGAAATATATTGGAAATTCCCTATACATATTCAAATTCTACAGATTACAAATGTAGCCACTAAAACTTTTTTAATGTCCCACTTGTAGTAGTAGTGGAAATATTTTAATTGGCGTGACTTGCTTGTCAGTGCCCATACCTTGTTTATGCAGTCATGAGAAAGCAAAGAATTCAGTATCTGTGAGTCACTTCATTGTAATTGGTATTCTATAATTTTTTGTTTGTAGATTTTTTAATGATTGATTGTTTAATTCAATATGTCATTAATACCTCATTAAAACTAATGTTATACCAAAGAAAGGAGGTTAATTTTTCATGAAATGAGAACATTTAAGAAGATGATAATGAGCATTTAAGATGATAATGGTGGTGAGAACATTTAAGAAGTGTTACAGAAATCAATAAAATTAAATCTAGTTTGACTTATTATAAATTTAAATTGAACTAAAGTATATCTTTATAAACCTCATGTAAATATATGTGTATATGCGTGTGTATAATAGAATATGAAATGCTTTCCAGAAATATTAAAAAAGCGGAGGATAAAATAAAAAATTTTGAGAAAGAATTAGAAGACGCTTCCATAGCAAAAACTACATTAGATGGTAACAGAGAAAGCACTGTGAATAAAGCAAGAGAATTTTTAGAGAAGCAAGAGGCAGCACAGGCAAGTTATAAAAAATTTGCATTTAGTGAATGTCATTTCTTTAAAAACTTGAAATTACTAAAGTCAAACAAAATTAAATAAAGAATTTTGTGCACTCCTACATTTTTTTAAGGAGTTAAATTTATCAAATATGCTTCATAAAATTTTGTTTAATTATTCATCTCCAATTGCAGATAGAAATTCTTGGTTGCTATATTGCTTGGTTGAGTATATTTCATGTTATTGTTTAAAATATGATTCAGTTTTAATAAATCTATGAAAGTATTAAAAAAGAAGATAACATTTTAAGCTTACCATATCCATGGATAGTTTGAGGTTCTGGATAATATACTAATTTGAACAACTTTTCTAACTGCTTCTCTTTTAAACATCAGATACTTTTTGTTTGTTTTTCTCTTGTTAAATTTTATCATTCTGTTCTTTTTTTATTAGTAAAACTTTGTTCACAAGCTACTATACATTTCATTTTTAAATTATTAGTCTCTTATTTATATTTGGAAACATTTATAGCTGCTTAATTTGTTGTTCTGTCTAATCTTAAAAAATTGCAAAATAAATAAAAGGCTAGCAGTTTTTATAATTTCACTCCATATGAATTATTTTAATGTTTATTGAAACATTGATAATAGAAAAAGTTTATTTTTGACTACATGGAATATTTTTACATTTTTCTTTTAACAAAAAAAGCCTGTATTAATGAGGCAGAAATTTTTTTAATGTTAAAGCTTTTGATTCATTTGCTTTCTCTTTATATTTAAACATTATTGTCTCTTCTTGTTATATTCTAAAATGTTTTCTTGGATATTGTGAGCCACCTGAAAATGAGGAAAATGTGTAACACTGTAATGTACATGCAAAAGAATCTTATAAAATTATACATTTATAAAAATTTGATAATTTTTAAAAATTTTTACTGTAAATTCTGGTGTGTATTTGAATAATGTTAAAACTGCTCATGTATTTCACATATCTAAAAATAATAATAATGATTAAATAAGTTTGTTTTGTTTAAAATAATTATTAATAATCAAAGCAAGATGATTTATGTTACAATTGTTTTGAAATTATGTTTCTAGGCTGAAGCACTGAAATTAAAAGAGAAGAAAGTTGAATTGAAAAAGGCTTTAGAAACATTCAATGATAAAGAACACCAGTTGAAACTTTCTGAAATAAAGCAGAAGAATGAGTTGAAAGAACAAGAGCAGGCAGAATCAGAAAAAAGAGCAATTATCCGTAGTATCACAGGAAAAGTAAATAGAATTTTTGTCTTTTGATAACCTTTAAAATCAGATTACAATTTTACTGAATCACTACTGATTTCTTTGAACAACTTGTTGCTGTTACTGAGAGTTATTTCATCAAATGAGGGCTGAAAGGTAGAACACTTCTTTTTGGCATCAGAGTTTATGGGTTTGAATCCCATCACTAGCATGAATGTTCATAATCATTAAATCAGTTTTAAGCAGTAGGTACTCTCATTACCCCTCATCTAGCAAAAAAGTAGACCATAGCATTTCAAACAATGTCATATCTAGTATATATTACTTTTAACCTTGAAATGAAAAATTTATAGCGATTGTTATATTTTTTGGTTACTGTTTTTGCACATCCCCCCTCCCATCACCACAAAAAAAAAAATAGTAACAATAATGATGATAATAACAATATTAAGGTAAAAACTTTAGAACTACATTATACATGGAATATTTTTCACTGCTGCAAGTATTCAGAGAATGTGCATATGATTTAAGACTAGTATTCATTGAAGGAAATAAAACTGGTAAAGTATTATTACTCAATAGATGTATTACTGCTTCTTTATTTCATTACATTAACACATTTATACAGCAATGCTAATAGCACTACACCATGTTGGGTGATGACTGAATTGGTAGGAGTTGCATTTTAGTGACAGAGTTCATGAATTTGAATCTTTCTACTGACAAAGGTTTTCATAGCATCAACTTTAGTAACAGGTCCATGTTGAACTAATTCCCTTGCAGCTTGTTGACTGTTGCACTCCAAACTAGCTAGTAATAATATTCATTACCTTTACAGTAATAAGTAGTTCCCAAATTCTTAGCATATTAATGGAACTAGGAGATCATCCCTTTTTTAGGGGGAGGGAGGAATTTAAAGTTAGGATTCTTTAGTACTCAGAATGAATTTGAAAGGGGAGTTTAGTTATCTGTAGATTGACACTGAAACAGAGTTAAAGGTTGATTTATTTGGGTCTGTAGCAATCATTGTACAATCTGGGAAGTACCTTGCAGTCAAATTTATATTACACTATAAAAAAAAAAAATAAAAAAAAAAGTCTCAGCTTTTACTTAAATAGTGTATGCTTTATACGTAATCATAGTATTACTACAAATAATGGGCATCTTTATCCTACCTACTTCATCAAAACAGGCTATCAAACACATACACAAACATAATCACTCAGTGTCATTTCTGTTAATAAAGGCATAAATTGTACTTCAAAAACACTTTAAGTTTCTTCCTTTTTTGGCACTGCTTTACCCACCCACCCCTTCTCATGTAATGCCTTTATTGTGCTGTCAACACTCAATCTCACAGAACTGCTTTTAAAGATAAAACTGTTTACTCAAAATAATTTAATTTTCTGGTGTCAAATTTGTAGAGAGTTATAGAAAAATGTTCAAATAAAAATTGATTTTTAGCTCATTGTTTAATATTATTTAGTTAATGCTTTAATTTTGTTTTGAAATATTTCAGCTTGGTAAACTGCAACTAAATAAAGTAGAGAATGATTCTTTGGACATTCCATCATTATCTAATGAAGAAATTGAAAATTTATCACCAAAGAGAATTTCTTCGGACATTGAACTGATGAAAGTTCAGTTAGATGATATGAAGCCAGATCTTTCAGCAATAAATGAGTACAAGAAAAAGGTTTGTCACGAATTTTATTTTTAAAGCTGAAAAGCATTAATGGGTATTGTTATAATAATAAAATGGAATTGAATACATAAATAATACTTAAAATTGTGGATGTTATGATTTAGTATCTTAGAAACTTTAGCTAGAATATAAGAAAGTTCATTATTGTTGAAAATTTTCCCTATTTAAAACTGAAGTATTGTGTCCTTTGACTTATATAATAAACAAACAGAACTATAAAATGTGTGCCAAATATGTTTTCACTAAGATTACTTATAAAGGATATTATTTTGTATTGCAGGAAGAACTGTGTAATGAAAAACAAAAAGATTTGGATATTGTTGTACAAGATAGAAATCTTCAGAATCTGCGTTATGAAGAATTGAGAAAGCGGCGTTTGACAGAATTTATGAAAGGTTTTACTGCCATAGCAAAGAAACTCAAAGAAATATATCAGATGCTGACACTGGGTGGAGATGCAGAAATGGAACTTGTTGACACATTTGATCCATTCTCAAAAGGCATTGAATTTAGGTAAGCAGTTAAACTTACTTCTGTGTTTATATATTTGTAAAACCTTTTTATTTTCTGTAAAACATGTTTGAAAGAAGATTTTTGCTAAGACCGTAGTGTCCACTGAGCATAAATTATTAGTTAGATACCTAAGCATTTTACCTTATTTTTGTATTTTATTCTTTTAGCTTTTAAAATGATTGCTAGAATACGAAGAGCACCAAGGCAACTGTAGGTTCAGTAGAAAAAATTTGGAATAAAAGTTTTTTTCTGGATTATAATATGTAGCAATACATTTCTGAGTTCTACCCTCACTATATTTCTTAGATTTTTATAAAAACTATTACCTCTTACCATATATATGTAAATGTCTTTTACTGAAAATGTATGAAATACATTTAAATGCAACTAAAATACTTTACCTAATTTTTTTTTGGTGCATTTGCAGTTCAGAAATGTGTATATATATATTATATTTTGGAAATAAGAAATTGTGTATTTGAAATTTTACGCAATTTTAGATACTGTAGTAGAATTTGTTTCGTTTGATCAGTAAATTCAGTTGCTTACTTTTTGCATTATGTTGTGTCATACATACAGTTGCCCATGATTTATGATGTAAAAAATCCCTATCCAATATAATCTTTGATGCAAAACAGGTACTACTAATTTCAATATTCAAAAGGTGGCAAGTCTGAGAATCAATATAAATAAGTCAAGATTCACATTTTAAGAACCCTGGTGTAGATTGTTTTAGTTGATAAATGCACTGATAATATTCAGTCATCAACTGCATATAAATTCTTAACTTCAAATCATGTATGCTAGTTAAAGTAAAAGGAGAGATCCTTAGATCATGCTGCATTTGTTGTAATATATAACTACATTTCACTATTTATAAAATCTCCTGTTCAAACTGGACCATTTTTGCAAACTTTTATTTTTTTTCTTTATAGTGTGCGTCCACCAAGAAAATCCTGGAAGTTTATGCGAAATTTGTCAGGAGGGGAGAAAACATTGAGTTCACTTGCCTTAGTTTTTGCTTTGCATTACTATCGACCCACCCCATTTTATGTCATGGATGAAATTGATGCTGCTTTAGATGTTCGAAATGTTGCAATTGTTGGATTTTATCTCAAAGTAAGTATTCTGTTTTGGATTTAAATTATTTTCTTAGATGTAACTCTGTATTCAAGTTTTTTCTTAGATATTTCTAATTTGTAAATAAATTAATAAAATTTTGTCTTCATAAACAAATTAAGTAGCTTGTATTCTTTTAATTTTGAAATTCTATGTAGTATTCTGGGTAGCTAAAAAAAGGCCTTGCAGTGACCACATTAGAAGCATAATGCATCATATGACATACACTGCACTCATATACTATATATTTAGGGTGAAAATTAAAACAATACTTATTTTTAATAATTATCATAAATCAACAATATAGCAGTTAAAAATTTATAAATGTGCATGAATAATTATAATGATAATCAGTAAATCATTCAAATAAGATATTTAATATAATAAATGTTATATTTGTTGCAAAATTTTATTGAAAGGCTGTATGTCACTTGGGAGTTACCATTTAGCCATCCCTTCTCTAGTATATATATGTGTATATTATTATTGAAATGATATTCTTCTGTAATTTATATACTATCTCTTTTAATCTTCAGAACATATTTTCGTTCTTAAAATAAAAATAAAAGGAATAAATATTATTAAAATTGAACTTGACTTGTTTATGAGCCCTTTACGATATTTTAACTAGTTAAAGGATATTTAGTTAACATTTTAAGGATTTTATGTGTTTGTATTTTGTTGATTAATCTAATATTTTAATATGGTTGTTTTCTTTGCAGGAACGTACTAAAAACACTCAATTTATTATCGTTTCCCTGCGTAACATAATGAATGAGCTGTCAGATCATCTGATTGGCATATATAAAACAAATAATTGTTCTAAGCATGTTAGTATTAGTGGTGCATCTAGATGGAAATTTGAAGATGCTGGAAGATAAGTGGGATTCTCATCATCACTTGTAAATAGTTGTCATCATAAACTGCTTTTAATTTTACATTTTGGATACGGTGTTTAAGTCTTTTAACAGGCATATTCTAATAAAAGATTTTGTGTTAGTTCAAATCATTTTAATTTCTATATTACACTGAATTTTTTTTTCAGGTACCAATTTTACTATCTCTTATCAATATTTGTGTAGTATTCAAAGTTGCAACTTTATTATACAGAATAAGTCACAGAATTGGAACAATCTTTGCATTATGTTCATGGTTTTATAAAAAAGCTATGCTGAATATTATGTAAGTTACATATTTTTTGAAGTATTGTTGCAAAGCCATTATTTTAATTATTTACAAGACTGTAACATAAATGTCTTAAGATCTTAACATGTGTCAACCTGTATGCATTGAAAAAGCAATAGATTCAGCTTGTGTTTCCTTTTCCCATTGTAGAAAGTTCAGATATCTTGTGTGTTAGTGAAAAAATTTTCAACTCTTTAAAGGCCTTATAATATGTCAATATAAACCAAGATAGTTAGGTTGAAAATTATTTGCTGTCACACATGATATCTATGCATTTTTCATCAGGAAAAAGAATCACAAACTGAATTGATTGCTTATTCATCACATATAAGTTAACATGGAATAAGGTCTTCACAGAAATAACATATGATTGATTCTTTGTCATTTGCAAATTTAAGAGAGATTTTGACTTTTGTATATCTATTTAATATTTCAACTGATGTATACAACAAACATATTCAGGTTTAGTCCATTTTAAAGATATGTCACTAACTTGCATTCATACAGCTTGTTCACTCTCTTAACATCACTTTCACTGAGTCCAGGCTTATCATAAACATCTTTAAGTTTCTTTCCTTCCTGTTTGGCTGTCATAGTTTTGGTCCAACCATCTTTAGAGAAAGTCCTTTCACCATATAACATGACAGAATCATAGTCAAAAGTATCCAATATCCGGTTCTCCTGGGGAAGTAGTTTATAGAACTGATCTTTAGCACCTAGAATAGAATACATTTAAGTTAAAACATTTTCTGAGGAGTGTATATTTACTGCCTGTATGTTAGAATTCTTTTGCCCTGGCAACTTTGTTTTAAAAAAATAAAATACCATTTACTTTATCGTAACATTTTTTAAAAGTAATTTCATTTCACAGTTTAAAAATAGTTTCAAATTCATACAACTATATATGTAGCCACCAACCAACAATCTTTAGTTGTGTAAATACTAGTATTACATAGAGTAGTTTTTGTAACCCGAAACTTCTTATCTTTTCTCCTATCCACAACTGATTGCAGAGTTGCTGTTATATTATCATTATTTCTACATTTTCACAAGAAACAAAGTATACTTTGTCTTAAATGTGTCTTTTTTTTCTATAAATTGATTCTATTACTACAATCATTTGCACCAAATTGCAGTCATCACTATCTGCTATGTCAAAAGATCAGGACATTAGCTTTTCAAGACCTCTCATTGAATAAAACCAAATAGTTGCGGCAACACTTCCCTACTTCATCTCAAAATTTTCTTTTCTTTATTTCCCTCCCTTTGTGTGTGGCTCCCTCTCTTTTTCATAAATTAACATGTTCCTAGGTGTTTCTTGTATGATAGTTACTCTGAGTAATAAGGGCATAACTCATTTTTAGTCACTGAAATAAGTTCCTAGTCTTCCATTATTGTTTTCAGTTGAATAAAAATTCTCATAAAGCAGAGATCATGGCTAATATCTTTTTTGCCACCCTAGGCAAACCCCAAAAGTTCTTTGCCTCCAAGCTTAAAAACTTTAAAATGTTTTAATAAAAACTAAGCTATTCATACTATACAGTAAAATACTGTTTAATATATTACCTTTATAGACCAATAATTTAATTTCCATTCTAGTTCAGTTTTGCCACTTCTACATTTTGTCATTAAGGCACTCACTTATCTTGTCTACAGTCTAAGCCCGTCCCTACAGAGACAGATGTATTTGTTATATTTTTAACAGAATTAGGTTCACCTTAAGTAAGATGGTAGTTTACCTCAGAAACTCCCTGAAGTTGATTCTAATAGTTTGTTGGCAATCTGTAAATATAACATTGACATTCAGCATATAGCTTTTCTACATTCGGAATATTTATTTTTGCTCAGTCGACCAAACAGAAATCATAGTTTTTACTCTTCTGTTACTGGAACATATTTAATTATTAATCATCTTGCTTATTTTGAGTAAGGTATTTTGTTAGGACTGAAGAAAAAAAAAATTGTCAAACATAATTTTGATTCATATGAGCTGAAATATACTTACTATTCATAATAGCACTCCAATGGATGTTCAGATAATCATCTCGGTCAGACCTTGTGTGTTCATGAAAGAATCCCAAAGTGTGTCCTAATTCATGCACCAAAGTCGGGTGTTGAAAGCATCCATTGCCAAACGAGAGTGCCTGGACTCCACCTGTTTTACCCACCTTTGAGTAGCATCTACACAAGTAAATTTTTGAATTAGATTTGAAAGATTTTGAATTGAATTCTTATCAGAGTTTTATGTTATAACTAAGAGGATTTTGCTCCATGGGTAACCTGGAATTCCATTTTTTTTCCATTATTCTTCCTGGTTTGGAAATAATTATTCCTTCAAGGTTGAAGTTTTCCACCATGGTAGTTTGAATTCAAAGAAGCAAGATTTTCAAATAAATAAAAAAGGCTTCCTGTGAAACTTTCATTATCACTTGTTTCAGCTGCAGAAAGCGAGTTTTCTATTGCAGTCAGCATTTCCTGTCATCATAGTGAGTAAAAGAGAAGAGGTGATCAGCTAAACTATGAGCTTTGACCACAGAATGGGTGTTGATTGATTTGCATAAGATTGATTACACTGATACATTCTTACAACTTTTGTAGATGTGTGTATTAAATCTAAAATTAGTAGCATGCAATTTTTTGTTTTATTTAAATAACTTTTTTTAATTCAGGGTTTTTGATTGCAATTGATATAAATTTCAAGCTTTTTTACTTAGAGGTACAATCACCCCCGTTATAAGAAATAATTTAAAAATATTAGAATGACATACCCATCAACTTTTAGTGATTTTGAGTTAAATTTATTGCTGTTTGTTTAATTTTATTAACTTATGGAGGGATTGAAAATTTCTACATTTATCGAAAAAAGAACAGTAGATAACTTAAAGAACAATTCACTGTAATTGACTGATAAAAAAAATTATAAATATGCTTAATGTGTTATAAAAATATTAAATCATTGTATGAATATGCTAAAAATAAATAGTAAAGAATTGCATAGGAACCCATGAGTGGGAACATCGAGGGTAAGATGTAGCAGAGGTTGAAGATGGGAAAGGAGAGTGATTTGCAACATTAAGTGAACAAAATGAATGCAAATAGTGTATACTAAGTGCATGTCTGCAAGCTCACTGTTCAAATGTCGTTCCATGTTCTTCAAATGCTGCCAGGTGGTTCTGTAAATTAGTGTGCTCAAGAAGACAATGGGGATTCCTTCATTCAAGCAGTAGTTAGTACACAAAGAGCATGAAACAGTATACAATCGATGAGCTCGTAGACATGCATTTAGTGTATGAAATAGCATAGGGCAATGGATGAAAACTACTACACCTATTTATCAAGAACACTTCCCATACATCAAATACACCATAATTTGTTTGCATGTCTATGTTGAAATTTGTATTAGTATGTATGATTTAGAAGTGGCAGGCCACGATCCATACACTCAGTCATTGGTGAAGAAAGTGTGTTGGATGCCATGGAGACTAATCCAAGAACCAACATATATGCAATTGCCTCTCAAATAAGAATTATTCTAGCAGTATCCAGCGCGTTTCGAACACTGACTTCTTTTACACCTTTCTTATCTAAAGAGATCATTTACAACTTGCTGATGAACATACTAAACGTGTGCATTTTGTACAGTGTTTCTACAAAAAATCTGCCCCACATGTGAATTTCTCTGCTTATGTGTTGTTTGGTGTCAATCTTTTTACAATGTGTAACACTGTGGTAAGTCCACATAAGATCTTTGAGTGTTGAATTTTGGTTGTATAAACAACCAAATATATATATATATATATATATGTATGTATATTTATTTATTTATTTATTTAAACACACATTCATGTATAATTAATGTAACTTATTTTATGCTTGGGATTTAGAGTAATGATTTAGTGTTATATAGTGCTACCATACTGCAGTCAAGATATTCACAGGCGACTTCTGCATCAAAATGATGTCAGAAGTTGCCAGAGATGGGAATTTGATTTCCTAAATTCCCATATCCAATGTCATTTTGATGCAGAAGTCACCTGTGACATATCTTGACTGTAATATGATAGCAGCCATAATATATTTATGTTTTAGTTTTTGGCATTTTGATGATGATTTACATATTTTAATTCCCTGGTTTCATCTTCTATTTCACTGACTATACTAGCCATTAGCTTCTTAAACTGTTATCTTGTCTAGCGCATCATTACTTAGTGTTGAAGCATGAGATCTTTTATTTATTTTACTTATAATGATTGTACAATATCAAGATGTTTTTATTTAATAGATCACATTTTTCAGAGACAATCATTTTGTTTAATGATTATGGTTACTTCTCAGAGACACATCATTAAACTTTTGTTTTATAGTTCTATCTTTTGCTTTGCTTTCATTTCTTATCACCTTCTACTATATATATATATTTGTGTGTGTAGATAGCTCAGTGATAGATCCAAAAATGATAGGATCCCAAAAGGCATGTAAATTAAATACATTGGTTCATGTAAAACTTAACAAAAAAGCTTATTAATGGACTGTATTGTAAGAAGACGAAAGGCACATCTTACTCCTATTGCAAAGGCAGCAGTTCTCCCCACGTTGGGTTAGAGGAGAGCCCTCTACAAATTCTCAAGGGGGATTTAACACTCCCCTTCAATTGAAATTACATAATTTCAATAAACTTAAATTTTTAACATGATACAAACAGTAATGCAAGCAAATTAAACAATTCAGTACAGCTAATTTGCTGTTACCCAAGTCAGGCTCAATTTTTCTTATTTCAGCTGAAAACTCACCTTTTTGAACATCTTATAATCCATATGTCTCCAATTTCAATTTCTCTAAGTGTGAAGTTATCCTTTGTTCACTTTTGTTTTGTAAAAACCGCCAATAGTGGACAAGAGCTACAGTCCATCATTTATTTTATTAAAATCATTACTAATTAAGAACCAGCGACCAAACCTCTTCACCCTTTCTTTTCTCACTAGGTTGTCTCATGTTGTGCATAAACCTGAAAATATGTTAAAATGCTTTGTATGTTAATTGCTATTGATATTAAGAATTTTAAGCAAAAGAGCATTTTCACTAAATGGTTGGGCTATATTAAGGAAACATTAGAACAGCTTTTTCTGGTTCGTAACAATAGTTCTTTTCTGGAACTATTACAGGTGTGTTACATCTCGGCAAGTTCATTTCGGTTAAAAATGTCGGTCCAGTCCATCACTGCTCTCTTTCCAAGAGAACTTCAGCACTAATTCCACAAGTAAGGAGGTCTGTTAGATTGTCTTTACCTGTGCAACAGAACCGTAATCTGGCGAGGTTTTGCTCGATTTCGTTGACACGGTTTGCCACAAAGGGTTTTCATTTTCTACTACATAATCCAGTAGAGTTATCTGAGAATCGGTTCATAAGAAAGTGAATATCTTTTTACTATCAATTACTCATTTGACTTCACTGGTCAAACGAACAGCAAGTAAGGCACCTAGGAAGTCCAGTTTTGGCAAGTAAAGTTTTTTTAGCGGTGGAGCTCTGCTCTTAAAAAGCACAAGATGAACTGTCACACTACACTCGTCCTTTACTCTTAGATAAACAGCTGCACCGTAGACATTCTGACTAGCATCAGAGAAACTGTAGATTTTAACCACTATTTATCGATAAGTCAAGAACAAATCTTGGAACATGCAATTCTAATAATTTAGTTCTGAACACCACTGTGTCCATAGATATTTTAATGTCATCTGAAATTTCAGTATCCCAGGATAACTTTCTTTGTTACAATTCCTGAAAAAGGCATTTCACTCTAATGTTATAAGATGTTAGAAATCCAATTGGATCAAAGATTCTTCCTGCAGCCTGCAGTAAGTATCGTTTTGTATTCTTTTGATTCAAGAATTCTAGAAGGTTCTTTATGTGTAAGGAAAGGTTGTCTTCCTGAATATTCCAAGAGAGGCCTAGGACTCTGTGTAATATTTCTGCACAATCTGCCGAATAATACGGATGGGTAATAAAGTCTTCACATTTCCCCTTGCGCATCAAATAGGGGCCATTTGAATACCCATTTTCGGAAGTTCATGGCTGCACTTTTCATAGCGATTCCCGTGAAATTTCTGAAGCATCTGTGATGTTGTCTTCAGTGATGAGGTCGTCGACATAACAGTTGTCCAGAAATTTTAGCGGAAGGATACCTTTCTCGATAAATTTCTAGGTGCTTTTTTATTGTTGGTACTAGTAAGAATGGGCTAGCATTGACACCAAACAATATTCTTTTAAAGAGAAAAATTTACATTTTTATGCTCTCATCTTTAACCGCTCTGTCGTCTGTGAACAGGAATCTGACTGCATCTCTTTTTCTGCCTACAATTATCTGAAGGAAGGCCTTTTCCTCATCAGTTAAAAAGGCAACTTTATTCAGGCGAAATAAGATTAATAAAGCAAAAATGTTAGAGTTTAAATTGATGCCTGACCAAAAACAGTCACTTAAGACAAGTGTCCAGGTTCATGAGAGCTAGTATCATAACACAATTCTCATTTTAGTTGTTACGCTATCTTTTCTAAAAACAGTTTGATGTGGTAGATAAAATACAGGTTTATCTATAGGTTTTACTGTGTTGGAAACCTTTTCAATTATTCCCTGTCCCAAATATCCTTTAAAGATTTCTTCATACTGAACATGTAAAATGTTATCACGTTGTAATCTTACGAGTATCTTAAATCATTTTTCTGCTGTACCGAAATTATCATTTAATTCTTTCCAGTCTCTCTTCCCGGGTAGTAAAATTATTCTCTTTATCACTTTTTGTTTCTGATTTAGAAATGGGGTATTTAACACGTACATCTAAATCATCGAAGGTGTCTTCTAAATCAGCAGTTTGATCCAATTTGTCTCCGGGATAGGTGTCTTTTTGAAAGTTCTGGAAGGGAACCCTTTATCAAGTTGATCTTTGAAACTTACAGTTCCAACACAATAACTAAGTCCTCTCGAGTTGTATCGAGATCTTCAAGTGAAGATTTCACACGAGTCACTTTCGTTTTTAAAGTACCACGAGCGCGGTTTAGACTAAGTAAATCACTCATATTAAAAATATTTATCCTCCAGGTCTACCGGACCAAAAAATGCAGATAGCTCAGCGATGGAACCAAACAATGATAGGATCACAAAAAGTAAGTAAAAAAAGAGAAAATACACTGGTTCATTTGAAACTAAGCAAAAACCGTGTTTTAATGGCCTGTATTGTAAGCAGGAGAAGAAAGGTACTTCTTACTCCCATTGCAATAGCAGCAATTCTCCCCGACAATCGGGCTAAAACAGAGGGGATCCTCTCTCCACATAGGGTTCGAGGAATACCCTCTACAGATTCTCAAGAGGGATTTAACAATATATATTTATTATAAATAGGGGCACCATAGGTGCTATTTAAATTCAAATTTAGTTTAATTCCTTATTTTCACAGGTTTTAGGTGCTATATGGTTAGAAAATAATACATACTTCGTATACAAAAAAGAAATTCATTATTAATAGGAGGGTATTTTTGTAGATTACCAAAAATAAATGATATAGCCGTTAAATATGATTTAAAATTGATTATGTGTAATCACTATTTGGTCACCTTTCCTCAAATTTTGTAAAATGTGCTAAGCGAAGCCATTAAGAAATTTTTTTTTTCATGCATTTTTTTCTTTGCTTATATTTGTTGAACAGTTATTATACCAACTTTTACATTTGTTAATAGACTATTGACAGTAGAACTTTTATTGCCTAGTAAAAATTGAAAACAAAATAAATTAAAAAATTATTCAGTTAAACTGTGTGAAAATATGAAATATTTAAACGATTCAAGGCATATAATTAATCGTAGAATATCTTAAAAGTAATGAATAAGTCACGAAAAAGTAATGAATAAATTAAATACTTCAGAGAATGATGTAAGAGAGCTAAAGGTTGTTAAATAGTGTTAAAACCAGTAATGTGTATCATATGATGTCATTTGTAATTTTTTAAAAACATTTTCTGGCTATTTTATTTTTTGCTAAATTATGACGCCATAAAGTATTATCGACAAATTATTCGTCTGGTATTGATTGCGTTTGAAATAAAATAATAAAGAAATTAGTTTTTACATTACAATGTTACATAGTTTTTACAATGAAAAATTATAGATTTGCGACTTAAAAAAGAGTTCCTAGAAACGGAAAAAGGTGACCCCTAGAAAGGAGTCAAAAGGTGTGTTTAGAGCGAAATATACCGAATAGGGCTAATCTACAACCCCCTCCCCCCACCCCGAAAGAAAAATTAAAAAGAACAGCATACTAAATTTTGAGTAAATCTGTCAAAATTGTAGATTTGTATAAAGGACAGGGAGGAAAAATCCATCCATCCATTCATTTATATATAAAATAAACTAGTCGCTGTGGGCCTAACCTTCGGTCTCTGTATACATAATTAGTGCTGTGATATTACCTCATAAAAACACTTTATAAATTATTTTCTATTCTGATATAACGTATTAAATTAAGATTAGTGAATTTATTATTTGAGATTATAGATATAAAAAGGAATTCTCATTTCGTGAGTCCTAAAATGACTAAATGTAGAAAATTTTAAAAATTTGGGGATATGCTTTACAAATTTTTGAAAACATTTAAAACAACTCAAAGAAATTTTTTTCCCGCTTTTAGATGATCCTTACCTGCGGATCGTACGATTTTTCCATGAAATCAGTAATGTAATGTATGATGCATGTATAAATAATGATTCTGAAAAAAAACCTAATTTGAACTTTGAGAAAAAAAAAAGAGCCCAAATTGATCAGGGAACTGTTACTGTAAAATAATAAAACTTTTACTTCGACTTTTTCAGCAATTTTCGCTTTGTACTCAAACAGACACAGAAATTTCTTCAATTTTATTTAAATAAAAGACTGCAGAATGAGTACTGCATACCTTGGCATTCATTCGCTTCGCCATATAAAATATCATATACATAATAAATTTGTAAAAAATCTAATGTGAATTTAATGAAAAAAATAAGTTGGTCCGGGAATTATTGAGGGAAACTAAAAAAAGAAAACTTTTACCCCGAACTGTTGAACATTTTCACGTTTTGCGCGCACTGACACGTCCATGTATATCATTGTGTTACGATCAGAACAGCAACGCTTCTATCGAGAGAAAGACGAAACGTCAGTCGAGCGCTAGCCATGGACCTTGAGGATCCAGATAATCCAGAGGAATAGCCAACACCTTTCATCGATCACCGAATCGACATTGGTGATTCGCCTCCTGTAGTTACTTCTCCTCATCAACTCTCACCTGCTGGGAGGGAATTTTTGAAAAAAGAAATCGACGTTCTGCATATATCAGGAGTAACTGAAGAAGGCGAGTCTCTATATGCGTCACCTGAAGTTCTCGTCCCTAAGCCGAATGAAGATTTTCGTCTTTGCATAGATTATAGAAAACTAAATGCTATTTCTAAATCAGATCTGTACCCTTTGCCACGAATGGATGACTTCTTGCAAAGTGTAAAACAGCTTACATGTTAACCATAGATTTAAAATTAGAATATCATCAAATTCGAATGCACCCATCATATAAAGATAAAACAGCCTTTGTTTGGCCATTTGGTGTTTACCGATTCACCATATTGCCATTTTTATTAAAGACAGCTCCGGCTTCTTTTGAAAGATTTATGAATCTCTTCTGCAATGGAGGGAAAGTTAATACATTAGCATACTTAGATTTAGACATTATAGTGATGTCTTCAACTTTTAAAGAACATCTGGAAGATTTGAAATCAGTATTTGAGTGTCTCCAAAAGTTTAAATTACATGCTTATCGTTCCGAATGACATTTTGCATGCCAAAAAGTGAAATATCTTGGACACTATATCACAAGTTCAGGAATCGAAGTATAGACTCTGACAAGGTAAATACCACTGTACAGATTCCCACACTAACTAATGGAAAGCAAGTACAGAGCTTTCTTCAGACGTGTAGCTGGTATCGTTGTTACATTCCTAATTTTGCCGAGAGCTCAAGGTCACTGAGTAATCTTTTCAAAAAGAGTTCCATTTGGAAGTGGGAGCAAGACGAGCAAACTGCATTCGATTATTTAAAAAAGAGCTTGATTTCACCACCTATTTGAAACTGGTAGATCAAACTAAATCGTTTGTTCTCATAACAAATGCATCAAATTATGCTTTGGGTGTATAGTAATGTATCCATACTCCATGGTGAACTTTATGCAAATCAAATATCACCTTCACTGCTACTTCAACTGAGCGAGTACACATGTACTCAAAAACTTGAATTGGTGGTGAGGTGAACCAGAGTGTACAAGTGCTATCGAGCTGAAACCGGCCTTACTTAAAATAAAATGATGTTTTAATTTAATTGGAGTCGGTGTTATATAAACCACCTACGCAACCATACCACAGGTGCAATCCTTCTCCAAGGACAAGGACAGGGAGAACACCCGATTGAATATGCAAGTCGTCTGCTAACCTCATCAGAAAGAAATTTCTCTACCACAGAGCATGAAGCTCTCGCTGTCGTTTGGGCTTCAGGAAAGTTGCCCGGATATATCGAGGGATCTCCGAGGGATAACAGTGGTGTCTGATCATCAGCCTTTAAAATGGTTACTAAGTCTCAAGTCACTAACAGCACGCCTCGCAAGGTGGGCACTACAACTCCAATCTTGCGATGTGAAGATGGAACATATCACTGGAAAACCTAACGTAGTAGCTGACATGTTATCCAGACCCGTCTGCCAACACGAAAAACTGACTTGTGACCTATGCACTGTTGTGGTTGACCTGCCAACAAGAAGCGCAAGTGACATCAGAGCAGAGCAATTGAAGGATACATCCGTAAAGAAAATCATGGACTGTTTTGAGAGTGGTTTAAAAGATAACAGTTATCTGAATTCAACAAACCGTAGTTACAAAATGAACCAGGGAATCTTATATCGTCATGCCCCAGAGTCTGAGTCTGAAAAAGCTCAAATAGTAGTTCCTGTCCAGGGGTGAAAAAGAATCTTAGAGAAATACCACGATGCCCCGTCCACTGGACATTATGTTGCCGAAGGCACTTTTCATCGGATTGCCTCTCTTTACGATTTCCATGGAATGCATTCTTACATAATTATGTAAAACATTGTGCAGACTGTAATCGCTACAAGTCATCAAACTTAAAACCTGCCAGACTTTTGTGTAATCTCAACGTTTTGAAACTCTTCCATCGATTTATTAGGACCTTTGCCTGAAAGTCCTAACGGCAAAAAGAAGTAAATTTTCACTGTAGAAGATTGTTGCACTAAATGAGTTGAGTTGTTCGCTCTTACTCAGGCCACAGCCAAACAATGAGCTGTAACATTGATGGAAGAAGTCATATTCAGATATGGACTACCTAGACAAGTAATTAGTGACCCTGGTTCCGAGTTCGGAAGTGCAGTAATGCAGCAACTTTGTTACTTACTGAAAATTGATCAAACTATGATATCTGTTTACCATCCGCAAGCAAATCCCGTCGAGAGAAAAAAAATAGGGACTTGAAGCCAAGACTCGCAATTTTAATTTAAGATCGACATGATGAATGGGAAGACAAGCTTCCTGTTATAAGGCTCGCCATGAGCAGTGCTAAATTCGATACAACCGGTAAAACTGCTGCTTACCTGCAATTCGGACAAGAAATGCGAATGATCTGTATATGACTAATGACTTCCGAGCAATTGCAAGCAATGAAATTTTGTACCTGAAATTATCCCCTATTTGAGAAGACTTGCGGAGATTTCTCATGAAATAAGAGAAAGATTAGAAGCAAAGCAAGATGAGATGAAAGTTTATGCAGATGAACGATGCCGTAAAATTTCTCAGTTCTTACCTGGTGATAAAGTGCGGGTAACTCTTCATCATCTTAGTAATGCTACTCAAAGAAAGACCACAAAATTTATGCTAAGAAGAGATGGACCATACATTGTTGTGACACAGCGCTCTCCCACAAGGTATGAAGTAACCCAGCCCGATGATTCTAGTAGAATTCTGTGGCCTTATGATACATCTACCCTTAGCCCTTGTATTGTTAATGATACAACCCCAATAATGCCTCTTAGAAAATGTGGTCGTCCAAAGAACACTAATACTAACTGGACTATGCTGGTTCCGTATCGAGGACGATTCTTCGGAACCATAGGGGAAGCCTGTAATGGACAAAATAGCAGCTTTCCTATCAGGAGAAAGACGAAACATCAGTCGAGTGTGAGCCATAGACTTAGAAGCATGCCATGAACTCTGTCACTGATAATTATTGTAAATAGCTTAAGGTACATTTGGATATATGTGTGTTTTATGTAATGTTATTGGTTTGTTTGGAGCGCTATGGTGTACTTTTTGCAACACGAGAGCTAA
The DNA here is from genome assembly GCA_032207245.1 of Pardosa pseudoannulata. NCBI lineage: Eukaryota > Metazoa > Arthropoda > Arachnida > Araneae > Lycosidae > Pardosa > Pardosa pseudoannulata. Next base: position 44,436,301 of record CM063510.1, on the reverse strand, counting down.
TGAGACCGGGACCTACTGCTTAAAGCCGATTCCGAACCGCTACAAATATCCATGCCACTGTGGGATTCGAACCCACGAACTCCGGTTCCGAAGGTCAGCACCCTAACCATTCGGCCATCGTTCGGCTATGTAATGTTATTAGTAAGTGTAATTAAAAATGTTAAAAATTTAATAGCTAGCCTTCAGAATCTTTATAATTTTATTTATATATTAGCAAAATATCTAGACGTAAAAAATTAAACATCTTAGAAAAAGCTGCATAACAAAATATGACCCAATTTAACAAGATTCGGTGAAAAAAATTCCTAAAGTATTACAAAAAAATAAATATAAATAAAATAAATAAAATAAAAAGTAAAAAAAAGCTTTAAATTTACAAAGGAAGTTCGAATAATTATCCCGCCATAAATATAATAACTCATATACATTTTCTCTAATCTATCGACTTAAAGATTCTCAGATTTCAATTCGTGAGCCAAAAAAACTTGTATCTAATGGTATCTATACATCTGCGATTTGATCGAAAAAAATTAAAAAGACAGTTTTAATCAGCATCCGGGGTAAAAAAGAATGAGGGGTAACGTGGCTTGCATAATTCAGATTTCCGTTGAAAAGGAATTCAATTTATCTCAGATCTTAACTAGTAGTAAGTTAGATTTAGTGACTAGTGAGACTCCCTAGTTTCTGGAAGTGCAGCTCAACTCAACTCACCCTCTTCCCGCGAAGATAAGTACGTAATCTTGCTCGTCTTCGTCTTTCTCCACAAAGCGGATACAGGTCTTTCTTTCATATTCGTTCATCGCTTCTCGGATCATGCGTAGCTGTTTCTCGTCTGCAAGAAAGAGAAATTCTATATTGAGATACTTGTGAGCAACGAGATTTCGCCAAATACTTCTGAATTCATAACGAGACATTTCTGGTCCATTCCGGACAATCGAGAACCTACTGTTATTGCACACACTCCTTTTTGTGATCCTATGCTTTTTCCGAAATTGAAGTAGGTTGTTTCTACCCCGCAGGCATTACATATTAGCGTAAATAATACAGAGAAATAAAAAGGAATCAAAAGAAATTAGTGGTAATCAATTTATTAATCAGATTAACAATAACTTAGTTTGTTGCGATGATAATCAGAGACATTGGAAAAGTGGGCAGCGACGTAGCGAGAGTAGGTCAAGGAGGTCTATCATGCCTAGGGCACCGCTCGCAGTGGTAAATTTTATATCCAGACCTACCAGCCCTCTGTGTTTAACCCACCAAAATCGGATTTTTGACCATTTTCCAGGTCAAATGTACAAATTGTCGGACTTTCGAAGGGGAAAAATTTCCTTTTGCTAGTTTTTAGGACAACAAAACAAAAATGTTTTTCTGTTCTGCAAAGTTGGAGATACTAGAGCTAGTGTTATCAGACTGCAATCAGTTTTTTAGTCAGCAAAAATAAATTTCTACTGTAATTCTTGCAGAAGGACATGTCTACACAGTGAAGTTTGATTAGACAAATAAAGAACAATGATAGATATTTTATATAGAAGAAACTCTTGATTTATGTAATTAATTTGAACGATTCCACATAGTAATATGAACGCATTTTCAGCTGTCCCAAAAATTGCCGTATACTTTCTTTCCCAAATAAAACAACTGAAAACTTGGGGATATGTAAATCAACAGGAACTATGTTTAGAACAAACATTTGATTTTAGTTTTTAATGAAAGCAAAATTTGCGAAAATAAATGTGTAGTACAAAAGAAAAAATTGTGTATATTTTCATGTCATTTTAATTGTTTAATAACTTTTCATTTATTTTTTTAGGGCATTAGTATCCTGATTTCTCGTAATATGTACAAAATTAACATACATAAAGATTAAATATTATATAATTTGGTATATTAAACCATTTTTTATTAGTATAGTATCAGATCGTTACATCGATCTATAAGTATAAGTTATTGTAGAATTTTAGACTCATTGAGGGTCTTAGATTACTATATGTTTTTCGATTGGGGTGCCAAAAAGGTATCTTTCCCCAAGTGCCAGTTATACTCCCTAGTCCACTGAAAGTGATTTTGCAGTCCCCCCCCCCCAATAAGTGTCTTATGCTGTAGCGCTTCCCAAAGTTTAGCTCTCAGAGCCCTATAGAACTTCAACATTCTATCAGAATCGCCACGGAGTAGATTACATAGTTTGTAAACAAGTGGTTTGCACAAGCTATGCAAAATGTATATTTCACTTTCATATATCAATAAATATCGGTTTCAATGTCTCATATCTATCAACTGATTAAGTTACAAATGAGTACATGATGAAGATTTACATAAAGTGCTTTGGAAAATTCTAAAAACTAAAACTGATCGGCTCAACAGCCCCAAGGAGGACAGGGCCTACGGTGCCAATCTCCGTTTCCGAGACCAAGGGCCCTGGGGTGAGAAGCATATGTTCCGATTAGATGGTCAACCTTACGAGGAACCCCTAGTGTTTAGTTCTCAAACATGATTGGTCATCAGTTTATCTACCCACTGAAGAGATGAAAGGCTCAAACAACCTTTCCCATACCGGGGACTGAACCTCGGACCTATGTCTTGGGAGCTTGAAGCGTTACCCAAGCACCACTGGGTTTTCTTGGAAAAATCAAGATTCTGAAAAGGCGCCAAACATTAATAAAGTTTGCGATCCACTTATCTAAGCAAAATTCTTTTGTTTAACATAAAGTAATTATTTTAGGTTACTTGAACACTAAACTAACGGAGAACATCCCGTTTAAATTTAATAAGGGTATAAATTTATTGCTGCGTATCTGTAGTTGATAACAGTAACGGTAAATTTGATTTGAGCGGGGTATAAATATTTTATAACTACCTATCAGTGGGTATTAGCAGCGATTCTAAATTGTTTTTATAAAATAAGAGGGTGATAACACCCATCCATTCAAGCGATAATTACCGGGAACACAATCACATTAACTCTGAGAGGCAGAAAAGGATAAAATTCGAATTCCAACCTGAACATGCACCAGTTTAGGGAAAGAGAAAGAATATTACCAAAAGTTGCATAATCTGATTTATTGTTCAGGGAAAAACTAGCCACAGGTACTCAAAATGGCGAGCAAAAAAATTCACTCCCTCAGTCAACTAACAATTTGTGACTATACAAAGGATAAGGAGGGGGGAGCACAATCACCACCAGTTGAACACAATTAAAAACATAGAATTAGTTTTGTACCATTCAAATCAAAACTAAAAATCGAACAAAAAAGAGTATGTTACATCCCAGTAAAAAAAATTTTAAAAACTATATACAATAAAAAATAACAGCAGGTTATCTTGTTATATCTAAATCTAAGAGAACAATTTTTACACATACAACAATTCCATTACCATGCAATATAAACAATAGAAACATAAGTGTTTTTCCTATTTGTAAAATCTCTATTATTAAATATAGTCAAAAAAGTGTAACATTGCATAAACTTAGGTTATTAATAAAATACAAGTCCCAATATTTTAATGCATAAATTTTACATAACTTTCCTTCAATCAAAAGTAATTATTTACAATCTTATAAACAATACATCATAAATTGAATCAATCGAAGGCTTGAGAAAAACGAATGAAATTCTATTACTCTAAGGCACTGTACCGCGAGTCGATCTTGAATGTGCTGTGTCACATTTGTCTTGTAATTTTTTTTTAATTAATTGCAGAAGCTCTTAATTCTACATCATTGGCTTCCATACATATTTATAAGATTGGAGTCTTGTAGAGTAATAAAAATTGAATAATTTGTCCATTAAATAAAATATTTTATGAAAATGCAGACGCAGAATTAATTTTAAATGGTTATAGAGTCGACATAAACAACATTGTGTAAGCAATTTCTAGTTGTATTTCACACTGTTTCCTAAGCTCAGGCCGATATCCACGATTTAGTTTCCGGTTGGCGTTTCAAAAACTGAACCAATTATATTTCTTATTATTTTTTAACTAAAAAACGTCAAACATGTTTTTTTAAATTATAAATACTCCGAATTCGCTAAAATATACTCTACTACAACTGCCAGTCCTATGCCTGGATAAATTGTGAAGGGAAATTACTTAAAAAATATTTGTCGACGCAAAAAAAAAAACCCAAGATGAAGACAAGAAAAACATTTGTCTTTAAAATTATTTTAGAAATTAATAATGCCAGCAGCAGCTTGCGGCCATTACTCTCGCAACAAGTTGTTCTCATTGTAACAACAACAAAACTTTGCCACAAAAATTCAACCAAATTAACTTGCAAAACAAAACAGCACACCGAGCATGAAATATAACAGTACAAAATCTAAAACATTAAATGAAAGGACAAACAACAAAATAAAAGCATAAAACACAAATAAATGAACCAAACACATTACCAAAACCGTTTTTTAAAGTTGTCCCATATATCCAGATTTTTCTTTAATTGGAATATCATTAATCCCGATAGGTCCGGATAATCTTGCATATTATTATAATTTTTATGTTTGCAAGTTTTTAATTGTGTGTCCCGGTATTGTCGAAAAATCGTTGATATGCTGTGGAAGATTGCTTTAAGTAAATTAAGATTTCCAAAAAAAGAAGGGTAAGGATTAATGACAAAGCTCACAATGCTAAGAGCCTTTGAGACACTCACCGTAAGTCGTGTAAGGGTCGATGAGGTAAGGTACCCTCCCTCCAGGCCAGCGCTGAGAATCCTTCGGAATGGCGTTGCGATCCTGTGGAAAGATAAAGTATGAAGTAGGATTTTTGTTACCCGAATAGATGTTTTAGAAAGGGTTTAAAAACGTATATACTCGAACTCACGGTGTTCACATCCAACAGTATGTCGCCTTCAAATAGGTCAAGGTTGAGCATGGGCAGATCTCCCTGGGCATCTAAGTAAGAGTGAAGATTAGAAATGTGATTAAACTGGGAAAAGGAAAATTTTGGTTGGTGATAATAAAAAAGAGCTGAATCACCACAAACATAGCAGGGGTTGGTAGCGTGCATGCACGCAGGCAACCACACTTCTAGAGCGACATATGGAATAAATATCAAGATATAAACTGGACGATATCTCAAAAAAGATTTGCTGTAAATGTACTTTTATTACATCTTAATAAATTAGATAGCCATCATCAATTTTAATTATGTGTTTATTACTAATTATGAGGTTGAATATCAGCTTGCCTTAAAGTGACTATATGAACCAAAACCTATTCAAAACACACTTGGTGCTGAAATCGAAATTCGCCAAGGCTAGCGCTTGGCACATTGCATTTGGCGTAACAGTAGCTTAAATAGTAAGAATGTTTTTTCAGAAATAATAAATAAAAAAAATACTTTTCTTTATCTATCCATCCTTTTATGTCTGCGAGTAGTAATTATTGTAAGCTTTGTTTAGTCTTTCATAAATACTTCTCCTCCTTTTATTTTTCTTTTTAGAAGAAAGAAGTTTAACTACTTTGCCAGATGCAATTCATCCCCAAAATTACATCAGGACTGACCCTAGCATTTTTTTTGCGGCCGTAGGTAAAACTCAAAGATTGCCACCCGCAAGAAAAAAAATTTTTTTTTTCTAAATTCAAGTAATCTAAATACATTTTGTGGTTTTTGCTTATTTACTTTTTTTCTGCCGCCGTCAGAAGTCACCTAACTTCTCTTCCACCTAGGGCAGACAGTGATTACATGGACGGGTATATCTTTGTTATCGGCTAAAAATACTTTAAAAAAATATAGTAACTATCTTGTTTCTCAACCCTTGTTCATGAATTTCCCCTTTTGAACTCGCAAGGGGATCTGGAAAGTAAAATTCGACTTAAATATCAAATTTCATTTTATGATTCCTCATGGCTGGAATTTACAGCAAGTGCAAATTTCGGTTTGCAAATACAAAAATGTAGTGTATTGGAACTCACAGCTAATGCGAATTTCAATTTTCAAGTCTAAAATATGTAGTGTGTTAGAATTAAAAGCTAGTGCAAATTTCGATTTACAAATATAAAAAGGTAGTGTATTGAATTTCAAAGCTAGTGTAAATTTCGATTTACAAATATAAAAATGTAGTGTATTGGATTTCAAAGCTAGTGCAAATTTCGATTTTTAAGTCTAAAAATGTAATGTATTGGAATTAACAGCTAGTGCAAATTTCGGTTTGCGAGTCTAAAAATGTAGCGTATTATAATTAAAAGCTAGTGCAAATTTCGATTTACAAATATAAAAATGTAGTGTATTGGAATTCAAAGCTAGTGCAAATTTAGATTTACAAATATAAAAATGTAGTGTATTGGATTTCAAAGCTAGTGCAAATTTCGATTTTTAAGTCTAAAAATGTAATGTATTGGAATTAACAGCTAGTGCAAATTTCGGTTTGCGAGTCTAAAAATGTAGCGTATTATAATTAACAGCTAGTGCAAATTTCGATTTCCAAGTCTAAAAATATAATGTATTGGAATTAACCGCTAGGGCGAATTTCGATTTCCCAGTCTAAAAATGTAATGTATTGGAATTAACAGCTAGTGCAAATTTCGATTGGAAAGTACAAAAATGCAATGTATGGCCATAATAAGCGCACACATATTTGAGTTCCAGTAAAGAAAGCTATAAAACCAATATAATATTTAAATTTGGATTATCCCAAATTCTTTGAAAAAAAAAGTATGTATAAACCCAAAATCTCAATAAACTGGTTCTGCTTTAATTCAGGAAATTTAATTAAGATCTTTTCTAAAGTTGGAATTCTTTCAAGTGTCAACTATGAAAAAGATTTTATGCAAATAGACCAAAATAAAAAAAAATGTTCCATGGTCGATAACTCTCTGAATACTTCACAAAAGCCAGATACCTTCAAAATAACTGAAAGAAAAGTGAAACTCATTTAATAAGAAATGTATAGGTAAATCGTTCCACAAATCACGATTTTAATAATTACAAGTGTTTGTAAATTTTTTAAAATACTCTTATAATCTTTAAATTTGTTTTCTCAAAACATGAATTATTTTAGGCTCATGTCTTTTTCCTAATATGTATAAAATATAACGCCTTAAAATTTATTTTTATGCTATAGTTACCGTATTATGTTTAACATTTTAGCATGGGAATTTAAAAATTTATTTTAAACTTTTATGTGTATATAATGTATATATATATATATATATATATATATATATATAGTATTATATATATATATATATATATATATATATATATATATATGTATATATATGTATGTATATATTATATATATGTATATATATATATATGATATATATATATATATGGTATATATATATGTATATATATGTATATAATATATATATATACATATATATATATATATATATATATATATAGATGTATATATATATATACATATATATATATATATATATATATATATATGTGTATATATATATGTATATATATGTATATATATATATATATATATATATATATATATATATATATATATAGGTGTGTGTGTGTGTGTGTCAATGGATATTTTTTTATCCAATACAAACTTAGAGTTATATCCATAAGGAACAGTCGTTAAACCATGAAAGAAAACATCAAAATTTGAAAATAAAAGTACAAAGTTTATTGAGACCGTCTTTGGTTGTCTGTCGCCAAAACTCCTTTCATTTGGTTATATAGTAGTATGGGAGCGCCAATGATATTATTAATATTAATCACATGATGACGCTTAAGAAATAAAACTAAGTTACGTTAAGGAGTTATATAAAAATAGTTGAGCTAAGTAGATATTAATTTTGGTATTGAAAAGTCGCCATGCGCTACCAAAGTTAAAGGAGAAACAGGAATTTCACCAAAGGTTGTAAGTTTAGTGATAGAATCGCCAGAAATTTATTTTATAATTCAATTTAATTAAGTTGGTTAGTTACGGTTAAGATATCATTATATATAAATAAGTTTTAAAAGTGACATACCGTTAAAAATTAAATGAAAAAAAATTCCTGTAGAAAAAAGAACTAAAAATATACGAAATATTTATTTTTATCAACTGTAAAAAATTTATATTTGTATCTCAAATAGTTTGTGAGAAAAAAAAACATAAAGTTAGAAAATTTACCATTAAGGAGATAAGACTTTCCAGGTTTCCTGGAGACTTGGAGATTTAACTGGACATTTTTTTAAATTAAGCTTATTTTATTAAATGCTTTGCATGTCCTAAAATAGTGTTATTAGAGATGTAAATTTTGAAAAAAAAAAGAAAAAAAAATAGATAAATTTTTAAAACTTTTTTTATTCAATTTTTAATATTTTACACTCATATTTTTGTTATATTCACAAAACTATTCTTTATAATTCTAAAGAATTAATTTTGAATTAAATGGTTGGTTCCAAAGAAAAAAAATTAAAACATCAATTTATATGTAAAAGTTGATCAAGAATCATGAATAAATTAATATATTTTATTTAAAAAAAAATTTGTTATTCAATTCATAATAAAAACCCTCCCTGATTCTCTTAGATATTAAAAATATCTATTCATATTTTAAAAAATTTTGAATAAAAAAGCAAGTCATTTTATTCACGTTTCAGTTTTAGCATTTTAAATACTGATATGTATACAAAAAACATTTTTTTAATTTTGAAATAACGCGGGGCATTTGCCTGTTAGCATTCGCCGATGCAACGCCGCAGAATTTGTGGGCATAGCAAGACCTCCTCAGAAATCGGCTCCTGTATCTCAATCCTAGTTATCGAAATCCTGTGCTTACACAGGCTCTGGGAGATCTACTTGCTTTTCTTTAATATAACTATAAAAAAAATAAAAAAAATTCTTAATATTGCTCTTATACTGTTCCTTTAAGCTATAATTGTTTGACCAGCTTAATCTGTCTCATTGCTGAAATTAAATTTCATTCACTAGTCCTTTCTTAATATTATGCTTTTTTGTGTTACTTTCTGCCCAAACTCAAGCATTTTTCTCTCCTCTTCCCCGTACACTTATTTAATTAACTGTAAATGTCAAGCTAACTTAATATTCATAGTTTGATGCAATACCATTATTCGCAACTCCAGAACTAGAGGGCTTGGCCTAGGAAGTTCTGTTGCGAAATCTTCCTGCGAGAGACCTTCTCCCTTAGGAAGATGGAAATAAACCGATTTATAAGAATTCTCATAATTACCTGTGGTATTTTGTAAGTGTCCCTTGCGGGTCCTTTCGGCTTTCACCTAGAAAATATCCAACGGCTCCCTCACGCTTCATGAGTGGCTATGTTAGAGCTGTGGTGATTACGCAATTTGCCAACGATTGACGTCATATGTCATAATGTCTTGTATATTTTTAGTCATTATAAAGTGTTTTGTAATTTATTGTAATGTATTTTGACATGTTGTAATATGAATTGATATTTATTCAAGTTTGTAAAGTTTTATAATTGTAGTTTTATTTGTGGTAGCACACCATTGTAAATATGCAAAATATCTGTATGCTGTCTGACTACATAAGAGTCAGCGTGCCAGTAGCACGAGGCTCGGTTGCATCGAAGGTGCTGATGATTGTTTTTTAATGTCTATATCATCTTAAATAAATGCGTACGTCTGGAGTTAGTTCTGTTATTTTAACTGCACCATACAAATCCCTTCTGAGCATGGTTATATGTATGTAGTGATCCATGCGAATACTTCATTCATCATCATCGAGCCATAGCAGGGGTCCCCATAGAGCACTCACTTTCAGGCAGGGACAGATCTTTCCAGAGTGCCATTGGTGTGGTGCTAACAGAGTATACAGGCACATATCTTAGTTATCTTGGACTTTAAACAGAACTTGGTCCTTCGGGATTCTCTACTTTTTTATCTTTCTTTGTGTGTGTGTGTGTATTTTAGGATTTATGGAGATCGTCTAGCTTTGCTAGACAATCTGGGATTAGTAATAACAACATTTATGAGTTATTTTGTTGTGGAAACACCAAATAGGCGGTCAACATTACTTCATAGGGGCAACACAAACAAACAAAGTGGGTCTTCGTAATTTAGAAGCATGGGCCAAGCAGAAGACCCCAGGCCTGGTCTGTTACTTCCAGAGGTATCGTGTCGGAACTTGGAGGACAATTGGACCACAAACCTATATTACATGACCATAGCCACCATTAATAACACGCCGGAACTTTCCGTCTCGAGCACCGAACCTTTCGTTCATGAGATCGTTGCCTTAACCGACTGAGCTACCGTGGCTCACATTAAAAAATATATAGAGATAAATCAATTTAAAGATTTCAAATTGAAATAAAAATGTAAAGATATAAATTGATTTAAAGATTTCAAATTGAAATAAAATATAAAGAGATAAATCAATTTAAAGATTTCAAATTGAAATAAAAATGTAAAGATATAAATTGATTTAAAGATTTCAAATTGAAATAAAATATAAAGAGATAAATCAATTTAAAGATTTCAAATTGAAATAAAAATGTAAAGATATAAATTGATTTAAAGATTTCAAATTGAAATAAAATATAAAGAGATAAATCAATTTAAAGATTTCAAATTGAAATAAAAATGTAAAGATATAAATTGATTTAAAGATTTCAAATTGAAATAAAATATAAAGAGATAAATCAATTTAAGATATCAAAATGAAATAAAAATATAAAGAGATAAATCGATTTAAAGATTTTAAATTGAAATAAATTATTAAAAAGTAATAGAAAATGTTAACATTTTATGCACATTCGATATCTTGTTATATTTTTCTCTAATAGCAACCATTTTTGTACATATTTTGTTCATTATTTTATAGTTATTGACATTTTTATGTACTTGAGCAAACCAGAATTCTCGAGAAAAATTGGGTACAGTGCAACAAAGCAGATTTTATAAAATACATATTTACGTCATTATTAGGCTTATTTAATTCTTTGCCTGTCTTATTCATCACATATGATACACACATCTAATGCTGCAGGGGCTTGTATATCAGATGTGATACTCAATGATATAAAATATATAAAAGCTTGTATGTAAAATATAGTTCATTGTATATCGCATGTGACATAGAAGCATAAAAACGCATTAGGTATGTAAACCACATGTGATGTTCAAGACTGGCAAAGGGTTAAAATTATTCTTTATTTCTAGCAATTAGAAATGCATAAATAATGAAATTTAATATTATTAGTAGAAATTTATAGAATATTAGTACCGTTACAAAATATTTTTCATGTTCATAGAACCTTATTTTAATATCCGGCAGCATAAGTAATTCTTTCAGTGCTAAGTAATTATCTTCCTCTAGAATTCCTAAGTAATTATCTTTTAAAAAACTCATTGAGGCAAAAAAAGTAATGAAGGCGTTTTAAACAAACAATTTAAAGGACACAATTATGATAAAAAATATTTTAATGCATTTCTAGTTATTTTATAGTTTTTAAATTTTGTCACAATATCCAAGATGTGCATATCCAAGAATATGTTTAGCAAATATTTAAAAAATATATACTTTCGTCAAAATAAGTTTCTTTTAACTTACATGTTAATGAGAGAAAACAAAACACAACCAACAGAACCAATGCCATTTTATTCGATATATCCTCTATTTCGAAAATCTCTGATCGATGTAACCTCTCTCTTCCGTTTTCGACGTATCCGTTGTTATCCGCTAAAGGGGATGAGTTTTTCAGAGATTTGCTGGACTTTTTTAGATTAAAAGTTTTTATCAGTTGTGTATGCTTGGGAATTAATCACCTGTGGCCAAAAGAAGAAAAAAATTCATTTTATCGCTCTGGACGAGATTTTCCAGTTAAATACTACTCAAATCCTACGCCACATTTTCTGTAATAAACTTTTTCCTCTACTATTTTGAACATAGTCTGTTCACATGCCTAGTGAAGAAGAAATTATTTTTACTTTGTTGTAATCACCGGGAGTGAAAGTTGCATTTTAGAATAAACTTATATTATCCGAGCTAACTGGGACCGTTAGTTCTCTCTGATGTCGGAAATCTCGGTTAATACAAACTGTGTATTTTTTTAAGTTTTTTTTTATTGAACCTTTTTAAACTATATGTACTAAATTGAATAATGAATATTGTATTTTAGAGTAACACAAATCTCAAGAAAATACCGGGTGGCCATAATTAAACTGACAATGCTCACAGTGTTCTGTAGCGCGATCTATTTGCGAGAATGGCGCCACATTTTGTAAGAAGATTAAACAAGACGGGGGACGGAGGATTCCGCGAAAAAACAAATTAGTTCCAAAAGTCACCGGTAGGGGAATATTTAGCGCTGTGTAATAGAAAATAGAGTGTTAACATTCTATTTTCTATAACTCCCCGACTTGTATACCTCCGTCTTGTTTAACCTTCCTACAAAATGTGGCGTCATTCTCCCAAATAGATCGCGCTGCAGAACACTGTGAGCACTGTCAGTTTAATTATGGCCACCCGGTATTTTGTTATTTAAATTTACTATACAGCTTGTCCATAAGTAAACTTTCAACTTTAAAGTTATCTACATTCGAAACTATTGTTCATTATGAAATGTTGTGTAAAACATAATGAAGAAAGGGGAATTTCTACCAGCGAATAATTAAAAAAAAAGTTCAAAATTTCACCACCAGAGAATGTTTTTGAGGAATTACACGTTTAGCCGATATTTACTCTAGATTAAAAAAAAATTATTACAACAAGACATGATCAACATGACGGCCATCATTTTCCGCTACTATTTGAAATTGTAAGATGACATGTCCTACAGTTGACCGAAGTGTGTCAAAAGAAATGATGAAAATTTGTCGTGAAATGCTGTATTTCACATCAGGTATAGTTCTAGGTTTTCTTAAACTGAGTAAATGTTTCAAATGTCCCCAAAGTTAAAAGTCCCATGGGCTGAGGTTTAGAGATCCGGGTGGCCACACATAAGGAAAGTGGCTTCCGTTGACACGTTCTGCTGTAGAGAGATTTTTGTGAACATTCTTAACAAGAAGGCTAATGTGTGGAGCATCTCCATTTTGGTGATTAGGACAAACATGCAAGCGAATTTATTTTTAACACTTCAGTTGAGGATTGAACTCCTTTACGCAAAGACTTTGTTCTTTTACTTTGTTATTGTAGATATTCCTGCGTGCGCCGGGTGACAGTGCGATTATGTAACCTAGTTAATACTGAAAAGGCATAGCTGTATATTTAAAATCCTTTGTATGTATTTAGGTACGTATGTATGTGTGTGTGTGTGTTTGCAATGCATTTCGAAATACCTGGACCGATTTTGATGATATTTTGCATAGTGATTCAGGAAAACCCTGTGAACGTTATATGCAGGTCAAATTATTCGGAGGTCATAGGCATGATTGAGATAGAATTTTTTTTTTCTCTCTCTCTCTCTGTCTCCATGCAGCTTGGCTACCATAAACTGTGTATCAAAGGCATCAAAGGTGGTGATGCAACTGGACTCTATGGGCCTAGCCCGTTAATCCAGAGGCTTCTATCAGTAAGCACAAAAATGACAACGAGCGAAAAAATAAACACATAAAAGAGCAAAGAGATAGAAGGGTTGATTCGTGAGTTCATAACACAAAACTAGAGAGTAGAAAGTTTAGGGATAGTAAAACATAAATATTTTTGTAGCCAGTGACATCCGTACAAAATAAGCCGAAAAAATTAAAATAAAAGTGAGTAAAAACAAAGTTTTTTTTTTTTTAATTTTGGAAAAAATAATATGTAATTTTTAAAATTAAATAAATTGTTTTAAAAATCCGAAAAAGGCCTGATAAACTGTGTACAATTTTCTTTGAATCACATACTAAAAAAATTTAAAATCTTTCAGGTAACTTAATTCATGTGATAATGGGCTTTGAAATTATATAAGTTTTGATGTGTTTATACTAGGAATATTTTAATAATTTAATTTTTCTGTTATTATTTTGCGTATATTTTAATTTCATTTAGCCCTTTTTCAACCTCTTTTACTTAACTCCACGTGTGTGTCTGTTGATATTTTGAGATTCATTTTCAACTACCTTCCTGACTATCTAGAGATCTCAAATTTTGCACATAGGTACATTTCCAGCGACAATACAATATTCAATCATAAAAAGTAAATGGAAAAAGCTGTTCAGCGTCCTTGGAATCCCAACAGGAGAGATTTTAAACTAGCATCGATATGTATTTGCAAGAAGCATAACAAAACACTCAAACAAAAAATTTAAGTGCATTTTTTATCACTTTTCTTGTTAAAATTGAAATGATTAAAAAAATACTTTTTGTACATTTAGATTATTCCACATTTGAATGCATATCCGTTGCTTTGGGTAATGAAGATATCAATGCAAATTTAAAATATCTAACGTTTATCTGTCACTTTAACATCACGTCACATTTGAATGGGGAGTTTAGGCGAAATTTCCCACTCAAAACTTTTTGAATTTCTCATTCGCATTGGTATTTTTAACCTTATTTAATTTTTAAAAATATTTGAATGCGTATCTTTACATCGGCTTTTACTTGCATTTTTTCTCTTAACATTCCACAGTTAGTATCTTATACTTTTAAATTATATACTTCTTTATTTTAAAATTTCACTCTTTCGTTTGGCGCAGTACATCCTTGATTGGATCTTGTGCCAATAAACTGCAACCAACCACCCACCCACATTACACCCGCTTTGGATTGTTAGCCGCCTGCGTCCAAGGAAGAATTTGGCCGCCCCCTATTCCTGCGTGCAAGATAGTGTTTGGCAGTTCCTATCAATCAGCATGCCTAGTCGATATTCTATTGGCCGCCAGCGTGCATGTACACTGCACATCTACTAGCTCCTGTTACAGGACTGCGTACTCGCTCGGTACACTATGTTGCTATAATAGGATGTGATTGAACTTAGAATTTCAGCATATTTACACGGGCCATTTTCTTTTCTAATATTTATTCCGCAAACAAGCACAACAGCAATTAACAGTAATTAATAATAATAATTTGGCCATAGGGCCTCTATAGGAGTACGTTAGTTGGATGAGCTATCCAGGGGTGTACGTACTCAGTGCATTTCCAATTTAAGTGGAATAAGTTGGACGAATGTTTCCAGGGGCGTACGTACTTAGCGAGCCATTCCAACAGGAGGTTAGTTGTTTTTGTTATAGATACGTTTAGTGCTATCAACATTATAATGAAAGATTCAAAATATTCGCTTTATTAAAATTTCGTAGGTTCGCAATAAAAGGATTAATTAGCATTAAAAACAGAAGGAAATCGTCGAGAACTAAAATTCACTAAATAATAATTAGGAATAATAAAGTATTGAGTGCAATACCGCTATGGAGAACAACGATTTTCTTCTAAAGAGGGGACGGTGCCACTGACGGGTCAGAGTTTACAGCAAGGGTTCAAGGGTCAATAAGAATTCTCAAATATATATATTATATATATATATATATATATATATATATATATATATATATATATATATATATATATATAAACATATATAAAGTTATTAACATATCGGAAGTAGATTTGCAAAAGTACAAATCATTTATAGAAAATTTTAGAGGTTGATTCGTAATTGCCTAAACAGAAAAAGACTGAGAAATTAGGTATTGGAAACTTAGAATGAAAAAGTAAAATTTTAGCTATCTATTTTAGGGGTAATAATTTTGGTACATTACTTAAAGGGCCGGGGTTAATAGATGTGCAGCGCATGCATGTACGCAGGCGGCCAAATTTTAGGGTGGCCTATAGAATATCGACTAGGTATATGCTTTGATTAAGGGGTGTCCAAATACTATCTTGAAAGCAGGGACAGGGGAGGGGCAAATACTACCTTACAAGCAGGAGGCTAACAGTCCAGTACACATATATAGTATTTATGTGTTTTATCAAATTATTGGGGCACAGAGTTTCCATTGCATTAGAACTCGAGCCTCGCCACTGTTATAGGTACACGCTTTGATTAAAGGCTTTTCAAATACTATCTTGAACGCAGGGACATGGGGGCAAATACTACCTTACATGCAGGAGGCTAACAGTCCAGTACACATATATAGTATTTATGTGTTTTATCAAATTATTGGGGCACAGAGTTTCCATTGCATTAGAACTCGAGCCTCGCCACTGTTATAGGTACACGCTTTGATTAAAGGCTTTTCAAATACTATCTTGAACGCAGGGACATGGGGGGGGCAAATACTACCTTACATGCAGGAGGCTAACACTCCAGTACACATATATAGTATTTATGTGTTTTATCAAATTATTGGGGCACAGAGTTTCCATTGCATTAGAACTCGAGCCTCGCCACTGTTATAGGTACACGCTTTGATTAAAGGCTTTTCAAATACTATCTTGAACGCAGGGACATGGGGGGGGGGCAAATACTACCTTACATGCAGGAGGCTAACACTCCAGTACACATATATAGTATTTATGTGTTTTATCAAATTATTGGGGCACAGAGTTTCCATTGCATTAGAACTCGAGCCTCGCCACTGTTATAGGTACACGCTTTGATTAAAGGCTTTTCAAATACTATCTTGAACGCAGGGACATTGGGGGGGGGGGCAAATACTACCTTACATGCAGGAGGCTAACAGTCCAGTACACATATATAGTATTTATGTGTTTTATCAAATTATTGGGGCACAGAGTTTCCATTGCATTAGAACTCGAGCCTCGCCACTGTTATAGGTACACGCTTTGATTAAAGGCTTTTCAAATACTATCTTGAACGCAGGGACATGGGGGGGGGGCAAATACTACCTTACATGCAGGAGGCTAACACTCCAGTACACATATATAGTATTTATGTGTTTTATCAAATTATTGGGGCACAGAGCTTCCATTGCATTAGTACTGGAGCCTCGCCAGTGTTATAGGTATACGCTTTGATTAAGGGCTGTTCAAATACTATCTTGAAAGCAGGACAGGGGGGAGGGCAAATACTACCTTACACGCAGGAGGCTAACAGTCCAGTACACATATATAGTATTTACGTGTTTTATCAAATTATTGACGCACAGAGCTTCCATTGCATTAGAAATCTAGCCTCGCCACTGTTACATACAAATTCTGCAAAAACCAGTAAGATAAACTGACGGGGAAATAATTTGTTGGGCTCATTTAAAAAATCCCCATTATGGATGTGCGCTTCCGGTGGTTAGAAGTGTGATAAGCCGTAAATAAAAATAGGACAATTTAAGAGTTGTTTCAATCTCCAACCATCCGTCATCTTTGCTGTCACTGGGCGTTGCAAGACCAAGAGATGAGCCCGCGCGATAGGCGATCCAGAAGATGTCGGAGTTATTAAGGCATGTCTCCCGCCGACATGGAGTACGTTAGTTGGACGAGCTGTCCAGGGGTGTACGTACTCAGTGCATTTCCAATTTAAGTGGAGTGGGCTGGACGAATGCTTCCAGGGGTGTACGTACTTAGCGAGCCATTCCAACAGGAGGTGAGTTGTTTTTGTTTTGGATACGTTTAGTGCTATCGACATTATAGTGAAACATTCAAAATATTCCCTTAGTAAGATTTCGTAGGATCGCTATAAAACGATTAATTCGCATTAAAAATAAAAAAAAAAATCGCCGAGAGCTAAAATTTTCGTTTTTTATAACTGGAGCTCGTTATAAGCCATGTTCACCATGAAAAGTTTGACTATATGTATATGTATATATATATATATATATATATATATATATATACATATATGTATATGAATATATATATATATATATATATATATATACATATATGTATATGAATATAAATGTATAAATAAATTTATATGCATACATATATATATATATATATATATATATATACACATACATATGCTCGTAATGTATAATATATATATACGTACACATATATCTATAAATATAAATAAATAAATAAAGTTATATACATACATATGTATATAATGTATATAATATATGTATAATATATATATATATATATATATATATATATATATATATATACAGGAAAAACTCCCATTTTCGAAGATCAGTGAGAAAGTATAATTCTTCTTATAAGTAAATATTAGTCATTTCCACTTATAAAAATATAAAAACTCTACTGTACCGTGTTTCTGGGTTTTTAATAAATAAATGTAATTTTTATTTAAGAATGATACTTATATAAATATCTGTAACCTAAAATAACAAAATCTTTTTTTCTTCGGCTAAAACCTGCTTTATTTAATATACAGCAAGTTTCAGCATTCAATAGACATATACAATAAATGGATACAGCAAACGCTTTTTATAAACTAAAATGATATAAAACGTTAAGAGGTATTGAGATATGAATTAAAAATAATGCAAACAAAAATTCTGTAAGAAAAAGGAAAAAACCCTTCGGGAGAAGTTAATATGTATCGTGCAAGTGTGTTTGCAAAATATATTTTTCTCCTCTCCCATAACTGAATAACATTTAATTTCAAAAGTGTAAATGAATATTCGTATAAGTGGATAATTAATTACATACACGTTATGACAGTTTCGCCGGACAAGAATTTCTTCGTATAAATAAATATGTCTTGTGAATTCCGTATAAAGGAAGATAATAATATATATGTGTCTGTATATATATATATAGATAGATATAGATATACAATCGTATATATAGATATATATACCTACATATAATATACATATATACATACTCCCTCTCTCATACACTCATACATACACACATATCAATATATATATATATATATATATATATAGATAGATAGATAGATAGATAGATATACAAACATATATATACATATATACCTACATATATTATACATACATATATATATATATATATATATATATATATATACATACATACATATATATATATATATATATATATATATATATATATATATATACATATATATATATATATATATATATATATATATATACATACATACATATATATATATATATATATATATATATATATATATATATATATATATATATATTGGAATCCGTTTAAGACATTTTCCAAGAGACCAATAGAAACAAACTTCTTAAGCAAAAAAACTTCGAAACTGGAAAACTAGAAAATGTATTATTAATTAAATTTTAATCTAAATTTCAGCAATTATTCGATATGTCCCCGCTAAATGTTCCCCTTTTCACAAGTGTATAGTTATATTTTGCAGTTAAAAATGAATTTAACATCTTACTTTAATCCAAATGTATATTTTCAAAATATCAAAAATATTAACATTAGGAATAAATAATTTGAATGATTTTGACTTTAAAGAAAACATCAGGTATAGATATATAATATATGAAGATAGAAATAATCTCACAGTATTATATTGCGTTAATATACTTTCAGAATTCGTGATTGATTTAATTATAACAGATTTACTCTCATAATTTATAACTTTCATTCTCCTTTGCGATGATTCGCACACATATTAATATATAATACCTACATATTATAACTGTATACATAATCAGTATAGCAATATAGTGATGTTATTAAAAAAATACCTTTTAATAATGAAGTGTATATACATAACTCAATTTTTTCGGAACAAAAAAGAGTCTTTTCATCCTTTTGATGAATTCTTTGCTGTTCTTGTGTATATAAGCGTCTGCGAGCTCGTGTGTGTGTAGGAACACATATGATGATTGAAAATAGTAACTAAATAAACGTAAAAGAGCTTGAAAAAAAGAACAGTTTGCTAAAGATTCCTGATACAGCGACAAATTATGCATTTGACATGATAGTTCTAATAGTCAAATGCATAATTAACCAGTTATTATTAATAACTGTTGAAATGGGCAGTTTTTATTAACGATAATCAACACAAAACGGTTAATGTGATATTTTTATTTACAATATATAAAATTTATATTTTTATTTTAAAAAATTGGGGGTACGTTTTAAGTGCATTAACACTATTATAGATTAATTACAATATATACATTAGTTATAATATTAGTTATAATAGGAATATTGACTATATTTTTCATTAGATGGACTATTATTTAAAAAATTGGTGGTATATTTTCAGTGTATTAACACTATTACAGCTATATTAGATATATTAGTCATAATGTTAGATATATAAATCATAATGTTTTTTCATTAGCATGACTTTTATTTAAAAAATTGGGGGTATGTTTTCAGTGCATTAACACTATTATAGTTATAATAGATGTATTAGTTATAATGTTAGATATATATAAATTATAATGTTTCTCATTAGCATGACTTTTATTTAAAAAATTGGTGGTATATTTTCAGTGTATTAACACTATTATAGTTATAATAGATATATTAGTCATAATACTAGATATATTAATTAAAATATTTTTTCAGTAACATGACTTTTATTTAAAAAGTTGGTGTTATCTGTTTAGTGTATTAAAACTATTATAGCTATAACAGATATATTAGTCATAATGTTAGATATATTAATTATAATTTTTTTCAGTAACATGGCATTTATTTAAAAAATCCGAGGTATATTTTCATTGTATTAACGATATTATAGCTATAATACAAAAATACACTGTTTATCTAGTATAATTAGTCATAATACTAGATATATTAATTATAGTATTTTTTCAGTAACATGATTTTATGTAAAAAAATGGAAGTATATTTTCAGTGTATTACCATTATAGCTATAATAGACGTATTAGTTACAATACTAGATACATTAACTGTAACGTTTTCTCATTAGTATGACTTTTATTTAAAAAATTGATGGTATATTTTCAGTCTATTAACATTATTCTAGTTATAATAGATATGTTAGTCATAATGTGAGAGATATTAATTATAATGTTTTTTCAGGAACATGATTTTATTCAAAAAATTGGTGGTATATTTTCAGTGTAGTAACACTATTAAATCTATAATAGATTTATTAGTCATATTGTTAGATATATTATTTACAATGTTTTTTCATTAGCATGACATTTATTTAAAAAATTGGTAGTATATTTTTAGTGTATTAACATTGTTATAGCTATAATAGATATATTAGTCATAATGTTAGATATATAAAACATAATGTTTTTTCATTACTATGACTTTTTAAAAAATTGGCAGTATATTTTCAGTGTATTAACACTATTATAGGTATAATAGATATATAAGTTATAAAATTAGATATATTAATTTTGTTTTGTCATTAGCTTGATATTCATTTAATAAATTGGTTGTATATTTTCAGTGTATTAACACTATTATAGTTATAATATATATATTAGTCATAATACTAGATATATTATCTATATTGTTTTTTCTTTTGCATGTCTTTTATTTAAAATATTGATGTTATATTTTGATTGTATTAACACTATTATAACTATAATGAATATATTAGTCATAATATTGGATTATATTAATTATAATGTTTTTTCATTAGCATGACTTTTATTTAAAATTTGGTGGCATATTTTCGGTGTATTAACATTATTATAGTTATAATAGATATATTGGTTAAATTGTTAGATATAATAAATACAATGTTTTTTCATTAGCATGACTTTCATTTAATAAATTGAAGGGTTTTTTTCAGTGTATTAAAGCTATTATGGCTACAATAGATATATTGGTCATAATGTTAGATATATTAATTATAATGTTTTTTCATTACCATGACTTTTATTTAATAAATTGTTGGTATATTTTCAGTGTATTAATGTTGTTATAGCTATAATAGATTTTTTATAGTTATAATATTAGATATATTAATTTTGTTTTATTCAAGAACATGACTTTTATTTAAAAAATTTGTATATATTCAGTGTATTAACATTAGTATTTTATTTATTATTAAGTCTTCTTTATTATTAAACCGAAATAGTTTTTTATTTTTCATTTATTTTATGTTATATGTTTATCAAAAAAAATTTAACCTAGGTGGCATTATTTTTTTTTTTTTTTTTTTTTTGAAAAGAGTTTATTATTGCTTTTTTTAGAAACTTCATATTTAAATTGCTTTGTTCTCTGTTTTTTTTATAAATCTTACAATTAAAGTCTCATGATAATAAATTACTGCATATCTAAAACTATCAAAATTTTTTAATTTATTATTTTATTATGTTTTACGCAGCCAGTGTTCTACACAAGTTAGCCACTGAGAAGGGACATTTACAGGCAAAGTAAAGGTACTTTGCCTGTAAATCTCGCTTCTCTGTGGCGCTCTCTACTTGATGAGATTTCTAAGATAATTTTGATTTAAAAATAAAAATCTCTCTCTCTCTCATTTTTCCCTTAAGTTTTTATTGAACTTGCATTGCCGTTTATCTGTGCACTACAAATTTTGCATATAAAAATTTTGACTTTTTATAATTGAACTGTAGAATTTAGCATTTGATTTGTCCGAAAAATATTACAGTGGATCACTTTTTTTTTTTTCCCAAAATATCTGTTCGGTACAGAAATCAGTCAGCTTGGAAAATTGTTGACTTTTTAACCTGAATCGATTTTTTTTAACTAACATTTGACATGTAACTGCATTGTTTTAAAATACTAAGAATTAAAAAATAAAATTATATAAAAAAATATTTTTCAAGAAAGGCTTTTATTTTATAGCAAAAAATGTTAAAAATAAAACAAAAATTTCTATCAAGTATAACTGTTTATTGCATTGAAAAAGAATTGTGCGTAGCAGAAACAATTGAAAAAAATTTATTTACACATTTAGCATTTTTAAATTCCTATCTTTGAAAGCTAAAGAATTTTTGGCGGTCTTGTAATACGATTACTGTTATTATACTCAATCATTCAAATTAATTCTAGTAAATGTTACACAATGTACTTTAACTAAAACTTATAAGAGCCCCTCCCGGTTGTATGTGCACGATCAGTCTGTTTCCTTGGAGAATTCAGTTAAATATCTTGGAATTGCCAATGATAAGAAATTAACTTGACGGATACATTTAAATAACTTAAAAAACTCAATTAATGTTAGAATGCATGATCTTCGGATTTCGCTTTTCAGATCCGGTCTGGTCATTTGCTGCCCAATCCTGTCAAAATAAGATTCTTCGTAGGATCGTTAAAGCCCACCGGTACCTACAAAATGACATTATCCGTTAAGACCTAGATAATTTAACTATCATGCAACAATGTATTAAAACCTCTAACTAATTTTATAGAATTATGTATTCCTTACCTAATGAAATCATCGTAGAGTGACCTGCTAAGACCACAATCGAATAAAAGGAGGCCTCGATCCACCTTGCTAACAGTAATTAGTTGACAATAATTTAATTCACCTTAATTACTTTTTATTCTTCACTTATAACCGTCCCATCGGGTTGACTTAAGAATGTGGTTCCCCCGCCAACTTGGCGATAATGGTTTGAGTATGGTCGCCTAATATTTTCGCCTGATCTCACCGTGTCCAAACAATCTGTATCTATATTATAATTTATATAATATTTGCATCCAGCTCTCCTTGTGTAACTCTTTTTTTATATAATAAAAGTGCGCAATGCTCAAAAAATTAGATATAACAAACCATTAATGGTTCCATTAATTGTTAGATTAATGGAACCATTAATCTAATAATTTGGAGCTGTGGCGTTTGTAAACTGTTAAGGGATCAATTGCCCATAAATATAAATGTCTGGTTTTTAAGTCGTTTTCTTTAATTAAGTAAGAGTATATAATTCTATTACGATGGCGCACTCTGCATTAATTAAAGTCGGCAGAAAAAGCAAGAAATATAATGTTTGGATGGATTACCTTTGTGTTTTTGTAAATATTGCCAATATTTTCGCCAAATTGCTAAGTGGAACCCAATTCTTAAGTAGACCCGTCGCATCTATTATTTTTATATTTTAAGTTATCTTCTAAAATTCTTTTACGATCCTAGGAATAAACCATTTCATTTTTTTCTTACTCTTCAATCATCCATCTTAAGTTTTTAATCATTTCAGTTAAGAATTAGTAAATTAACCTTTTTTCTGGCTTCATCTTTAAATTTGTATTTATTTTAAGACTATTTTCAACTACTGCTTTTTTATTCTCATGAGCACTTCTTTGACGTTATTATTTTTTCCCGTCATTATGTGGGATTCAATCTTTGATCCAGGTGCCCATAAATATCATACCAACTTGGGAAGGTGTACTCAATCTTTCCTGATTACAGTTTCCAGGGGCATGAATTTAAAAATATTAAGATGTGTAAGAACAATTTTCAGTTACATCTGTTAAGCACAATATTGCTGTCATGCTACAAACAAATTTTGTGATTTGAAAAAAAAAAAAAGAAATATTTTTTACCTTTTAGCATATTTTTAAATAATTTTTTTTATAATATTTTAAACATAATCTTTATTTTCCACTTATGAACGGGAAAACGCACTCTAATGACTTTATCACACGTCAACCTGTATGCGTTGGCATAGCAACGGAATAGGTTGATGATTCATTTTCTTAATGAAAGATGTAAAAAATCAGCTGATTTTATTTTCAGGTTGATTTGGGATAAGTCCTTTAATTGGTTAAGGTATCCGTCAACGTTCGGAGAACTTTTTTCTTTAAACGTAGAAACTAGTTCATGTTTTTACATTTTTAGATTTATTTTTTATATTACCATAGAGAATTGCACTTAAAAAAATTATTCCTGGAAAAGTTTTTATAAAATTTCTAATAAATGAAGAAAATTTAGTAAAAAAATCGGGTTTTTTCAAAAGGTCTAATTTTTTAATAAATTAAATTATTTCAATATTTTTTGTTGCAACGCACTTTCTTATACACTGGACTAGTGAATCACCTAAAATCTTTGCTTAATTTACATTTGGTAAAAAAAAATTTTCCTTCAAAATCATACCCATTAACGAATTTTCATTACCTTTATATCTAACTATGAGTGTAACATCATTAAAAATTATCCACATTTAAAGCTTTTAGGTCATTCACTAGTAAATACTATCAAAAGCCTCCATAATACTTTTCAATAAAATATTTTAAGAACTTTTTGAGAAATCACATTTCAAGTTTCAACATTTTATTAAAAATACCTTTCTGAGAAAAACGCATTTGAAGTTTATGAAAGCAGCTTTAACTGTTAAAAGTTAAAAAATTAAAATACATGTTTAAAATTCTCCACACTTTCTTGCTTCAAAACTTTCTAATTGCAAAGTTGCTAATTATTAAAAATACTAGAAAAATGTTTAAACTAATCTTCATGAAAATTTAAAAATGTATTGTCCAAAAAATTCACAACTTCCGGCTCCGAAGTCGCTACTTCCGTTTTGTTTTGACAGCTGTCATTAATGTTTAGTAAGCTGCAACTTTTCTTTAAAATGCCGTAGAGACAAAACAAAAACAGATTTAAAAGCCTAAAAGTTGAAATTTGTGGGAATTTATTACCTTAACTAGTTTTTATTAATAACTTCCAGTGTTCTTTGCTCAATGTTATAATATTTTTTTGAATATTAGAGGGTATTTCAAAAATGACAGGTATATTTGAAAAATCAATAAAAACTAAACTGACAGTGATAGAAATACACAGTTTATTGCAATATGCTTGGGACAATAGTAAATTTTCAGGCAGACAAATTCAAAATTAGTTACACTGTTTCCCAACAGATGGCTCTGCAATCTGGAAAAAATCTAAACTACGATATTTTCCAGATATTTACCAGGCTCAGCAATAATATGGCTTATTCTTAGAATGAAATGATCAAAAACCCGTGTAGACGTCTCAGCCGGGATAGCTTCACATGCAGAAGACTGTTTCAGTTATTCAATTGTCTCTGGAGTTTACTGGCGGTACACCTGGACTTTTAAAAGTCCCCACAGAATCATATCGTAATTTAGATTTTTATCCTGAATGCAGCGCCATCTGTTGTCGAATATTGTAACTAATTTTGTAAGTTTGTCTGCCTGAAAATTTACTATTGTCCCAAGCATATTGCAATAAACTGTGTATTTCTATCACTGTCAGTTTAGTTTTTATTGATTTTTCAAATATACCTGTCATTTTTGAAATTCAGGATAAAAATCTAAATTACGATATGATTCTGTGGGGACTTTTAAAAGACCAGGTGTACCGCCACGGTTTCTGTGAGATTAAGCCATATTATTGCTGAGCCTGGTAAATATCTGGAAAATATCGTAGTTTAGATTTTTTCCAGATTGCAGAGCCATCTGTTGGGAAACAGTGTAACTAATTTTGAATGTCTGCCTGAAAATTTACTATTGTCCCAAGCATATTGCAATAAACTGTGAATTTCTATCACTGTCCGTTTATTTTTTATTGAATTTTCAAATATACCGGTCATTTTTAAAACACCCTGTAGTTATTGGGATTATTTAATTATAATTTATTAAAATCATGTTTTATATCATGCAAAGTGAATTTAGATGTGTTAACATTTTTTATCAAAGTAATTTGGCTGATGAAAAAAATGTTTTGTGATAATGATTTCTACTATACAAAACAATCTTACTAAATTACTTCAAAGAAATTACATTACAAACACCTTAATGCGGAAATAAAAATACAAGCAAATTGCTTTGCGAATGTGACGTTTTTATATTTTAAACATATTATTTATTTTAACATAAAGAGCTACCGTGACATTTTGATTTACATAGGGTCTTCTATTTTAAATTTTCAGTGACTCATATCAATAGCTTCTACATCTGAAATATTGAAATTCTTGACCACCTAAGGTGAATTTCTTATGAGCACATTCTCTAAAAGATCATTCATTCATTGTAACAAACACTGACTGAAATAAAAGCTTCTTTACAAACCATAAATTATTCCTTGTGTACAAGCGATTTAAAATATCATGTTTTGTACCAAGTTTGTATAAGTCTTCATCATCCTTAGAAGTTATAACAATTATAAAATTCTGGGAAAATCATCGACCTATATCATACCTATGTGTATTTGTTATTATTATAACAAATAAAACTGTTAACTGTTTTTCTTACATTTGCAAATGGAAATTCTAAATTCGAAAGCAGTAACTTCTTTTTCTTTCCTTTATGTAATGACTGTTTAGCAGAACTTCCAACTTCTTGAATATTTTCGGAGTTTTCATCTAGTGCAAAAGAAGAGACTTTCTTGTTTTTTATACAATCTTCTGTTTCCACTATCAGTATTTTCTATTTACTTTAATATTTCAGAATTATATTGTCTTTCTTCATTCTGGCTCATTGTTAAATGTTCTTATTTGTTTTTACTAAATTTTATGTTTTTAGGTTAAATGAAAAATTGTGAAATTTCAAGAGTAGCTTGGTTTAATTTGAGAATCTCCACCCACCCCCTTCTGGAAACTAAATTCTAGTATGCCCTCCTGATGTGTTTGAGTATGTGTCATAGTAAAAAATTACCACATAGAATAGGGTTTCTTAAACTTTTTAGTGTAAAGACCCCATAATGTTCACGGAAATTTTGTGGGACCCCATAAGTAATGCGCAAATCCAACACGCGTATGAGTGAAACTTCAGTTAATTGCACTTGTTTTGCAATATACTATTGCAGTTTTAGGCCATTAACTTTAATTTTAGACAGAACAATCTGAAAATTAAATAACAATCTTGAAAAATATAATACAATAATAGAAATTGCTAAAATTTTTGACGACCCCTGCTGCAGATCTCCTGACCCACAGTTGACATAGAACTTGCAAACCCTGGTTTTCTTAGCTACGAATATGCATGGAAGTAGAAAGATTGAAATTCTTATCCGTGGATTCTGTACTTAAAACCATCGACCTAAGTGCTTCTTTGGTGGTTAACCAACCTGTTAGACCTGTTCCCTGATCCTGTTCAGTACCGAAAACTATAATTTTCTAGAGGGAGGAGTAACGGGTTCAAAGGCATTCGAGAGACGATATGGTGGTTTAGAAATGCTTGACTCTTTACTAAAAAAACTGGGGAGTTTTCCTTACTAAGAAAAATGAACGTTGTGCATAAATAAAATCAAAAATATGAAATAGTTAATGTACTTTTGTATAAAGAAATGGTTGAATATTTTAATTTAGAATGACTTTATACTAATTTAAAAGGCTTAATTATATGAATAAAATCGCAACGCTCATTTTCGAAAATCCTTCAAATTGACAGCACTTGTCTCGTTATTTAGTTTAAACTGGATCTGTGCCTGTATTGGTTTCCTCTCGTTCCATGTTAACGTATGGGTAAAATAAAATTCTCTTTAGACAACTTGCTTTTTAAGAATTCTTTTAAAAAGTTATACAAAGTAGTAGAACAGTAAATTATCTCGGATGTTATCTTTCCCTTTAAAATAAACACACCAAGAAAAATATATTTAGTTTTAAATTATTTGTGAAATTTCGGTATGCTCTTTTTTTTCTATTTCAAATTAGAACATTTAACAGAAATAAATTCAAGAAGGGAAAATAGCATCCTAGAGGATTTGTTGTTCTATCATTGGGTGTATATTTTTAAATAATTTCTTAAAATACCAGCTGACCAGAGGGAATTTTATTTTTTCCTTTGGATAATATTGAGCAAAAGGAATTGAAAATGGCAGATTCAAATTCTCCTTAAGAGTAAAAGTGCTAGTAATGATTTATGAATAATGAATGAAAAATAATTTTAATAATGCTTTTGTAGTTGACAACTGAAAAATTTTCTTAATTTTACAGTAGGACAATCATTAAAAATTTTAGTTCTACATAATAATTCATCTTAATTATCAAATGAGTCTTTACTCGAAAATACGTCTAACAATTATGTACATTTTACACAATCCCACAATTTCCGATCAAAGTAAAGGTGCTTACAGTGACTTGTTTACATCACGAGTATGATGTTGCAGAAAACAAATCCGAGCATACTAATAGATGTATGCCAGATTTCAAATCTATAAACAGAAGTGTTGTAGAAGTGGGTCTTAATACTTTTTATGTGCTGGCCAACAATTATCAGTTGATTGTGTGATAGAAGTCATACAGAATGAGCTGTTGTAAAGTAAATCTCTGGTTTTTATTAATGTCTGGGAATTTTGTTATTTAATCCTGTCTGAATCTACTATTTTTTCTATAAATTAATCGCATGAACAGCAATGTATCATTCGTTGATATTTACTTCGCTAATATAGAGATAAGTGATTTCAACTAACTGAACTGCTGTACTCAGGAGCTTTAAGAAAATATTTGTCTCGCAACGTAGTTGGCATGCCATAAAAATTTTAGTACGTATACCCAGTGTGTTCAACATAAGACCGAACTTTTGCTATATCTGTATTACTACTTTTACAGCATTTTAAGTACTGCTCCCTTCAATATAATATTTACTGACAATAACACCATTCCCAATATTTCTTCCAATTTTAGAAGGACTCCTAGACTAGTGGTCGCCAAAATTTAAAACTTTAAGGACCACTACATACATAATTTTTATTTGGCAGACCACCCATTGCACGAATTTAAAATAAAAAGACAGTAAATATATTTATTGAATAATAACCAGAAACTTTTATTTTTATTGATACAAAATGCACATATTAAAAGTAAAAAAGTTATTCCGTAATTTAAGAAAAAAATCTTTATTTATGCATTACACATATTTCGTATGATATATTTTCTTGCTTATCGACCATCCGTATGGGGAGTTTTGGCTCCAACGTCGTCACTGCAAGACGGAGAACTGTATTTATTTCAAACTAAGAGCGATATCAAGTTTTAATTGCTGTGACAGATGAAAATGTGTTTAATGAAATGTTAAGACATTGTATGCGGGACACGTACTAGTACGTTTTCTGACGATTGAACTTGAGCGCGGGACACGTACTAATACGGGTTAGTGTAGCAACATGATTTGTTAGTGGGTACAAAAATAATGGTATATACCGGAAAACGAAGCCGAATGTTCTTGCCTACTACATAGATTCTGGGAAAATTTAGACAAATAAAAACTAGTTTTTACATCAGTCGATGTGGCTGAAGTAAAATTAAGTAATTTTCGATCTATTGAAATTTAACTGAATAACTAAATTTAGGTGCAAAACGCCCGCTCCCAATACAATTCCGCTACGAAATGTACCCTTACACAATGTGTTAAGTCGCTAGATAGATCGACGAGGCTATCTTTTCATTCATTTTTAACTTGCTTTCTTCGATGTCATCTACAAATGGATCTTTTATCCATATATTTCCATTCCTAAAATCTTCTTATAACCTTATACAATCTTCTTAAGTAATAAACATAAAAAACCTGTCAGTCACTATGTTGCAGCTTACAATAAATCATCCGTTTTAACTGCTGAACATAAAAAATTTCTCCATGGACCACCATCTTGCGACTGTTGTCCTAGACCACACATTCTGGGATGTTGTCTATAGTCACATTCTCCTAAAACTTTTGTAGGGTTCGTAAAAGACTTTTCTTTCAAGGTCATTTTAAGTTTGTGAGACAGAAAAAAGTCTGTCGGAGCACGATCCAGAGATTGAGGTTTGTGGAGCACAAGAAGAGTCTGAAGTTAAGTTGGGCCTGTACCTCAGGGCCGTAACTAAGGCGTGGCAAAGGCGGCATCAGTCATAGGGGCGCCGCACCGTAAGGAAAATGGGGTCTGAAAGAGGATGATTCACCTCGAGTACAAATAAGGAGAATTTGAAAAATAATTTATTTTATTATAAAATCCAATGTGTTCAAAAAAAATTTTTTTTGCGAATTTTCTTATTTATTTAAAATGTTTCTAGAGACTAAACTTCTTATAGATTTTTACAAAATGTTTACCAAACAATCGTAATATGCCTTTATATAAATCCGGGTTTTCGTTTTAAATCTTAAATTTAGTAATGTTGTTAAAACTAAATTTAAATTTAGCAATACGCCAATTTTTTATGAAAATTCAACGTTTAAATAAAACATATTTCCCCAAATAAACTATTCAGTTTATCAAGAAAATAATACTCCCAGAATGTTAAAAAAATATTTAAGTATTAATACGGTAAAAATAGAAGAAAAAATTAAAAACTAATATACAAGGAACATTTTAAAAATTAAGAAAATATTTTTCGAGTTCATTTTGAATATATGATAGAGAAAAAAAACATTTTTATATAGTTTCTCACTATATTTGGTTATAGGGGTACAGACCAGTTTTCTGCTACGAGCGCTAATAGACGACCTAGTGACGGCCCTGTTGTACCTGCCATATTAGACTTCTCTAGTTTAATGTTAACCTATAGGCAAATTAAAATTTTCTCTGGCCGGCTCGCATTTTAAGAAATCTTTAAAAAAGTTATACTATGTGCTAGAACAGCAATACTCTAGAAAACTATTTCTCCTTTAAAAAAAAAAATAAAAAATAAAAAAAAAAAAAAAAAAAAAACTATGCTTGTTAAATGTTTGAAAAAGAATATGATGAAATTTCTCATGAATAATTAAAAATTAAATATATTTTTTTTCGATACTCTTTTTAACGAAAGGCAGCATCCTAGAGTATTTCTTGTTTTATTCCTTTTTATAATTCCTGTAAAGAATTCTTAAAATGTGAGCTGCAAAAAGAGATTTTTTTTTCCATAGTCTAACATGGAACGTGTCATAACGGCATTCGTACTCGTTTCTGGATCCGCCATTGATAGCTATTAGTCTCGGAGATAAGTTGTTTTTAATGTTTTCAGTTAATGTAAAAGAATTAGAATAATTTAATATATACCTGTCGCGTGCACCTAGTGGCGTGCGTACCATAGGTTTACCATCTATGGTCTAAGGCAATATAGTATTATAAGTTAGCATAAAATACGAAATCTACAACACATTGAATAGTAGGGAAATATTCACAAAACGCTTCTCTTTTCTATCACTTTGCTGTTGCTGAGGACGATACTAGTTCTTGCAAAATTGTGTTACATAGTTGTAACAAAAAGTTACATTCGGTTCAGCTTTTTTTACCTGTTCCTGTGAATTATCGTCAATGACAGGACGGGTTTGAACTAGAAAGAAATTTCGGACTTCTCCCAACCAATAGAAGTGTCCGTTGGTTTGGGCGATTTTGATGCATCGCCGTTCTGGAGTGGACCCCTGTTTTTTTTCTCCGCGAGAGAGTCAGGTTTTTGAGCTGACAAGGTTGTTACCAGAAGAGTAGAAGGTGAACGACTGGCAGAAAAAACCTTTTCAGAAAAATTCTTCGCCATATTGTTTTTTAGGGGCGACGCCGACTCGAGAGCAGTCTTCGATATCTACAAATGATAAGTTGATTCCAGTTGTATTCCTTAGGCATTTATTTAATTGTATAAAATCATTTAATCAAGATATATTTGTCCATGTGTTTATTAATGAGTATTAATTTCTTCTTTCTCAAACACTAGGCCAACGTAACATTAATTTTACAATAGTATTGTAGTTTTTACTATTTGGTCATACACTATTTTATCGAAGATCTGCTAGAGATCTAAGACTAAGAATTAGTCAGTGCCGAATTAAACAAGATGCAGTTGAAATCTCAGGGTCCTGTAACCTAATAACTTTACGAATATGATTTTATTACACATCAGTTTCAGGAATGTGATTTTATTGCACAAAAATAACAAATTATCAACAAATTAATATAAAATATAAATAAACGATAATTATTAAGTATTATACACAATAAAAACAAATTAAAAATAACTAAATATTTGTTTTTCTCAATTTTGGGGCCTTGAATTCTTTTAGAACATCTTGGAATTCCATGCAAGACGTCGTATTCATTGGCCGTAATAACAAGTGAGGCCAGTCTTTCTTGTGTCATTAAAAACCGATAAAAATTTTTAGCACTCTTAAATTTGAAAAGCTTCGTTTACCAGTAGCATTCGTTATATATATCTTATTCGGTCATAATATTGGGAAACGTTGATTACGTCGAGTTTTCAAAAATAAATATATACACTGTCTTCCAATAAGTATTTGGATACTTATGCAAATGACGATATCTGCGATCCTGAGGTACGTCACGGCCTTCGCCGGTATACATCGTGTAGAAAACCGCATCGGCATTAGTCGCATACAAGATGCCGCTCAGTTCGGAGCTCTCTGATTTCGAGAAAGGTATAATTATCGAGTATCACAAATGTGACCAATCCTTAAGGAACATATCTAGCGATTTGAAGTACCCAAAATCGACAGTGGCCTATGTGATTACGATGTGGAAGGGGAGCGGTGATTGTCGGAATGTGCCCCTAGTCGGCAGACCAACGAAACTGGGAGAGAGAGACCGACGAGTACTGTCCAGAGAAGTTCGGAAGAACCGCACCCAACCGATGGCCCTCATCCGCGAGGAGTTTCAACAGGCATCCGGGAGTATTGTTTCAATGAATATCATCCGTAAGGAAGCACATCTACTTGGTTTTCATGATCGTGCTGCTGCCCATAAGCCTTACAGCGTGCCCCGAAGGGTTCACGCTGTAATTGCCTTTCGTGAAGGCTCTACCAACTATTGATTTTGAATAAAGTTACTTTTCATTTTCTATCACAGGTGTCCAAATACTTATTGGTAGACAGTGTATGATCTTGATGCTGGATTCGTTCTTTATTTTTAAAATCTTCTATTTGTAATATGGAACAGTTAAAATGAACCATTATTATAGTAAAAATGTTAATGTAGAAAAACTAGTTTATATTACAACAAACAACATATGTAATACAAGTGTAAATATTTCCTATTTATTGTAAATTGTACTAGTATTGCTTAGTTGTTTGCTGGAATAGGTTCCTGTATTCAGTAAGATTTGCTAATACTGCAATCAAACATTTCTTTATTGTAATCAAAATTTCTGCATTTAAGGATTTTTTTGTGTATATATATAGAAGGTTTAATTTAATGTTGCAGGGCTTCTAAAAAGCGTGGGGCTCATAAGCAATTGCCTACTCCGCTTAATAGGTAATTCGGCACTGGGTTTAGTGACTGAACTTTTGTACTCTTTCATCTAACCCTATTCATGAATTAGTTTGATATCGAGTTTTAAATGAGAAACTTCTATGAAATATAGAAATCCCGTTAAATTGTTATACACATTTAAATAAATCTTATTATTTTTTTAAAAACAATTTTTTTTTAACCTAAAGTTTACCCTGGAATATCGTTATTAGGCGTTATATCATTGATTCAAACCATTTTGGTACTGGACAACTTTGTATACGCATAACATGAGTAACAAGGTATATGCTTCATATTTTGCACCCAAGACCTTTCCATGGCGAAGTAATTGGCAAAAATAGGTTAGTTATGACTGAAAACAATACATTTAGTCAAGGTAAAATCCGCACACCAAGTTTTTCTGTTCAGTTTGAGATTTAAAAAGAGAAATATTTGGCACATTTTTTATTTAAATGACAAATAAGACTATTAATTAATATTTTTCTTAATATTGCACCCAAAACTTTTTCTTGATGAAGTAACTGGCAAAAAGTAGGTTGGCTATAAATGAAAGTTATATCGTCAGTCAAAGTAAAACATGTGCACTAAATTTTTTCTGTTTAGTTTGAGATTCGAAAAGTGAAATTTTTGGCACATAACCTACTTAAAGAACAAATAAGACAATATTTTTACAGAATATTGCACCCGAAACCTGTTTTCTTGATGAAGTAACTGGCAAAAGTAGGTTGGCTAAAACTGAAAGTTATACCTCAGTCAAAGTAAAACAGGTGCACTAAATTTTTTCTGTTCAGTTTAAGGTTTGAAACTGGAAATGTTTGACACAGTTTTTACCTAAATAGCAAATAAAACTATTAGTTCATATCAAACTAAGAATTTTAACTTTACACAATATTTTAATAACGTAGTATTGAATTTAGCTGGATGGGGAAAAAACAGCTTCAAAGTAGAGCTCATAAGCTATAAGAATAATCTTAATTTTAAAACAACATAAAAACATGATATTTCCAGTTATATATTTAATATTTACTTTATCAGGTACTTTATTTATCTCCTAGCGGGGTTTTTAGGGATTTTCTCGTTTAAAATATCAAACAGGAAAGCATACGAGTTTTATACATTAATTGAAATGATGTATATTTTATATTTTATATATTATACTTTATTTTATATTTTAATTGGTTTTCTATACTTTAATTATAAGTGCCTTGAAATATGATTGAAAACCAAGAACAGTACGATTCTCGATTCATAACTATAAAAATACTTAAAATAAGTCTGAAAAGACATGTTTCACATCTACATAGATTAATGACAATACATCCATACAAGTCCATTTGCCTTTAATTCGTTCCATGTTACACGGAAAACGTGTTATATGAAATTCAGAATTATTTCAAACCAGGAAATGCATTCTGTAGCAACCACTCTACGGGATACATAGATTTGGGTCAAATCGGATTAAAGTATTTCGCGTTTCATAGAAAATTAAAATAAATTATACACTCAAGATCCAAAGCATTATGACCACCTGTTAATAACGAATTGGCTCACCTTTGGCGAGCAAGACAGCTTGAACCCGCCTTGGCATAGATGCTACAAGTCCTTGGACAGAGACAGATTGTACCAGCTGTTTAAGCAACCGTTACGCAAGTCCGAGATATTGCGAATCAGTGGTCTTTGAAGTCTGAGCTGCCGTCCCATGACACCCAAATGTGTTCTATCGGATTGAGATCCGGTGAGTTAGGCGCCAGGACATTAACTGGAATCAGCATCATGTTCCTGGAACCACTCCAACACAATTTTAGCCTTGTGACACTGGGCGTTGTCCTGTTGGAACATTCCATTTCCAGCTGGAAAAACAGAGGCCATGTAAGGGTGCAACTGGTCCCCAATGATGTTCAGATAACCTGTAGCATTCATGGTCTGCTCTACCAAAACCACGGGTCCCAGAGACGCCCAAGAGAACGTCCCCCAAAGCATAATACCGCCACAACCTACTACCTACTGTACATTGAGGGAGCAACTGTTCGCCTGGAAGACGGCGTATCCTGACACGGCCATCGGCGGGATGAATGACAAAACGTGATTCATCTCACCAGGCAACTCTCTCCCACTCATCCATGGACCAGTCGCCAGACAGTCTCCGATGACCTTTTTCTTTGATAGCGTGTGAACATCCAACACCATGCCGTCTACTGCTGGTTTCACCGTCATTCATCCACTTTGCATAAGTACTAACAACTGTAGATCGCGAACAACCCACGAGTCGTGCAGTTTCGGAAATGCTTGTTCCGAGCATTCGTGCTAATACATTCTGCCCTCAATCTAAATCGCTTAGCTCCGTAGCCTTTCCCCTCACACACAGAAGTAAGTGAAAGAATGATTCTTCAGACTCTCCAGCAGCAGTTAAATACTGATCACGCACCACCTGATCACGTGCCTTCCACTTCATCCAGACGAGTTCATTGCAAAATGTAGGGGTAGTCATAATGTTTTGGCTCTTGAGTGTATATGAATTCACATTATATAGAATCTCAGAAATAAATAAATTCTAATAAGTCAGACTTTTATAAAAACTGCAATCTCAAAGTGTCAAGTTGGGATTAATACGGTTAATAACTTCAATAATGATTTATAACACCAAACAAGTGCTGTTTTTAAGAAAAAAAATTGAGTTGTTTGAATGATCTCGCACAAGAAACCTGTTATAATGTTTTAATTTGGAGCACAACTGTCTATTTTGTGTTACACGAAGGTTTATGAAACCAGTACTCACTTTTTAAAGCCGATTCCGAACGGCTGCGAACATTCACGTCATAGTGGATTAATAGACTTTAATATCGAAGAGCAGCAGCCTACCGGTTAGGCCATTGTTTGATGCCTGCTATAAGGAGATCGCTTTGTAGGAGACCTGTAGCAGTTTAGCCCCATGCTTTAGATCGTTTTCCCACTTACCGACACGACAGCGATAAATCTTAGACGACTGTCGTTCTCCGACATCGGCGAACTTAAAAATCACTCAGATGAGCTACTCGCTTTCCCACCAGCCGATTCAAAGACGATTTTGTCGTTTTCGAACGGCCGATATCGTTTACCGGGCAGTTTTGTCGTTCTGAAAGCGCTATTCTTTTTGAATCGGTTCGACATTTTGAGAGCTATCTCTACTCACGTTGTTTGCTTCGGATTAATAAATAATATTTTTTGTAATACAGTTGTTACTTTATTTTTAAATTCATTGTTAATATAATATTTAAATACTTATATTTCTTACGCATTAAAATGACACATTAAGCTCAGATTTTAATGTTATGTTATTCTCACTTGCTTAATCATAAAATGCAATTTGCTGTTCTATTACGTGATATAATTCAGTTAAGGAATAATTAAAATGCAAGCCGGCCGGAGAAATTTTATTTTTCTCATAGGTCAACATTGAGCGGCAGAACTCCATTATGGCATTCTCGTAACCGGAGGATTACAGTATTGAGGCTTGAGCCGTCAAAGTTCTCC
This sequence comes from Pardosa pseudoannulata, assembly GCA_032207245.1. Classification (NCBI taxonomy): domain Eukaryota; kingdom Metazoa; phylum Arthropoda; class Arachnida; order Araneae; family Lycosidae; genus Pardosa; species Pardosa pseudoannulata. The sequence goes on along the minus strand of CM063510.1, from coordinate 44,399,009 downwards.
ATGTTCATTAATGGCGTTTGGGGCAAGTAAAATATGTTCGAGGTCGCAATGTCCACCAAGGTCCCAAACGATACCTCTAGAGGTGGCAGACCATGCCTGGGAATCTTCATCTTGGTCTCTGTTTCTAAATTACAAGGACCCACTTAAGACAAGACGTTCTTTTACCCTAGCTGTACTCATCTAACAAAAATTACGCCCTTTCATAAGGTTTAGTCAGTCTTCAGCCTTCGTGGTTCTTTGCTCAAGTGAAGCTGCATATTACCCTTAGCATGGACTATCCATTCGTTCTCAACGGGGGTGATGGGGCGATGCTGGTGGGCAGTGAACTTGTTTAGGGCGGTAGGGAGGCGATGTGATAAGGTTTGACTTTCAAAATTAATTTTAAAAGTACTAAAGAAATTTATTATATTAATCATCTAATTTACACGATTTTTATCACTAATAAAACAAAATTACGTGGTGGTACCAGAACCAGTTATTTTCCTTCCTACGTTCTGCATGAAATTGAGCCAACATTCAAAAATATATATTTAATCAACAGCATTCGTTTGTTTTGGTTTGGAGCGCTATGGTCTACTTTTTTGCAGCACGAGAGCTATTGAGACTGGGATCTACTACTTAAAACCGATTCTGAAGATCTATGTTCCAGTGGGATTCGAACCGACGAACTCCGAAATCGAAAGTCAGCGCCCTAACCATTCGGCCATAGTAATCGTTTAACCCTTTCGTGGTCCATTTATTTCTCATTACACGTTTCCAAACTTTCAAACGGAGCTGTTAATTTTATTCAATCGATCGAAATATTGATGACAGCGCAAAACCGAAGCGGGAATCAGGTTTCCCGTCGTTTCAATAACAAGACCAATATATTATAATGCGCTTCCCACAGGTGCATTTTGTAAGATTGTGTAGGTGAGAAGTAATCTTCCCACGGCCCACGAAAGGGTTAAGCGTTGCTTCAGCGTGTCTCAGAAACAAAAATTTGATTTGTAACTCTATTGAAGAAAATGGCTTAAATATTTTGCTTCTAATAATTGAGTACTTCTCCTACATTTTAAATTAAAGGATTTTTACAAAGGGGGGCGTTGAATAATTTTCGGCTTCATAGGGGGGTGGTATCTTAAAAAAAGGTTAATAATCATTGGACATGTCGCATATTGTGATTGGCTCTTGGACCTGGTGTAAGAAAGCTTACAAAAGGGATGAGTTACAACAATAGGCCCAACTTAAGGGTGGAAAGAATGCACAAAATTGTTTCGTTTAGACAATTCAGAGTAGTAATAAGTAATCAATGTTGCGAAATAATTGAGATCAGTAAAGTAAATATCTGTTTTATGTTTATACGCTGTTTTAAAAAAAGTTCGCATCCACTAGGAAAAATTTACAGCCATATGTATCGTGAAGGAGAAATATTTCCGAGGCTGCAAAACTGCTAGAACCGGTCCTAGACTTGATTGTACAGTCTGTATCGGTTATATGGTCAGCTCAGCGGTCCAGAAAAATCAGACCATATAAGCGGGGTGACCCTATATGAGAAACGATACAATCCTACTGAATTGTGGCAGGATTATATTCAACTATCAGAATATAGTACTCATAAACAAATAATTATACTTTTAAGAACATTTTAATAATTAATTCGAGAAGTAAAAACTACATTAAAAATATTCAATAATTTTTTTTTTTTTGGGGGGGGGCAATTTATTAGCTTACCTTACATATCAAAGTACAGGTTTGGTTTGGTTTGGAGCTCAACGGTCTACTGTTTTGCACACGAGGGCTAATGAGACCGGGACCTACAGTTTAAAGCCCATTCCGAACGGCTACAAACATCCATGCCAGCAGCGGGATTCGAACCCACGAACTCCGGTTCCGAAGAGCAGTACTCTACCATTCGGCCATCGTTCGGCATCAAAGTACAGTACACATGCATACATACATTCATGTTCAATGTATTTAAAAATAATCAGGTATAGAAGTTTGCTTCCTTTTGTTGGTTGTTAACACAACTTTTTCTAAGTCCCTAATAGCTTTTAAATGATCATCTGCTGCTTCGGAATTAGTAAAATAATACCTGATGTCATGTACGAGAAAATAACTGCTTCCAATAAACAGACAGATATCCACTTGTTATCAGTGGGGGGCGAGAACTAAGAGAGTCGGAAAACTCCCACGATGAGTCTACAAAAATAAGAAAGAGGGAAAGGGAAGGAAAGAGAGAAAAATAAAGGCTTGAATTCAGGTGTTCTTTGATTTCGAATTGACTTCTTAATAAAAAAAAGGGGGGGGGAAATGGAAACTCTTTGAAAACATGAAACTGACCATATAACCGGTAACAAGAAAAAGAAAATGACTCTATAAGCGGTGCGCTTTAGAGCTTAGGCTCCGCCCACTCATGCACGGAGAAATTTTACTGGTCATTTCCCAGGATCCGAATTACGATTCGAATCGGCTTTTTTCAATGTAATACTACGTTTTACTCTTATGTTACTGTATTATACTCATATTTAATCGCATTTACTCATTTTAAATCATATTTAATCTCATTTATGTCATATTTAATCATTACTATCATATTATTTTTTAGCCTTTTTTTAATTATTATTCATTTATTATTAATTTACTTAACTTTTATTATTTTTTTTATAATATACTTAATGGAACTGGCATCTGTATCACATTTAATACTCATCAAGAACCGCTCCCTTTATTATTATGCATCTTAACTACTGGAGATATACCCTCATGGGCCAGGGACTCCAACAACTACCATCAAATGGAAGACGACGACATGTTCCCTATTAAATTAGACGGGGCTTTAGAATACTAACCATATAAGCGGGGTGCCCTTATAAGCGGGTGACCATATAACCGGTACTGACTGTATATATAATTCAAAAATCCTGAAACATGACATTGGTCTTTTACAGTCCCGATCCTGATTCTTAAAGGGTGCGATGAAAGCTTCTGCTTCTATTCTTCTGCCACTGCTTTTCGGAGCTGCCATTTCCTCACACGCTATCAAGCGCAGCTTTGCTGAAATGGGCTGCATGGGCGAGTATGACAAAGCGAAGTTCGCCCGCCTCTACAGAGTGTGCGAGGAATGTTATCAGCTCTTCAGGGAATCAGACGTACATACACGATGCAGGTAATAAAACAATGTCCTCATTAATCTTTTTTAAAATATAAAATTACTATCCAAAAACCTGGATGTAAATGACCACTGTCTATCTCATACTCAGTGTCGACTGTCAATATTTAGCTTCTTTTTCACGTTATTCCGAGTTTTAAGTAAAAAAAATTCTTTTAAGATTGTAATCTTGTATTGAAAATCAATCTTTTTTAAATAACAAAATATGGAAGAAGTATTCATTAAATACTAACCAAAGTTTATGAAAACAGTTATTCCCAGATGCGAAAAGTGAAAGAGGAAAAAAAAGAAAGAAGATATTTGCAACAAAATCATTTTTGTACTTTTTAAAAAGAAAGAGGCTTTAGTTAACACATTTTACTGTTCTATAGTCTACTGGCCGTCCTACAAATTTGGGCACATGCGTGCTCTGTAGTTTCGGTCGTGGCATAGCTAAATTCAATTAAAAGGAAAGTCATAAATAGTTAGGAGAGAAATAAGCAAACTTTATCTTGGATGAGCTATTCTAGCGAACACTACAGCCTTAGATCTAGGTATTAAAGAGTTGTTGAGTGGATCATAGAGGATGAACGTGCTGGATGGAAGGAAGGGGGAATTCCATAAATACGCAGCTCAAAATTTTGACCTCACAACTTGGTTGATGAGAGCTTCAACTCAAAGCTTATAAGTTCGAGGCTCTAGTCGGCAAAAGACGGTTATGTTCCCTAACGGCGTCTTGGACAGGTAAAATAGATTCGTGGTCGCAATGTCCTCCAAGTTCAAACGAAGATAGTAAACCAAACCTGGAGGTCTACTTGGACACTGCTTCCAAAATAAAGGAACCTCCATTTAAGCTAAAGTCGTTCTTGCACCGTAACGGTGTTCTCTAAAACGAAGAAAGCAACGCTTCGTCTTGAAGTAGCTGCTGGATCACGAGTTTGGCTCATCCAAGTAATCCAGACCCTGTTTTTAATAAGGAAAAACATCAACATCCCAATAAAAATCCAATTAAAAGAAAAGTCATATATATTTGGGAGAGAAGTCAGTAAACAATCAACTCTAAGAAAAAATTTTAGACCAATTTCTTTTATGCAAGTGTTATTATATTAATATATCAACTGCGTTTTACTAAAAAGGGAAAAATCGGTATATCAGTTCTTATCACACTGGAGGCGTATTTTTGAATGAGTGATCTTTAATCGCGGGTGTCATGCGTAAAATCATTCTTTTATCAGTAAAAGACAGATTTTAAGCATTACTAAAAAAAAAAGATAAAAGTGATGTATGGAAACTGATGAAATGATATGAAGACATGTCTTATCAGGAAGCATTACATATTTTGCATCTGCCAGGACTCCCATAGAAATCTGTATAATTTTCCGATAAACTTTATTTTTCCTTTTTCTTCGCTACATTGATCTCATGAATGATATTCACTGCACAAATATTTAACAAGTTCGTTAGTTTGTTGATTAGAATTTAGTGGCGTTAAATCCTCTAGGCTCATACTGTGCCATACAAGAAGTAAAAATAAAGCACAATAGTGCTGAAAAATTTATAGGAATATAATTTTGAGGAAAACAATGATTTTTGGTTTGGTTTGGGGCTGCTACAGTCTACTTTTTTTGCAACACGGGTGCGAATGAGATCGGGACCTACTGCTTAAGGCCTATTCCAAACATCCATGCTAAAGTGGGATCGAACCCACGAGCTCCGGTACCGAAGATAAGCGTTCCGTAATTCCGTTTTTAGGTTTTATTGCCTAAATTTTTGTTTTTTGCTGTTTTTTATAGTGATGTACAGTTTTCTGTACCTTTTGGTTATTTTCTTTTAATTTTTCATTTTCCAATATTTTGTGTATCGTATCATTCCACTACTTTGCTCTCGTTTATTTTTTTTACTTTGCGTAATGTTTTGTCTTGTTTTATGTTTATAAAAATAAAAAACTGAAAAAATGCTTAATAAAA